>OZ026806.1:6420822-6839988 GCA_964023185.1 Macaria liturata | reverse complement strand
GTACTTCGCGGCCCTTTGTATGCTAACGTTAAAACTGCGCGTCATGATTTTAAAAAGATTTTTCGATGCATTCGTTAATTACCATTAATAAGACATTAGTATTCCTTACGTTGAAGGTACGGTACGGCTTGACTAATTCTATTTGAAGCAAAATGCGATATTTAATTTACCGAAGTTAACCCTGAACAGTAATAGCCATCAAGTAGAATAAGAAGGCACGTATTATTTGTGGGATTGCCGATTAGGTACGTATCACTATTTTTTTTACCTATACCAAAACGGTAAGTACCATTAAACATTGCATCATACTAGTGCCCTTACCCATACCAAATCAACTAATAAATATTACCTATGTACTTAGGTACCTACTGTCTTTCTTATTGGAAATTTGTAACCTGTTCTTACACACTCTTAGACTTCTACTACACGTGACAATGTCTAAAACTTTGGCTGTCCACGAATTCCACACAAAAACGAATAAAAACACGCCCGATTCATTAGTCCAATAGTCAACAATTCAAGATCGCCCCAAATTTCCGAAAAGTGCGTGAACAACGCACGAATCGGGGTCATTGACACATTGGCAGCGAGGGAACGCCAAAATAGCGCGAAATGCACTCAAAAATAGAACAACATGGTGTACTGCAATATTTTTTGTGGATCTTACGAGCAAGATGTCTTCCGTTGAATTCTAAGGGTAGATGTTGACGACTTTGCATAATGTTAGATAAGGAAATTGATGCAGCAACATTTTTAGAATAATATAACAATGGAACTCATACATAATATGTAAGTCAATAGAAAAAAAAGGTTTAATATAGTACTTACCTAAAAGGTCTGTGTGTTAAGTTGCCTACTTTTAGAATACTTACCTAATAATAAGTAAAACACTTCACAAAGCGTAGGTACCAATTTTTCGATAGCTTCATCGCCGTCTTTTGTTTTTGTCAACATTAAAATCACTCAAATTCGTGCGCTCACCTACTTTCTTATTCAAAGATTTTTAGTTTTTTTCACTCCCAAAATGGACAAATACTTCTAGCTAAATTAATGCGATCTACACAATAAAACGGGTAAATATCCTAAACGATGTTATTATAGTACATCAAACGTCACTCTTCATGATTTTCAATGCTTCCAATGATACGGGACACGCGGAATTTTGTCCATCAACTATAGTTTGATGGAACGAGATACCTATATTTTATTGAACTTTTATTGAGATCAAATTTTGGGGAAATCAAATTGATAGATGTTAGACATTGATTCATTGCTCTGGTCTACCTATTATTTAATGTAGCTAGGTATAATGATCATAAGTATTTTCCTTTCGTTGCAATAAGATTTAAACATGGTGTAATTATTTTGTGTCGTCTTCGATTAATAATAGGTCTGTTTCTATATTCATTAACAGTACTATTTAATGCATTTTCTAACGAATCGAACATATACACACTTAATAAAAAAACCGAGTCAGCTTTACCATAAAAACAATAACTGCCAAAGTCCGTGTGACTAAACCAATGCATTCCAAAGTCTCAATAAGTGCTGCACTTTAGATCATTGTAGGCAATCATTTGCATATCGATATGCACTTGTGTGGAGAGCTCTTGAGGTCTGGGAGTTTAACCGATTGTGCATAGGTATATCGGCTCGGGAGGGATATTTGCATGCAGCTTACTAAGAAATATGAAACGTTTTGCTATGCATTTACGTACTATGCTGTTTTCTCCACCTAACAGGTTTAGTCTGATGGCTTTACATATTTTGATGGCAAAATGAACACTGCCAGTATTTGACAGTAATTTCTCTTATGTTTATTATGTGGCAACGTAAACAAATCTGCATATTAGACTGAAGACAATGTTACTCGTTGCTTATGCCTATGTGTCCTTCTTGCCAGTATAACACTGTTCCCACAGTTCAGATTTAACAACGTTATCTAAATGCATTTATTCCGATATACCCAGTGACTGTTAATATCAGCGGTCAACCACACGACCGTTTAAAAATTCACGATAATTTGGCCATTTGCGCCGGAAACTCGAATGCAAATGTTCCATTGTCATCAAACTAACAGTTATGACCTTTGATTCTAACCTCAGTTTCGGGTAATTAGTTATTTGCGGAAGCCGACGTCTCAAATCGGGCCATTCAACTCTGTTCAATAAATCTAAATATAAATTAACTCGCAATTCGGGCTGACATTGATAATGTTCGCGACAATTGGTTGCACAAAAGTGCATTATGCTAATACCAGCATAAATAAACGACGCGTCCCACCAGCCGACGATCCCACGCACGAAACAAAAACTGCAACGCTGGGGTAGAAAAAAACGCTAATAAAAAAGCAATAATGCGATCCCGCATGCCGGCTCGTTGAGCTGAAATTGACGCGCCCGATCAAGCGTAAGGGATAAAACGACGACACATTATCACAAAACATAACTAACGAACACTCATCCACACAAGTAGCATAAAACGCTGACTCATGTATTAACTACATTGAATGTAGACTCATATACGAAAACAAACACGACTCGTCAAGTGCCTTCGAATTAAATAGAAAAGAAACATGGTAACGAGACTTTCATTATCCGTGACTTGATGCATATGAAAAGCAATTAATACGTTAACTTTGCATAATGAGGGAAGGGTTGCGAGTATAAAGAGATAATTGTAATTTCACGCAAACGCTCTCATCATTTGTCACCAGCATCCTGCCACGCGCTGTGGATGAATTTATTATTTTATTATTATCTGGGGTGCGTAATATACACCCTTATCTGGTAACGTTATTAACTGAACTTAAATACTGGAAGCGATTTGCATTTGTTTGTATCGGTGGTAAGAATTCGTCTAGTGGTAACTACGTGCCTAACTGTATAGGTATAATATAATAATTTATCTTCGGGAACTCGCTATACTTTTAAAGAATTTGATATCCAGGTTTTCATAGTAACATTAATTACTTAACAGTATATTTAGTATATTTATGTATAGTTATATTATAAAAATAAATAAATAGCATGTAAATATATTTGTAACAATTTAAAGTTTTAAAGGACATTGTAAATAATTCACTTATCTATCTATTTCATTAAATACCTACACAAACCATCTAGGAAGAATAAATTTCAATTGTGTAACTCTTATAATTTTGATAATTTAATTAAATATCTATGCTTTTGCTAGCAACTTTTTCGTGAGCCACACGCTGTAAATAATACTTAATCTTTTATAAAGCAAATTCACTCAAAAAGGTCCTGAGTTTTGGCCATGTAATGTATTCATTTGGGTGGGTACTTACTCCGGATGCAAGTCATTGTAGCGAAACTCCCCGGACAAAATGAAACAATGCACTCTTTCCTCCCATTGTCTCATACAACCATATATTACATAATATAGCATGATATTAAAGTATTTACTGTTGCGAATTGATGACACTGATGTGACAAAGATTTTGTGGGTTCTGTTTAATAAGATGTGTGTAAGTAATTATTTTTTCTTAAGAAATTGATTTATCTTGTCAGTGTTAAGTAAATAAAATGTATTAACTAAATTAATATCAGGTAGAGGTAGGTCTTCTATGTATTAATTATGATAATATTCTTGATTGTTTTTTGCCAACAAAGCGTCAGTCTGACGACAAACATCTTTACATCAAAATTATACAGAAGCAATTAAATACATTTCGGTAAACTTTGTAACTGTTTTTCTAACGTTCTCAAACTGTAGATAGCATCGATTATTACCAAAATGGGTCAAGGAGCGTCTGAAAAAAAGAATTAAATTAAAAAAAGGCGGTTCTGCTAAGTATCGTTGTCAAAATATCGGCAAGCACCTGCCGGCAGACAGGGTGGCGCGGAACGAATTTATACACACATACAAAATATTCAGAGTTTTAAAAGTTTAGACTAATCTTCAAACGCAAATTAGTTTAACTATTGCATTTTATGAAACACAGGTCAAAAGAACTTAGGTAGTACATTTCTTAACAAAGCATGACAATCCAAAGCCTTAAAGGCATAATGACAGGCTCGCTTTACTTTTGTCTTAAAATTATACCCCTCTAAGCTCTATCTCGGCAATGGCGCGATAAAAATCTTATAAAGTGTATCCAGAGATAATTCGCCCTGGCTTGCGCCGCCATGTTGGTTCGCCACGGACGAAACAAATAAAACAACCGCGAGCTCTCCACTTTTTACTTTTTTTATACAGGATCATTTTTCTTACCGAGGGATTATCTACGGTTAGTTGAATATATAGCTTATATTGTAGTGGGTAAGGTCGAGGCGGCGGGCGGAGGCTGCGCGGGAGTGGACGTCCTTGGGCGGACTCGATCTGCTAGCCGCGAGAGATCGTCCCATCGCACGCTGGTCGTTGCACTGACACGATACTTTAAAATGCATTGGAAAGTTGAAAACGTATTCGTGTGATATTTCGTTGCTCCCGGACGCGTCGCACCTCTTGAAACCTATTTAAACTTACTTAGCTCGTTACAAAACATTTAATTCGTACTCAGATAGTCAACTACCATTAGGTAGCTCTTTCGTTACGCCCATCACTAATGACACACGTGAAAATGCGTTACCTTCGGATTTACGAGCGCTTTTCGATGTCGCTAAATGTTGAGAAAAGCCGCCTCTCTTTCGTAACTGCAGCCGAAACTCCCAATTTATGCGTCTACTTGCCGGTTCACGTGTTTCGCAATGCACATTGGAATTTTTAGTTTTATTTCGCTAACACGCTCGTTTGCATGAATAACAAACTGATCGAAGTCCGTAAACACGAATGACAAGTGCAAACATCGCGGCATGCAATTACGGTACAGCACGTGCAAAGTGTGGCGAAGGGCGGTAATTTTTTTAGCACAATCAATAGTGGTGTGCTATTGTGTCCATACGTTACTTCCGGCGAGCGTGTGGAATATGGTCGGTTGATGGCGATGCGAATAGATGGACGCCGCGATAGCCGCCTTTGCAGCCCTATACTGTAATTACGGGTATCATTCGCACTAAAACCCGTCCACATTCGATCATTCCCAGAAGCACGGGGACGGTGACATGCTACCCGTGTAATTATCTAGTTTTGATTTAATATTAACCAAGGTCTAACTACTGTGTAAGGCCTTTGATTACTGTATGACGTCTAACTTCCTATACATACTATGTAGTACAATAATGAGTATGCATAATTATCATATCTGCGTTACTTTGATGCAGAACCAACCAACATAACGTGACTCTCCTTACCTTGTTAAGTACAGTCAATCAATTTGAAAGTAATCATGCAATATTATCTTTATCCCAAACGTGATGAGGCATATGTCGATACAAAGCCGGGTGTATTTACGAGTTTTACGGCCGGTTTATTTGCGAACACCCCTCCGCTGTAATGCCGGGGGTTGCGGTCAAAATTGTATTTTTATTATAATTGCACCTTTTTATTGAGAGCCAGTCCGCTTCGGTAAATATTGTAGGGCTCAAACAATGTTTCGTTTCGAATATACAACGTACCATAACCATATCGAGTAGGTAATTAGTTTGTGTGGATCGAACTACCTACCTACCTATTTTTATGATAGCCTAGTTTTAATTTATTTATTGAAAACTTTTTTAATGATAGGTGTCTGTCTATAAATGTTTTAAAACAATACAATACCAATATAAGGCATGCTCAGTAGTGTGCTACAAATAGTACTTAACACAAATAAAAAATTAGATAAAACTAATGTACATATTCGTATAGCTAACACTAAAATTGTAAATAAAGTATACCTACGATACGAATAAGCAAATGTTATCACGAGAATATGGAAAACAAAAAATAAATATCACTTACGGATAAGACATTTGTGACAGTTTTATTATTCAAATAATAGCAAAAAACAGTAGATTTCATGTCCATACCCAATTCGACCCGCTTCAAAGGGCTTAGTGTTAAACCCCTTTTCTCATTTTTATATCACGAAAAGATTGCCCCTGACTATTTTGTTGCCAAATATGATTCGATTCATTGTCCCTTAAAACCTATTATGGAGAATACAAAAATATTTCGACATTTTGTTCGTGGCCATCACGTTTTCGATTCACCCAAGGGTTTTGGTGAGAGTTTTGGAGATATTGTGTCAGTTTACGAGTGTTGACTGTCGTTTGGTTTTCGGTTGTCATTATTTTTAACCGACTTCAAAAAAAGGAGATTATCAGGTCTTCTGAAAGTTTTTTTATCTTAAATATTTATGTCGATACGTGTAATGGACTTAATCTATTTTAATTTGGACATTTATCTTAGACGCATATTTTGATAGTGATTGCGAATTACTTTACGTTGAAGATATGAATTTTGAATTAATGACAAAAAAAAATACTTTACTCCGAAGTTAAAGTTTACATTGAGGTAAAAGAGTAAAACTCTAAACCACAGCAATGCTTTAACATTTGGGCTTTGGTGAAACGCGAATCTTTGCTAGGTAAAAAAATACATAAGGCAACAAATCGTCGATTATATGATTGCAATTTGTCATTCCCATTATCGTTCCTTATCGCAATGCATTAGTTTCTCCGTAGAGATACCGCTATCTATTCGCTGCTCGTTCGCACTTTCGCCGGGTTTGTCTATGATGCTCTATTTTATTTGTTTTGGTTTCCTTTTAATTTCTATTCTGGCTTATATGCTTGTGTGTATGTGATTAATATTGCTTAGAAGAATTTGAGTATGTGGTGCAGTTCTGTCCTAGATGTTTAAATAATAGTTATAGAAAAACATACATAAATATTACCAGGTTAAGAATTTAAAAATACTATTGCACTTAAAATAAAATTTGAAGATTATTCTCGATTAAATGGTGTTTCAAAAACAGCCTGTTTTTTACAATATAATATCCGAAAACGCTCCATCGTTATCTTTCCAAATATAGAACGTGCAGCAATGCTCGCTATCCTCGCGGTTTCACGTGTGCGTTACGCATTATTTCAAAACTAATCTCACGTATTGTGAATTCTATTAAAAATTGGTAATTGGTTTGCGAAATTGTTCAGGTTTTTTATGCAATTAGGTACGTGCGGTGAACACAAAGCGGGCGCGATGCGAAACGCATCCACACGCACGGCTCGCTCGCGCAGATAAAATGCATACGGCCGATAACGCAGCCCATTGCCGCGATAACACACTGTCCGTACTCATATCGCAACTGAATTTGCTTACAAATATTCTTCAACCAGTAAATAAAAATAATCTACCACTTTAAATACGGACGAGCACGTTTTTATCACCTCAAGACACTCATACCATAGAGTCTTACATACGCACACACGCACATAGCTAAAAACCATTATATACTAACCTGTCTCGTGACTGGCCAAGTTGCTTATGTATCAAAATTCGCAGACAAGGTCGCCGACACTGTCTACAGATTCGCAAATCTAAGGTCTATGAACGGCATCCCCGACCTACAAAGAAATGCAAGTTCGCACAATAGAAGTGTGGTCCACTTTTGTAGCGCAGTCAGCGTAATAATGACATAACAATGACGGATGGTTTGCAAAGGGGCGCGTGCGCATGCAAAAAAAAACGTCTTGTTGTGGGCGGGCATGAAGTTACGTCAATTTCGCACAATTGTATTAGGACAAAATGAGTTTGAGGAGGTGGTTTTATTGTTGCGAAAAAGCGGGCAATTGGCCTTCGACGCTTTGTTGTGGTTGCGAAGTTGTAATGATGATGATTTTATGACGTCTTGATTTTGCACACTAATTAATACAGATAAAGAAGAAATGGTTGTCAATTATATCAGTGAGCATTACCAAGAATTAGCATTGGCTGTTTGGCTGTGTTGCCTTTATTGTATAGCTAGATATTTTATTACTATTCACTTTATGATACTTGTTTCGTTCCCAACTACATCTTCAATGCAGTGCCACAACTGCTCGGTGTCGATTAAATGAAGACGTCTCGAAACAAGTCGTCTCAATTATATCGGAGAAATTATTTCTTTCAATCAACTAAATGATTGAGCAAATTGTTACCAGGGCTTCATGAATAGCGAGGAGGATACTCGCAAACAAGGAAGTCGTCTGATATCCAAACATATAGCGAGTAGGTATAAACAAGGCGCGATACCTACTCGCGGAGCGCGCTGTTTGGTCCGCTGATGACGATGACTCATTTTGGCAGCCGGTTCGCGAGGAGGCGGTGCCAATTTATGATACGCGGTTCTCGGCCGCGATTCGCACATATCGACAGCCTCGCAGATAACAGCTGAGGCCCTGGTACCGAAAATACCTACACTTTATCATTATGTATTTACCAACTCGCATACCAATTCGGCTGATAATAAAATTACTGAAACGATTTCGTAGTTTTCCAAAACTTTCGATAATACTTCGTAACAAATATTGTTATCGAATTTTTATTACAATTCATGTATTCCGTTGCGATATTTCAACCCAAACAGATTGTTCAATAACAGCCGGCGAGGCTACTCAACAAATTTTGGGCCAAGGTTTCACCGCTAATATGTAGATATTCATATGTAAGATAATTTTAAATTAGTTATCTGCTTTATAGCGTAGAAACAGAAACGTGTATCATTTAGCGATAGCCCTTCACGATACCGCATACAAATTAAGCGTCTAAATAATGGACGAGTTTACCTTACATGTCAGAGTCGGTTTTTACGAATCGTTGACCTCCTTAGGAACGTGTCGTATCCCAGTACTTGTTCTCGTTTTACTTATGAATTTGTAAGTGAGGGCCTTCGTAGACAACTACTGAACTACTGTAGAGGATACATCGGAACCGTCCTCGCGACCAAAATACGCTCCATGAATAAATAATAGATCACCGACCACCTACTGCCTACCACCGACCACCCCACACTCCTTTATCAGTTGATTATAATACACGCAAATTATATTAATGGATAAAGACAAATGTGGAACAAGGCTGAAAACGAAGATTACACAACCTTATCGAATTTCATGTCATTGTCATCTTTACATGAGTAAATGTTTACCACTCGAATGACTAATGTAGACTGAAGTTTGTTTTAAGATTGTATCTTGTTTTATATACATATGTTATTAATGTTAAAATCTGTAATTATATTGGCACCCTATGACTTTTTCTATGTAAAAAGATCAAGATGTACTGTCATCAATATATTGGTAGTAACGTTACTAAAAGTCTAATAGACAAACAATCGCAAACCAATCTTCTATAAAATACGAATTGTCTTTTGTTTTAAAAGACAACGCAAACACCTTCATCTAATTAAAGCCCCGATTACATGATAGTAGAAACAGAAAAGAATGGTCATACGACCGAAATGATTGAGTACTTTACTTATTGATAGCTTGTAATTATAGGGAGATGTTTCGACATGCGTTCAAAGTTCGGACGTACTATTTGTCTTCGACACGCAAATGTGTCGGGGAATTACGGTGAATAATTGATAGGTGTCATTTGGCAACTCCCTCTGTGCCCCCTACCACCCTTAAAACTACTATAGGCCCCCATGTCACCAAAGCTAACAGCCTGTTCTTTATTTTGACACTGAATTGGACGCAATGACCAGGCACCTCTAAACTACAGAACAAGATTGGACTACCTAAGTGTATATACCATATAGTAGGTATTAGTGTTGATGTAGCTGCCCAAGAGAACTCCCCTAACGACATAATTCTGCGGGGAAGTCACGACCCTCAGTCATGAGGAAATACGACTCAAGAGAGATAGAGAGGTATTTGCGTATCATCTGAAGATACGATGTATGCCGATACGCAAATACTACATGCATTATTGAGTAGGTATCTATCTATTTCGCAAGTAACATTTTTTCCTAGAAACTTAAATTTCATTGTGTCTCACTTACCAAACCTTTACTACATCTACCAATCATTCTTCATTGACGCCCATTTCATCACAGATTCGTCTAAAATTGCGTTCAAAAGTACATACATCACTCATGTACGCATAAGTAAGTCCACGTCAGCCGCTCTAGTTTCAGCATTGTATAAAGGATGAGGCCAGCACGCACAGCCGGTTGGTCAGCCCTGGACGGCGTCCCACATCGATACTCCTGCATTATTGAACACTTGCGTGCTACCTACGAACTTCCAATGTTTGGCGATTGATGTGTAGATTGACTTTTGTCATTTACCTCGGCCATGTCAAACAGTAAAATGTTTTTCTATGCCCTCTCCACCAAATTGTACCCGATTCGTAATGGACATCGTTTTGTGTATGTTTTTCTTTATATCTGATTGGCACGGTGATGGATGAAAGCTGTAGGTCATTTTCTATATTCGTGAATCCATTTAGAACGGTCATTAAATGTGACGTTTTATGAAATTTGTTTGCTTGATATGTGGACGATAGTGCTAATGAGCGGTCGGACTAATGTCCGGTGGCATTGTGCTAATATTGAGATAACGCACGCAGATAATGACCTAGAAAGTCTCATCGGCATCATTATCACTCTCGTATACTATTTATCTTGCAGATAACTGTATTGAGTAACAGTTTTGCGCAAAGATGTAATAATCTGCCGATGTACAGTTCCCACTGATAACAAATGCGCAACATTGTGCAAAAGGCTTAGCCGGAGAAAGAATGCCATAAAAGCGGCACCTTTGCAAGCTATGATATTAAACGTCGGCGCCTTTTAACTCCAAGCGCCAACTATATTCATATTTAGAAAGTTTTATTTCTTCGAAACAGTTAGGTCCTTTGTAAGATCTCTTTGTGAATTAGCGATGTTCGAAAAGGATTCGACCTTTTTTAAAATCCCACACAATGCGCTAAAAAAGCTATGTGCTTTCATTGAATTTGGAGGTTCTGTTATCACTGAAGAGATAATGGTAGGTGCCTGTTACTTCGCCAAACTTCACCTGGTTGATTCTACGTAGTATACGTTTCCTTTTTTACGAGCAAACCTAATGTGTGTTTTTGAAAATAATGGTTGTTAGAATATCCTTTGTTAGTTTTGAATAAACAATGTAGATATCTATTTATTGAGAAGTTACTCAAAATTGTGCATATTATATAAGAATATTAACTAGTCTTTAAATAACAAAAATATCTAAGACAGTAGAGAAAACCACGCATGTTGACAGAACAATATCTCTATGCTTCTCATAAATTTTGATGCCTGATTGTATTTGTTCTAGTAACTTTTTAAACAATCTTTTTAAATGATGCACTCACGACCACTAGTAACTGGGGTTCAAACAAATCATACGTCACGGAGGCTTTTAAAAATGTTAAACAACCATAAAATGGTTCGACTTCAAATACACTCTTACCAAAATGTGATAAATATGAGGAGCGTGAAAACATTTCACTTATCTAAGGGCAATAACGATTCCATTACACGAGAGAAATGTATTCTAAAACGAATACCGTTATGTCTCTCTACAAAAGGAGAAACCCCATCCCGCAGTATTAAACCCTTTGCCTCGTTTCTGCGGCGAATAGCGCAATTTTTATTACTTTACAACACTTGCAGAACTTGGCAAAGATGCCGACTCTGGATGCTGATGGCTAAATAAAGGGGTACAATAAAAACAAACGGAAAGGGTTTACACAATGCGGAAAATTACGCAATGGCCAGTTTTATTATGGTGTTAAAAAATTACTTCGCAGGTACGAAAAGGGCCCATTGTTGTGACGAGGGTCGGGACTAACAAGGGGATGGAACCGCACTGCGAATACAAGTGTCATTCACAAGTTGAACGGTGTAATGACACTGTATGCAAATAAACGCAAATCTCTTTATGATCGCACTTTTAACGACACTATTGAGGGCGCGCCGATGAATGCTTGAGGCTTCCGAATTTGATTATGCTCGTTGTAAACAAATTGATGAATTCTCGGAATGAGTTTGTCGATTAGATGTGTCAAATTGGCCATTATTTGAGAATGATCTGTCTAGTTTTCATAATAATATAACACATCAACATAACATAACAAAATTATTCAATTACTTTTTACATTAAAAAAATAGGCTAGTGAGGTTAAGAACTTCTAACGCCCACATAAATAGAGAAATTTTGATTAATTAAAGCGATGGAGTTCTGTTTCCATGAAAACAACATCGGCGCTCATATCTTCAGTGTAGTGGCCCTTTGAACTTGATCTTTTTATCACGCGGCTCGGAGCGACTCGAAATTATATCAGCATCGTCGCATTCCGCGCTCCCAACACGCACACTCGTGTGTGATGCATCACAGTACAAACACACATAGGTACATGTGAGTGTGAGGGAACAATTTTTAAAGAAATAGGGTCAGAATAAAAAGATTTCTGGTGTAGTAACGTAGCGCTTTCGTAGACTTTGTAAAAGACATCAACGGGTGTGCAAAAAATTTGCTACGATGCCGACTTATTCTCTTGTCAAAACATGACATATTATTTGTGTATACTGGATTTATTTGCTTTTTAACATATAAAACAAAATAATCTTTCAATTCAACTGGATTCCGGCCTATCTTACTCATTGCAAAGACTTTATTTTCACTTAAAAGTCAAGAACAAAAATCCTGACCATTTCTTTAGAAGGCAAGTCACGAAGTCCTATAAAATCCTGTGTAGTCGAAGAAGAATTCGTCACGGAACATCTAGCGTGCACATTACGTTGGAGTTGAAGGGAGTGCAGTGAGGAGGCATTTAATCTATCAGCGTTTACCAACACATCTTTGCGTTGCGACGGCGCGGGCGCATACGCACACATGTGTAATGTGGAGGGGTTACGATGAGCATGAGGCTTAGTTAGTATGTGTAAACTTGAGATATAAACATTGAAGAAATAAAATACAAAACTAATACGTTTCTATTTTTGTACTGGCTTGTATGTAACTCCTTCGTAAAAACAGTAGAAATCTCAGTTGCAGCACAGACCAGTTGCAGTACGGTTTTTTTTTTCAAATCGAGTTCCTAGAGTAACCTCTCCAAAAGCATACCCACACAGGGATTGGCTCGAGTGGAATATTGCTCGCCATGCTAATGCAGAGGAGATTGGTCAGGTCGATGGCCGCTCCCGGACGTACCGCCATTCGCCAGAACCCGTCCACCCCTAGCTCTAACTTGTGTTAGTGTCTTCATCCTGTCTTTGGGATTCGATGTTTGAAATTTGGTTTGATTTTTGTTTCTAGAGTTTGATGTAAGACTCATTAAGGTTTACCTCTTTGACTAGCTTTTGTTTTTTAAGTTTTTTACTTACCAATTCCTAGCCTTTTCTAACTTGTGTTTAGTATGTTTTCACCCTGTCTTTGGGATTCTATGTTTGAAATTTGGATTCGATATTTAAAAGTTACCCATAAGATCGTTTCTTTATCTTTTATTTACCTAACAAAGTTACTGGCTAGCTTTTGTTTTTGTTCTTGTATATGTTTTGTCTTTGATACAGTTTTTCGTATCGTGTAGTAGATTTCACGCAATTATACTACTTACCTCATTAAGTACCTACATAAAGTATTTTTAATAATAAAGAAATTTACTAGAAATTTTGACACCACGATTATATATTTTTTTTAAATCTCATAATAAATATTTCACTATGCATGATGATGCATTCCAAGCCGATTTCGGCTAAATATTTCATATCACCTACGCGAAACATAATACAGAGTAATACAGACCCAGTAGCACAGCGAATCAATCAAACCATTTTTACCTGGATCAAACATTGTTCGTGAAAAGTCCCCTCCAAAATCAAAAACCCAAAAAGTAATGCACTGCGATGACTAGTTAAATTCGGTCGGTGGGACGCAGCGCTGGCCAGTGACCTTGAATGACTTACACACAGACCAACACACAGTTACCAGAGAAAAACACAGTAAAAAGCATAGTTTGTATGAAAATTCCGTAGTTTAAAACGCAGTTGGTGCGCGGGCGCATAGATTAGTCACACACACACGTATAATGTCCCGACCCCATAAGGTTTGCATGTGTGTGTAAACAACGCGAGGGCTGATTATCATATCATATTTACTGATTAGAAGCATCGTTGATTTGATATGCAGGCGGAGTCTATGTGAGTCTGAAAATGATAATAGGTTCGCACATGGTATAAATTGACATACTTTTAGATATTTAAGTATTAGGTAAGTGGCATTCCGTTTTGGGCACTTCTGTGGGTCAGATGTCACGTTAAATTGTAGATCCCGGCTGTTTGTCTAGTACGGCAGTCGTTAACCCATGTTAGAGGTCCTTAGGGCGGCTTGATAAACTCTCAACACCAGAGTTGGCCACTCTCATTCGAAAAGAAGATGAAGAAGCTATGTATGATGCTCTGAACATGATAATATCCAACTTATCAACATCATCAGTGCTAGATATAAAATACACTAAAAAGAATTTATTTAACTCTTTGCGAACGTAGATTTTTTTAAATTGTGAAATAAGTGACTAACACCCAAAGATTCTCATCCCTCTCTTTAAATTATTTCCATGCTAACACTAGATTTAAAATTTCAACGTCTAAAGTAGCTGACTAGTGTCCGTAGTCCGTACGTTCTATTTATTAACAAGATATAATCTCTAGGTCACTCATTAGGCCCCTTATTAGAATGTCAAAAGAAGTTTCGAAACCCTTTTTGAAAACGGGACTGGAGAATTCGCATCAGGTGGGCTAAATTCAAACGAATCTGTAGTAGACCTTTATTCTGTGCTCGGTCTAAAAATTACCTAAAAAAATGTCTTCATATTACATAGATATCTTTGCCTAGCATATTCCAATTGAATACTTTCAAACAAAACTCAAGTTCACCCAAGCTCCAGCGAGGTGGCGTGGGCGCGTTGACAGGAGAAAATGCCTGAGCGACGACGCCGCTGCATAATGGATGCATAATAATTGTACGCGGAATCTCGTGAAAGTGCATGCTGCAGGAATAGGTGGCCATGCGATAGGATAGCTGTGGTACCGTTTAGATAAAAAAAAAGTTACAATACATATCTTGGACAGATACCTGATAGACTATTTTCTCCAATATTTATAAGGACTGGGTTACTTTATATTGGGAAAAACGGTTCAGGTAAGACTAAACAATTAAAAATATGATTTAGTTATCTTTGAAGCCTTTTGTACCATTCAATTGTTATTTTATAAAGTTAGTACTATTGGACGCCCGCGGCTACGCTTCGAACGTAGAACATGTTCCAACGCTATCAATTCGAAGTATTTCCAAACATTTTTTTTTAAATATCTTCAATGTTCAGATTTTTGATCCTCTTTAGTCCAACTGCAGTTTTGGCCCACTAATTCTTGCGTACCACTGATTCGATCTTTAACTGGACGAGGCAGCCCGTCCTAAAACTTTAGCAAGATTGTTTCTGTCTGTCCCATTTCAGCCCAAGTATCATGGAGTCAGTACCATTGCCTTGGCCGAGCCTTTCCCTCGTCCATCACGGGTCCCAGCCAGCAACACCGTATATTAAACTATCAGGCTGACATTTATCTCGCGTGCGCTGGACGGGACTTCATTACACCTTCATATTTCTACTTAAATACATACCTTCTGGAATGTTCTCTTTGGAAGTTGGATGCTCTAGATAATAAGGTCAAGGAAGTCATAAGTGTTAAAGTTGCCACTTGTGGCACTCGAATAAGGTTTTACTTTATTTCCTAGTTCTTATTTGTTTTTTGATGTCTTGTGTTGTAGAAATAATTATTAATTAATCTCAAGTAAATATTTCATATATGTATATGTGTAAAATAGTAAGTATTTAGATCTTTCTGCACAGAGACAAAACACTGCAATTTTAGAAATTTCTTGGTATTGAAGCTCAGAAACTGAGAGTCGATTCTTTTCCCAAAACAAGGATTTTAATAACGAAATCCAAATTAACCTGTTCATTATGGTGTCAAAATCATATCTCAAAAATTGTCTACGAAAAAAAGCCAGCAGTAAATTAGCCCAGCTCCAAAGCCTGTACCTAAGACATCCATATAAAAGGGTTTCTTGTTTACATTTTGGCTTCATGTAAGAGCTCCTTCCCCTCGTGATAGGCGTGCCGAGCATAAGGCAGTGCATCCTGCATCGTGGGGTGGGGGGGAGGTGGGGCGTGTGGGCGAGCAGACTACAGCCAACAGCCCAAGCGGTTATTTCGGTATGCACATTGCATGCAGCGCGCGACGCAGCGCACTTGCCACTAGAAATAGTCAGGTCAGGGACCGCGAGCTTGGCCCGATCCTGCCCCAAGGTCAAGTCTCGCGGCTGCTCCCCCCGCGCGTCTCACCCCGCCTGCACATTAACGAACACTCCATCACGACTAGCGGTTATATAGCCATATATTTATAGTTGTTGTATGTACACTTAGACATAAGGCATAGCTAGATATCTGCATGATAATGGAGGTAGAAAAAACATACCTCGGGAAATTCCAACTGAATTAATCACGCACAAATTATACCGAGTTTTCGTGTTTTCATTGTCAGTGATAAACACGAAAATATTAATAAATCCTGAACCTTCAGACCAAAGTCGTAAACAAGATAGATATTGCAAACAGACGATAGATACATAGTAAGAAGGCGTTTTTAATGTTATCTGGTGTTATGTTGGCAAACGTGACTCGATGTGTGTTTAATCGATTCTTAATTGCAAATAGACGTTAATTGTCGCGAGATATAACCGCGATGTGCGCAGCAATATGACGAATCTCGCGATAAAAGTAATTGGGAGAAAAACACGGAAAACCGGAACTTAATGGCATGTATCTAATTGTTATTTTGTATATGTGTTCATACATATCATGTTCATGTTTAGAATGTGGGCCCTGTAGGCGTCATGTTATGCTGAAAATGATGCTTAATCGTAATTATCGATTACTGAGTCGGATTTAATAACTACCCGTGTAAGACAAATAGAATCAGACCGTTATTTAAGAACTGCTGTTTTTTAAGTAATCAGTTACATTATGTTGAATCGATTAAGATATAATACATTTTAAATTAAAACTATCTACATACACATATTGGTACTATGATTTACCCTCAGAATACAAGATTTACCTTTAAATCATGTTTTTAATGAGATTTTTCTAAGATACATTCATGCCAGTTTACTTTGTGGTTGCACGTATATTTACCAGTTAACTAAATTTACATATAATACACATAAAACATTTCGCATATCTCCCTAAGCTACCTTTTCACGGAAATGTGTTTGTAAAAAACCCATACAACGTCCCAAAAAGTTTGGTGAAACTGTACTAAATATTGACAGAAGCAGGCAATGTTCGAGGAAGCGGTAACAGGATTCTAGTCCACATCGGAGCCTTGTGAGGCTTCAGGTTCCCCTTGGACATCGACACCAGGGGGAGACATGTGGTAGGTATGGTATGTATTCCTGTTGGTGTAATATATGTATTATAGTACGTATATAACATTTTATTAAGGTTAAAATAAACTGGAAACCTTTCTTCTCCACGAATATAATTTTTATGTGAGAAATTAATGCAATTTTCATCGACATTTGTTATTTAATTAATCAGTTCTTGCAGTGTAAAATTATCAAACAGAACAATATTTTAAAAATCTCTATTACAATTTGATAAATATTGAATTTTAAGGACATTTGAATTTAATTCCTACAACTCAATTAACTATGCAATTTTGAGAGCCCTTGTACAATTTATATGCAAAGGCCACATGTTAAGGTTTAAGTACCTAAATTAATTGGAGAATATTGCAATTGCTATTCTGAAACAAATAATGCAAATAAATACATAAACAACCTTTAATAAAACGACAACAATAATAACCATCCAATCCTATCCCGCGATTCTCAGAAGTTCCAGAAACTTCCAACAAACATCGTATGATCGTAGACAGACGCGTCCCTTCGGCGATGTTGCGAGGACGTTGCACTTTCCCCCCCTCCCGCGCCTGGAGTCCTGCCCCCCCTGGCCCCGCCGAAACTCGCTAACCAACATATAACCAACCATAGACAAGACATCATAGAGAACTACCTACCTACCAAATTGTGTGATATTGTAAATCCCAGCTCATAGCTTTGAGACTTACGTAACATCTGTCTATGAAATTGTAGATTAATTTGATCGAAGATGTTGCTGAACATTAGGTGAGTTATAGTCAAGCGTAAGCCTATCAAGTATTAAAAAGTCCTTTTACCTAGTGAAAAGCCACTCGACGAAGGGGGTTCAAAAACTCTCGACACCAATGTTTGCCACTCTCATGCAAATCAAACCTGTCTGTTTTGTCTAGATACGGTTCCATCACCATTTCTTTGTGCATGGCTCAATCAGTGCCTAGTCCAATCACGCGATAATAGTATCGATCCAATCAGCTAGCAGATGTATCGCGTTATATTTGTATCTGACCTATCATGAGGCCTCACGTGAGTTGACATATCTCTTTAAGATATTTTCCCATAATAGGTCGTTTATGTGGTGTGATGTGATTGTAACCAACGCTATAGCCGGATTCGACTATTTAGTCGCCGTTGTCGGAATGTTTATTTTATGGACGAAATTGACGATGGCCCTTGCTTTTTACTTGGCTCGGCTAGACAAGAGGACAGTAAATTAGCTTGATGTATGGACGGGTGTACCTCCGTTTTAATTAATATTTTTGTCTCATAATTATGCTGTAATGAACTTTATAGAATGTTTTATAAAAGATCTGGTTCTACCTGAGAGAACCAAATAAAGGAAACATAAGCTCAGCTAAAAATTACTCTGTTTTTTGTTAAAAATCTACATACATAGACACAAATGGTGGAAATTCCTTAAAAAAATATCCAAGTAGTAATATTATTTAACAACGAACAAAACCAATCAAATCGCTGACCTTCCTGTCAACTTCAAAAACATTTCCACGCCATACCAGCCTGACACTGATTCCAAAGTCTGTCGATAAAAAATATTGTATAAACGGAGCTTCATATAAAATGCCTATAAATAGGTCCAGATAGCATCTGTGTACCATCGAAAGTCCACGATTGAAAAAAGAAAGAAAGTATTGCATCAACATCGTTGAATGCAAGCCCGAGCGCATCGCTTCCCGTTACTTTATGTACTAGTACATAGCTGTTATGTAATGGTGTACGGACAGCAACAATAACTACTTTCAAGGCCGTAATTTAATTAATAACATGTATGTAATGATGGTTACTATTTTATTTTCTCTGTTGTATGTTTCACCTGTCAACGTTGTGGTTTTTGTTAGGTCGTTAATGGAAATTTGGTCGGAAGAAATTGCTTTGTAAATTATGACAGTGTTTGAGTATTGTATTTGTTTTTGTATCTATGTTTCTAGGCTAGCTTGTTACAACTTAGGCTTAGTATTGCTTCACCTTAGGCAGTAGTATAATGTAGGGCTATAAAAAGTAAATAAAATGTTACAACCGTTCGTTGGAAATACACTAAACAATAGCTAATAGCAAATTAGTAGTTCCATTTGTATTGATCTTCCAAGTACTATTTTATTTGTACATCTTTTTGGCATAGCTTAAAGAAAACATTTCGATTTGATCGAATAAATATAAGTAGGTCTATGTATCCTTTATATAGTTTTGCATATAAGAGACTAAACTTACCCGTTCCGTGTCCAGCTTTCATGACTCATTTAGTCCCAATATTGATAAATTAAAAAAATCCAAATATGTACATACTCCAGTGAATGTTTTTCCCACCAGTACCGTCGGCGTGCGCGGGCGGTGGTCAGGCCTGCCTCAACACGGCGCGAGTTAGCTGCGCCGGCGCACTCGCTTCCTCCGCGCGCAGCCAACTACACAGAGAATAATAAACACCGAGCAGGATGGGAGATGTTTGTAATTAGAATTATGGCCAAGCACCGTTATTTTGTATCACATGAGGTGGTGCAGTAAAAATGTGTAAGTCGACAGCTGATTTTGAATCTCTATGTCCCTTTGGCTCCACGAATGTCATGACTGTTTCCAAATGGTCAAATGTTTTACTTCTTTTCATTTCTTAAATAGTAGGTATATAAATTATTAAGTATATAGGTATGTTGGAATTTCTATACAAAAACTGGTATTTCGTGTCCACATATCAATATATTCCCCTATACATATTCAAAGTAGTTAAATAGTAATGTACCTAATGTAATACTGATGATTAAAAGAATTGCATGAAGACTAATGCAGAGCTTTGAGTAGAATTACTAAAAAGTCAAAAAGCA
The DNA here is from genome assembly GCA_964023185.1 of Macaria liturata. Lineage (NCBI taxonomy): Eukaryota > Metazoa > Arthropoda > Insecta > Lepidoptera > Geometridae > Macaria > Macaria liturata. The sequence goes on along the minus strand of OZ026806.1, from coordinate 6,819,824 downwards.
CAGCTTCCGAAAGAGTTCTTTAGAACAGCTATGCCTATTTTTGTCTTTCTTAGATATTAAAATATTTTGTTCACGTTGAAGGAAATCACGCGACGAATGCATGTCAGTAGCAAATACTAGAAAGTGTTTAATAATCTGCTAAAACTTACCATTAAAATTGGGCATCTAAACATGATTAAAGTATAATTGATAACTTGGCCCTTTTGGACCTAGGACAATATTGTTTAAATTAATATTAAAGAGGGCAGTGATAGTGTTATCGAATGCAAATTGTGTTGCAGTCAAATGGCTAATGACGGATGTTGGTAAATATAGATAACTGTCGAGTGCGCAATTAGGTTCTTTTGTTCTATGATGAGTATGTTTCTGTATAGGTATCTATAGTATATCTGATATACCTACTATATTATATAAGTAGTCGAAAAAGTTAACCTACAAATTTAGTGACTAGAGAACGCCCGCGGCTTCGCCCGCATTATTGCCGAATAAAAAGTAGCCTATTACACTTCCGGGACCTCATACTACCTACAAAACCAAAAATCATGAAGATCCGTTCAGACGTTTTTGCGTGATGAGATTAAATTAACAGATAAATCAGAAAAAACCTAAAAATTGTTGAAACATTTTTTGTTTCGGACTTTAATTATCTTACTCAAACATTTTATTTTGAATAAAAACTAAAATCTAAAAACTTTAAAAAATACGAGTGCAGCAGGTTGGGATAAAATAAATGCAAAACTACTTAAAACTATTCTACCCCATATAATTGTACCCCTAACTACTATCTTCCAAGCAAGCTTTGATACAGGTATCTTCCCGTCAGCTCTAAAGAAATCAATAGTTTGCCCTATTTATAAAAGTGGAAATGAGGATATTATATCAAATTACCGGCCTATCTCGTTACTTCCGACATTTTCAAAATTGTTAGAAAAGTTGATGAATGTCAGATTGAAAAAATACCTTGAAACAAAAAACTTACTGTCGGTAAATCAATATGGTTTTAGGAATGGCAAGAGTACCGAAGATGCTGTCCTAGCTGTAACAGAACATATAAAAGAACGTTTAGATTCTAAAGACAAAATTGTGGGTATTTTTATCGATTTAGCAAAAGCTTTCGACACAGTATCAATTTCCATCTTATTAGCTAAAATAGAAGCAATGGGAATTCGAGGCATCCCCTTAAAATGGTTCGAGAGCTATCTATCTGGTAGATTGCAAGCTGTTCGCATCGAAAATACAGTAAGTCAACAAAATTCAGTCAACTTCGGTGTCCCGCAAGGAAGTATCCTAGGTCCAACGCTGTTCCTAATTTACATTAACCAATTGTGCGACATGGGTTTGAAATCTGGAAACATTGTGACATATGCCGATGATACCGTAATAATGTTCCGAAACAGAACCTGGGAAAAACTGGAAGAAACTGCCAATCATGGACTCGAAAAAATATCTAACTGGCTCAGACAAAACTTGCTAACTATAAACATTCAAAAGACCTACTACATGTCATTTACAATCAACCGCTCCACACAACCGAAAACTGAACTTAAATTGAAAATACATAAATCCACATGCGAGGACAGTAAACAGTGTCAGTGTGAGAACATAAAACCAACAAATGTAATAAAGTATTTGGGGGTCACTTTAGACAAAAACTTGATCTGGAAAGAACATATACAAAATATATCAGGACGAGTAAGGAAACTAATTATGACTTTTAAAGAACTAAGACATGTGTTGAGTTTTACCGCTATTCGCAGGATTTACTATGGACTAGCTGAATCTGTACTCACATACTGTATCCCTGCATGGGGTTCCGCTGCAAAGACTCATCTCGAGCAATTAGAAATATCACAGAGGGCATTACTGAAAGTAATGACGTTTAAATGCAGGCGTTTCTCCACAACAAACTTATACAAAGAATGTGAAGTACTCACGATAAGACAACTTTTTATTAAATCTGTCATATCAAAACAACACAAACTTCTCTCAAACAACGTCAAAGTAAAAGTTCTTACGAAACGACGTAAAGACCAAGTTTTCAAACTATCAAGAACCAGAACCAAATTTGGTAGCATGACTGTAAAAAATCTAGGCCCTCTACTATATAACCAACTTTGTGAAAAAGCTAATCTAACCAAATGTACGAAATCAGAGTTTTACTCTAACCTTAAAAAACATTTACTGACCCTTGATTATGACAAAACAGAAAAACTACTGGAAATAGAACAATAGACACAATCTTTCTAAGAACCTGCAACCTGATAAAGAACAATGTCACAAACACACACACACACCCACACACTCACACACACACCCATACACATACACATCTACACATACATTAAATTACACTAAGTAATACATCACCAGTTACACATTAATTATACCTATCACAATCCATCTCAACATTCTTTCTCCACTGACCGATCTCATCTGAAATTGATTGTTTCCTAACTCCCACTAATCATTATATTTTACACATACAAACACATTTAAATGTTAACAAACATCATTTTAGAAATATTATATACCTTTTACTTTTACTTCATGAACAGATATTATACCCTGTAAATATCTCTTACAAACTTTACATATTAAGCCTGGCAACACAAATGTATTTACAAATTTGAAGGTTATGTTAGTCTATTTACAAACTTGTAAAGTGAAAAATGTTTGTTTGTAATATGAGTTTTACTATCTATAAAAGGTCACAGAAGGAAACATTGTCCCGCAACACAAGCCCATCTATGGGACTTAGCGCGGAACAATGGAATACCAACTTGTACTGCTACATGTAAGATTTAAACTCCTGTACATTACCTAATCTAAGTACCTACTGTGTTTATTTTGGCATAATAAATAAATTTGAATTTAAATTTGAATTTTATTTTGAATGTATTCTGTGTGAGCTTTATTATATTAGATAGATCTATCTATCTAGTGCAAGATCTTTAAAATTCATGCAAAAAATTCACAGGCTAATTAATCAACGACAATATACTTACATACAAATATCTACCTAAAAGGTGTTTCTATCGATCCATAGATTATACGTATTTCTTTTCAGTTGTTATACTTTTCCTCAAAGATTAAGACAAGTAAGCCTAGTCTTGGAAGGTAGGTATCCAAAGGAGACCTTTAATATTCGTATACTCATAGCATTTAACCTCAATAACTTATTTTCAGCATACGACCTTTCTACGCGTCCACTGTCCGATCCCAAACACCGCCTGTCGAATACTATCGATTTGGCATTACAAACGGCACCCAAATTACAAATTCATGAATCTGAGCCGGCAGGACAGTCATTTGAATGATCTAATTATTCCACCCCCGTCCCCAAAATTTGTACGAGACGGAAGTATTGTCCAAAAGAAAGAGTTGAAGTAATTATATTTAGCAGCCCCTGTAATTACAGCGTAGGTTTCCTTAATTACAAAGTCCAATAAAAAGATTGGTGCTTCCGACTTCCCACGAGAGGGCAGACATGTGCGCGATACAAGCTTATTACTGAGGAAGTACGGGGGTACCGACTGGTAAATATTGTAAAAAGTTACCTTAGTAAGTGCATCGCAATGAGGTTTTACTAAGTTTATATAGAAGATCATTGGTGCATCGTCAATTTCCATACTGAATGCAGTAGGCATGTAAGATAACCAAAAAATAGGATATACCTACTTATGCTAGTGTCTTTTTTAGTGAACTTTGAACGTTCAGTACTTAGTGTAGGCGATAACAAACAATATATAGCTGGGTAGATTTTACTTATTTGAATTTTGCTAGAGATTTAAATAGAAAGATACCAAAGATAACACGCACGTTGATCATCAAAATCCCGTAACATGATAAAATGATCCGTTGTTTTTTTTTGTGGTTTGTTTTTGATTTTGTAAGACTTTATTTCCATGAAATATCGAAATCAGTTAAACATCAAATAAAAGACAACATTTCTAGAAAACATTTGCGATATTGTTTTGGTGATTACAAAAGTATTAGTGAAATTAGTATGTTGATTTGTAATTTGCAATGTCATTAGTTATCCATACTTAAATAGTGTCAGTTAAAAATCAATTTGCAAATGATATTTACATTGTTGATTTGAACTGACTCATGAAAGTGAATATTAATACAGACATTATTTATTTGATTTTAAAATAAATTTCTTTTACTAAGTACAAATATACACGTTCTCTTTTAAAACTTTGAACATAACGTAAAACCTTGACACCTAAATAACTTAAAATTTTTGATAAAATAACAAAATAAAGAAAAAAAAATATTCATGAAATTTATCTATTTTGTACAGTTTTAGAGTTGATATTAAACCGTAAAAGATAAGTAACCGGAAAACTCACTCAATAGAAATTGCAACCCTTCATAATATCTACATAAGTACATAAGTTCCATCTCTTTAATCATATTCCTCCTGATAATCAACTTGACTTAAACCCTACTAAAATAATTAATCAGCGCCATCTAAGTACTTGCCTACTCCAGATGTGATCTTGACTTCCTATCTCTATAATTGAGTACAAATAAAAGTGTAAAGTTCCGACAGTTTGTGACCAGAGACGTTTATTTAAAACCCTCCGTAGAAATTAATTGAACTCGGATAACGTTACTTCAATTAAATCTATTTAAGGAATGATAAATATAAAAAAATAGGGACAACCAAAATACACTTCAATAGAATTTTTAGATAGTAAAAGTGTACCTACATACATTTATAGGTATGCATTAAAATGCACAAACTTGCATTTTATTTTATGCTTTTAAATTTAGTTAATTGCCCGATAGTATTCACAAAATGTCACATTTGCTTGTTTTCAAAATTAGAAGTAAATATCGTTAGTGAATGAACAATGCATTTGGTGCTATTTTGGTTTACATTACAAGTTCTTCTAATATTGTTTGCTTTTCCCTTGTGTCTTGTGCTAAATAAACAACATAAAATGTATGCTATTTTAATGGACATTAAATAATTAAAATACCTATATTTAGCTATAAAACAATCAACTCACGATGTAGGTACATTGACTTGCCACATTATGTGGCTCGATCGTCGACCCCCATTGTGTTGGTTGCAAAACACTACATTTGCATACACCGCATAACTATGTACGTATAAGAAATCGCAACATTATACAGTGTAATGAACACTAATGCTGACTTTTGCACCATTTTCCTTCATAACATATTCATTTATTGGTTGCAGTACGCATCGTAATTTACGTATTTAATCTTCCTGATGTAAGTATTTGACTTTGTATTCGCTTTATATTATTGTGTTTATACCTACATTATTCTTCTTCTATTCTAAGGACGTCAACTTTAGAACATCGTACTAAAAGCTTATGATTCCTGCAATTTAACAATCCAGAGGTTTTCAAATCAGTTAATAGGCTAGGCATGCTAAAATAGACTATACTGAAACGCGAATCTTCTACGTAAAAATAGCCGTACGAGTATAAATAAGGTCAAAAATATAAACTGTTTTAGGCATATTTAAAAATAGTTAGGAATCTTGTATGTACCTATACATACGTACATAGTTCTTCTAAATATATTATTTGGACGTTGGAATTTGTTTTGTTACTGTGGCAATATTACAAACTTGTAGTAACGCACAATAAACGATTCTTCTTTACAAATGGCTGATATGCTAATTTCTCCGGGTATTGGAATCTCCGTTAGGTCAGAGGTGGCCAACGGATGACCAAGTAGACAGAGCACCCTTTTATAGAAGCCATCGCGATTCAGTGGTACAGCATCAACTATTGAAGCAGATTTCGAAGAACATGTACAACTATAAAATATACTGAACATGTTAAAACATGTTCAGAATATTTAATTGTTTCTACATATTTGTATACTATTTTCCTATACTTACTACTATTAGTTACAATATACGTAGCAAAAATCTCTTTCGGGAAAAAATATTGACAATACACTACACATACTTACCTACCCTTCGTAAGAATATGATTTTCATACCACTCGAAGGCGAGACTATTCGACAATGGTTTTCCAAATTGCGTAAAGAACTTACCGGTTCGACATTTTTTTATGTAATCCCCAAAGTTACTTGTATGGGACTTGTTATTTTTTATTCGCAAAGTTCAATGTCGTTGGTCAGTGCAAGCAGATCCCATAGGGTCATGGGTCAACGGTCAGGGGTGACCAACGGTTGGACATTCGGGGTTGCGAATAAAACTGTTTGACCGTGACTCTCGGACTGAATAAATAGATTTTTTTATATGCAGGTACATATATTACCCTTTTAGAAGGAGACGGGATGGTAACAGTGCAGATTATATTGTCGATAGGTATTGAAAATACAGATTCATATTTGCATACCTTCTCTTGCCTTTGGGGGTATTTAGTTCCTACCTCTTGCCCTTAAATTATAATAACAAGTTTCATAAAATGTACAAATAAAAAAAAGTACAAAAAAAGTAGAGAAATAATTACAGAGTAGGTACCTATAGGTACTCTGTAATTATTTGTAAACAGAAAAATGTAGGTGATATTTCTGTAAACGAGATACCAATGTGTTACAAAAGTAGGTATGCTGTGATTTCAACTAGCTCAATACGATATCTTCTTTGACTATTTCCACGTAAATTATCGCAAGAACACGTACATTTAAAAAATAATGGTGTAATAAATGATTTGGCGAAGTTTGCTTTTACTTGTTCTAGTCACGTAGTTTGGTCAATATGCAAAATAGTCTATCATTTATTATACAATAGTTGCATTATGTATGAGATAAGGGAAGTACCTATATGTGCTGTTTTATGAAATAAATAGTAAGTATAAAAAATTTCTTAGAGTTGCAAGAAACTATGAGTTTTGATAAGAAAATATTATATATACCTATTGGGAATGGAAAGAAACAGTCCTAAAATACAGCGACAAAATTATATACTCACCCAAATCGCGTAATCATTATGTTTACTCATTATCAAAACTATTTACTTTGAAGTAAGAAATTATATAAATCACTCGTTAATTTTGTCTGTTGATTTATGCAGTTACAACGGTATATTTTGTGTTATTTCTGAGAGCATACAAAGTGCTAATTCTTATTTATCAAGAGGGTTTTCAATGTCACGATCGGAAGGATTAAGTTCAAGTTCTCAGTCCCAAGAGGTCACCGGTCATCGGTCAGGGGTGACCAACGGCTAGCGATGTCCAGACAGACCCTACATTTTGCACTTGCGATTTTTTCCCCACAGGTTCCCCACACCTGACTACAGCTATTTTTGAAACACAAAAGACATACATTCCGACTTTTCGCAATGTTATCACTCACAAAAGCATTTTGGCAAACACATTATTGCTAATGTTTCCTGAGATAAAAACAAAACTACGCATCGCGGAACTGGACCATTTAGGAAACAATGAACACATACCTACCTATAGATATTTTGTTAAAAAGCTAACCATGACTGATACTAAGAAAAACCTTGCATAAAATACAAAGGAATATGAACCAAAGTTAAAAAATCTCTTGAAAAGATGTAATTTGAATACTGTTATTTTCTTAGCATCAAACAAAGAGACGGCAAAGAATGTTTGATATTGTACAAGTAGGGATTTATACGTGATTGTGGCGCCAGGTGTGTAGGGCCGTTCGTCACCTCTGACCCAGGACTGACCAGTCCGAAGGTCCGCCAATGTGGAGATTAGCAGGTACGAAGTGGCAATGAAAATACTTTCTAGAGGACACGGACTAAAAAAAAACAAACTCAATTTTATGTCGTTATAGAAATCATGTCTGATTTTAGCGTTAAATGTTTTTTTTTTATTGTGAACAAAAACCACTTACGGCTATGAAACATAATATTTTTTACTAGGTTCTTAATTAACTAACTTAGCCTTAAAGTAAAGATAAGGAATGTATACTAGTACTGTAAAGTTGCAACACAGAAAATATACTGAACTGAAGTACCTACACAAATTGAATTTAAATTATTCTAGTTATAGTAAGATAGGTATGCTTGTGTCTCTTAATTAAGATTGTGTTTGTTAAATGTACGTTTCTGATACCATTAGAATTTTTATCTTTACATCTAATTAAATGTGCGTAGGTAGTAAATATATTTTGAAATTTTATGCATTCACGGAATATTAACGAGTAAAGTTCTGTGATTCGTTATCTCGCAAATTCGTGAGTGCGATATAGTATACGCATAGATTAAACATGTACCTACTAAGTTGATAAATTTTAAGTGTCTTAATATCAAATTTTTCGTACCTATTTTGTTTTAAAATATTTTTAGGACTTAAATAAAGGACTTATTTGTCTGAATGAGATAAATAAACATTTTAAACTAAAGCTATCCAAAATTAAAATCCAGTTTATTACACGCGGTCAGCAGAATTCCACAAAACAAATATAGACAATAAACGTCATATCAAATTTACCGCTGGCCAGTGATAGCCAACGGCCGGACATTGGTCAGTCTACGGAATTTTTATTTACACTAAGCCTATTAAACCCTTTCCTTTGTACAATGTTCTTGAGAAGGGTAATTAATATCGGTCGTATTGTGCAAAATCGCCAGCTTTGTCCGCCGTTGTTTTGCGCTTTGTGTTGTTGGTAAAAATGAATAAAAAAGCTAAGAATAAAAGATTAGGGTTTCTTTTGTTGGTCGGTTTTGTTTAGTGATCATTAGCACAGTGGGCAGTGCTGACCGATGTACGGGGGACTTTCTCACACGGACTTGTTAGGTCGACCGTTGGACTGTGATTTGCAAAATTATGTGAATTAATATAAGGTAGACTGGAATAAGTAAGAATTTGGATAATTTTACATACACTTCAAAAGAAATATCGCTGTTTGAATGGGAACTAAAATAAACTTATTCAAAACAAGATGTAAAAAGTACTTAATAACATTTTATAACCAGCAAACTTCCGTTATTTGTAAAGTTCAACAGATTTACAAAAATACGCGGACACAAACCTTTATCGTCTGCTTTACCCATTTACTTATCGAATCCTTGCCCTAATCTTTCAACATACGCGCTACTTTCCAACAATGGAAAGCGCAGTGCAATCGAATGCAAGTGTCCATCTACCCGCCGATGACCTCTGATCTCTGATGCAGCCGTTAAGCAATTGTGCAAAGACTGGTTCCGATACTGTGTGAATCGAATCATCATCAAGCGTTGTACAAAGGAATCGCCAGAACCGGACAGACATTAACATTCAGTGAGAACTGAGTAAATCTAAATATTGATCACGATAAGAAAAATTGAAAAATGTATGTAAATTTTTTGAATGTCATGCGCGCCTGGTATAACAAAGATCAGTACATAAGGCGACATAAGGAAGGCAAAGCTCGCAAATACGCGGCGGGAGGTCAGTGATTCGCCAGTGCTCGCGGTTCGCGAATCGCATCATTCGAGAGGAGGAGGATCGCCCTCCCGCCCGTCCGCCAATCACAGGAGCGCACGCGCGCGAGCCGCCGGCACGGATATCGCGAATATATTAGCACAATACTCTTGTATATCAACTCAACCGCTTATATACTCGCATTTTTTATCCTATATACCATTATTAAGCACATAGAAACGGCCACTCCCATTGGCCAATTTAGTTGATAAACAAATAAGAACTGTAGGTATAATCTTGAACAGCGTCACGATGACGTATGTATTTGAGTATCTCTTCCGCCTTATGAAGCCTTGGTAGTTTGACGTGAACGCAAAGTCTGATGCTACAATCACTATTGTTGCAATAATACTTATTTAGGAAATAGTAATTTCAGTCAAGTTCTGCAATCAACATAGTGTTTTTTTCTTTTAAATATTTCATTCGGGAGTGCGACAAGTCTACAGAGGTTGTCCTTATAACGCGTAATCGAAACAAAAGAAGTGCGGTTACCGAAACGTCAAAAAGTTATACTCTCGGCCGGAAGTACAAAAACAAAAGCACAAGGGTGCATTCTATTAGAATGTTAGTTAGACGGGGATTATTTCCAATGGGAATGATTGTTGGCAAGGGTACAGCTCGCTTACCGTTCTAAGTTTAGCAATACGCGATGTGCGGGAGAGTGCAACCCTTCCATGTAAAATATCTCATTTTAAACGTTTTAAACACGTGTTTGCTTTAACACTGATCCCTGGAGGTGGATATTCTGGATAATGTATGTGTAGCTGGGGCACTTCATTACTTTTAGCTTCGCGTTCCAAACTGACTCTAATGTAATTTAGAGTTCGCTTGCGCTCTAAAAATAACGCGAGTATTGACTATTGTGTGGGTTTTGAGTATTGTACTGTAGTTCAATACAATTGAATTGCTACATTGGTTTTCTACATACAAGACATATAAAATAACTGACTTTTATATTCAGCCTTATTATTAGTACTAAGTATTAGATATGTAGATACTATTGGTACTCAGAATCACTATTTTAATTTTTAAAATATCTCATTGAAAATTCCCTAAATTTTCATACTTGCATTGAAGATGACATATCTTCAATGCAAATATGACTCATACCTACTGTAGGTACTTTACCGACTCATCACAGCACAAATATAGCAATCAGCTTAATTCTCCCATCAGGTGACGCGAGGATAATATAAAACAATAACTAAAAGACTAAAACACAAATAGCAACATCAAAACAAATTCCCTAAAACAATAGCTGTTTGCTGTAACAGTTCCTCAACTTACCCCTTCTTAATCCACCCCTTTATGATACATGGCAAAAAACCACTAGGGGATGTCGCGATTAGCCCTCCTCAGTGAAAAAAAACCCCGCACATGGGCGTATTTCAATTAGCTGTCAGTTAGTCAACTCTTCTGCTATTATTTTGAGAGGCCCATGCTTAGGTTACAGTTGCAACGGCGCTTTAATGACTTTTTAAAAATAGTGCAAGTCGGCGATCGTTTGTTATGAGCCGATCGATAGCTGGTTCGTTTTGCATGATGGGAATGCATTCGTAAGCGAATGAGTATTATTTTAAAACCGGTATAACTGGCTAGTAGTTTTTAAGTTCATGAAATACAGAAAAGTTCATAAAAACAGAATAAGTATTCAATAGACAATCACGATTTATTCACGTTAATTATTAATCAACGACCAGCCTTTAAATTAAACATTCCAGCAGAAAAAATAGAACATACATTTAATCCGAAGCTTGTTACTTTGATTTGATCACTCGCACAGTGTTGCTTGAGCGGATTTTAGGTACTCTGGCCTGGCGGTCAAATGCCTATCTATTTACGAAAAAACGTATGTATTACATGGTATTACTATATCCGTTATCCAGTACCCATGATACAAGTGTAAGCTTAGTTTGGGGCTAGATGGCGCTGTGTGATATGTCCTGAAATATTTATTATATAAATATAGGCAGTAATTGATTTTTACTAAAGGCCTGTCATTCCATGCTTCTTATTTCACTATACAAACTTACAAAAAACATATGTGGCTTTTTTCAGTTTGTAAGCTGATACAAAATTAAATACTGTATATAAATAAATAAAATTAACGTTACGTACATTTTGTGCAACGTTTCTAGGAACACTGCTCTGTCCCACATTCCCTCTCCACACGGGAAATGGCTGCCAGTTTTCACACGAACAAAAAACAAAGATCACCGTTATGGTATTGGCTGATGAAATACGCGGATACCAACTTTTTATTTAACCCTTTAATGCAGAGGAAGTGTAGGTAAGTAGGTCAGACATTGCATTGCACATGTTTAGAAAGCGCAAGAAAAAATGCCCCTCGATTCGCTTTGTTCCAGAAAAAAACTTTGATTATTGCCTGCAATTTGTACCCTGAGAAGGCGTGGTGTAGTTTTGCAGGATTGGTTGTTGGCGTCATTGCAGTCTTGTTTTGTCTTACTTTATTACACGGAGAATTGAAGAATTTCTAATCATTGAATTACCAATAATTCGAATCAAGAATATGACAAAAAAAAGAAGATATCGGATTCAATAAAAGTAAACTCTAGGTAAATTGAATGCCAAACTCATGTCATAAACTATGAAAATCAATCACTTTGCAGAAGAAAACTACTTGAATACTATTTATATCTATGCATGTATTAATTTATGGAGCTTTATTTAAAAGTATACAGTGTACCAATCCTCGCCTATCCTACTATATCAAGTAAAACAAAGCTTTCATCAAATTTTTTGCCCTCGCTCTCTCGCGCACCATTTTAACCCTTCCCGCGTCTTGGCAGCCCTTCTTTGCCTACCAACCGCTTTTTTGTGCTCTTCTTTTTAAATGGCACATGCAGAGAGAGCTTTTTTAAGCACAACCTATTTGGATAAAATGCAATATCATCAGCCTACCTGGCTTCGGAGGCTTGGAGTCTTTCTTTTAATATATCGTCTCTAATCGATTAAACCTTGGCAAAGGCTGCTTTCAAGAATAAACTTATGAATTTAGATTTCTTATAAGAAAGCGTGGGCGAATGAGGTTTTTCATGGTAAATAATGCATTTAAATTTATTTTGACGTGATGCTGATGTAAGAATTTTAATTTAACCGTTATGAATGTGTTAAAAGCAAAAACGTTGCGAGTGTAAGCTAATACTTTTGCTCAGTTATTTCCAATTGACGTAACAGTAACCAAACCCGGGCCTACGAGATACGTTCATCAAAACAAACGTGGGGTCGGTCGTGCAAAACGTCAGGTCGGCGGATTCCGAAATCGCGACAAAAACGCAGGTAAAAAGTCATATACCGGTATAATTGTCACAAATTAAAGCAAAAAATCTTCCACAAAAGATATCAAAATTCTGCAAGCCACACGAGCAGGTAGAAACGCTATAAATTCGATGTTTTTTTCTACTTTTTTGTTGGAAATTGTGCAAAAGCGTGGGACGGGGTCGTGATATAACTGTACTCTGCAAGACATCAGATCGACCCGGAACATTAATCTTTCTTTCTTTTCTGTTTCGGAAAAAATGTGCGTGTATGTTTTTTATATTATATCAAAACGAAATAAAAGTTATAAACACAATGCCGACTTGGTTCATATTAAAGCAATCGCAGAAAATATCAGAAGTAGAAAAGTAAAAAGGCAGTTGTAAATTAACTTATTAGGTGCTCAAACCAGTTAACTAAGATAACTTTCGGATTTTAGATAATACATATTACGCCTGATTATTTGAGTAAGAACTTATTCAAACTTACCTATATATCTGTCTACTCCTGCATTAATATCTCACTATCGCGTCAAAAAACTAAAAATTCATAGTCACGAATCAAAATCCAAAAAACGGTGCTCGCAAGTTTACTTTTGTCACTAAAATAAACAATTCATTTCCAAAGGTTCTTTAAGAAATGCCTTTTTGTGGGAGAGAATGTTGTGCAAAAACTGCAAACAAAAAATCAAAATCTGCCCTAACTTTAGTAACGTGATAAGTTTATTTTGAAATGGAGATTGGAGTTTTATCGGCTTACCTACGTTTCATTTTAGGGAATTATAGAAAACTATTTGTTTTTAAAAAACAAAACCGGTTATGTAATGAATCAAGATGGTAAATAGTTAGGTTTAGACAATACACTTTATCTTATCTAAATACCATATTCTATGAGATCCATATACACAGAAAATTAAAAATCTTGATCCTAGTTACGTCTGCATAATCTGCTGGTAAAGTAATCACAGTTTTTTCAAACTTCATACATGTGCTGAACATCAAAGCGCTCATACTCTGTTTAAAACAAACGTTTATCAAGCACTGCCACCCCTCTACATTACATACAGCAACTACTATCTAAACCAGCCTAAAACTAACTAATAAGTGTTCTACGCCATGGTTGATAGTAACTACCATTTATTTTCATAGTAACTTGTTACTGTTCTGTGACTTCTTATAGATACTTATATATATTCTGTGTTACTTTGAAAGCCGCGGGTAAGTCGTTGAACCCTCCTGAATAAAAACTCCCCCGAGTTTCAGTGTTCTCACGCTTGCGCCAGACTCCCTCTGAACTCGGTAAAAACTCAGCAGAAGTTGCCTGAACTCTGACTCCGGTAAAAACTCGGCGAACTATTCCAATGTGCTACAAAATGTGGTTCTTGTAAAGTATTTCTTTAAATAGCTTAGCACTTAGGTACGGGGATGTGCCATCTCTAACATGATGTAGATTCAGCCAAAATATTATAGTTGCAGTTTTAATGTAAAGCAATCGGAATCTTAGAAGAGTGAATTATTTGAAAATTGATTTGTTGTAAAATTGTATTTAGTTATTTCTCATATATAGACCCACAAAAATACGAATTACACTAATGATAAATATTTACAAATTAAATTAATTTTATATTTTTTTTAAGTATAGCTATAACGCATTGAAAATGCTTTTAAAATTTTATAAAATAGTGAACTTTAAGATAGTTTGAAGCTTGATTCGATTAAATAAAAAGCATAGAAACTAGAATCCCATATGATGTTTTATGGCACAGCAGATCGAACCTAATAACAATGGCATATGATATGACAGCAGCGGAAGTAGCATTTCACTGCGAATGTTCCGTTTCCGTTCGCCGCGAACTCCCATTATTCATTCAGCAAATATGTTTTGACTTAACCCTTAACTCCCCGAGGCGCACAAATGATGCCAAAGAACAGCGGCTGTCATAAATGATCCACCTTGCGGCTTGCCAGTTTCGCCTGTCATTAGAATGATTGCGTCATTAGACGTCATTAAAGGGTGAAGCCACATGCTACAACTACCTCGCATGTAACTCGGGTAGCAAATAGCAAACAAATTCATCCACCGTGTGTGTAATATTGATTGCGTTCCCAATGACGCAGTTTTCTAACTATTGATTTATGTGCGCGATGGCTATGTGAATTAGGCCCGTTTAATGATAGCCTTCGGGCCAATATGTCATTTGGGCTCGTTTGTGTGATTTAATGCGAATCCTGTAGGTTTCTAATTGGGAGCTTCGAACAAATTAAGTTATATTTTAATTTTAACGTCATTTCTAATAACATGATTTAGCTTAGCGTTATGGTTAAGTAGTATCTTAAACAACATATTTTAGGACTGAAGTAACAAAAGCAATATGTAAAAAAATTAAAACAATGATGGTTATATGTACGAGTAAAACCTACTATATCTTCTGCACTTATTTTATATCTTTTGCAATGTCAGAATTATTTGTTTTTTTTCTACGACTTGTTCTGTTATTAAGATATCTTTCCGTCTATAACGGGAATCATCAAACTTCATACAAATTCACCTGGCAAATACACATTTTTTTCGCAATTTGCGCTAACGGGTTCAACTGCATACAATAACCCGATTGAACAATCTCAATACCTGTCATCACTTCCTCGATCTCGAAAGCTTGTGGGAACAAATTATCGCAAACACTTTGATACTGCAAAAAAAAACCCTTGCACAAAACAACCCGAAGAGAGCGATGGGCAAAAAAATCCTCCCACGCCAAGAAAGGGTTGAGTATACTATACACCTGACCTATATTAAATTAAAAAAAAGTTTTCTTTTTGCATTTTTTGCTCATTATTCTCTTTGTAGATAGATAACAACAGAATGCAATGATTGTAGGGTGGCCTCACTTCTTTGCATGGTTGGATACATTTTATTAGTAGGGCCATAATAAGTGCATAATATAAGTTTAATAATGATCAAATAAACATTAAATCTGCCATAATTATTGCATTAAAAAGCAATGAATAAAAAAAACAAATTCATATTCAAATAAAAAAAAAATCGATGTAGGTATTCTGTCTTTTTGGTAAATAATATTTTGACAAACTGAATACTTACAGCATAATCAACACATCAATTGGTCTTCGTAATAAATATTACAGAATAATATTCCCAAACATTAAAATTTTACGTCTTAAGAACATTTATTGAATCCGAAAAAATCTTAGAAAACATACCCAATATTCTATTTATACTGACCAAAATACCCAATACACCCATATAATATGGTCACCGTACAACTCTTGCGCAAGCAGAGTCCCACAGAGCGGGTCGCATGCGCAGGTAGCGGAGGGTTATCCGCTTATGCAAAAAAAGTTCTTCTATCCGATTAACACTTGCACAATACACGAATAAGCTTTTTAACATTCTAAACAATTTTGTTAATGGTTTTATTGCTATTATCCATGACGTGTGTTGATTAGAGCTTTTAATTTCTATTGTAATTAATTATATAAATGCTACTTACTAGGGAGTACGTATCTATGTACAAAAGGCTAATCTGTTTTGTTGTAATGTCCAAAAAGTGAATTGTTTGTGTCATGTGTTTTATTTTATCATAATAAATTGCGTGTCTTTCCATAACACTATGTAAACGGTAGATAATATAAAATGCCTACCTATATATATGTATGTATTGAAGTCAGTTAAATTTATATCAAACCACTCTGTTAAATATATTATACGTGCATAAGTATATTTGTATGTAGCTTATATCCTTCTAAAATATGTATATGTAGGTACAGGCACACTTATGTATAAGCACAGGTATAAATTCGTACAGCACCGTAGTTAACAAAGCAGGGTGCGTGTCGATGTTTTGGTAAGCGGCTCAACAACAAGGGGCTCCGTGAATTTGGCGGCCTTTAACGAAACGGAGGTGTCTCATTAACTATTCATCGCCAGCGTGAGGGGCGAGTGAAAAGGCCGACCGGCGATGTGTTGCAAAATGAATATACCGGCGAGAAATAGGGGCAGTTCGCTAACGTAGAGGCCGCCGTAACTCAATAATGCAGATCGAGCTTGTCGACCAAACTCACGGGAACTCTACTCCTCAGCCCAGTTCAACTAAAACACAGGTCAGTGTAATCTAGTTGTAAACCCGCCAACGCGAAACACAGCATACGTAATGAGCCCGAGTACGTATACTGACACGATAATGTCACGGCAAACGGTTGCAATCGACAGGTTCGCAACCGCCCCTTTACTTGATTGAACTTCGTTAAATTTTCATTACTCCGCCGCGGTAGTTTGCCTTGATAACATCATTGATCATTTTATACGGCGTTTTCTAATTTAAATATTCCAAGAAATTTATTACACAAATAGACGGGTAAAAAACTGCATTAGGAATAGACAGATCTGTGCGCGCAAATGTATAAAAAACTGAGCACCATGTGCAGACGCAGGTGCCCTCGGTTCCCACACAACCCTTTCAGCGAGGAGCTCGTCTCCTCCGCCCCCGCCCTTCCTCGCCCCTCCTCTAGCAATGCACAAAAACTTGGTCTCAACTTTCAACTCAAAATGACCTGAGCGCCCTTGCAGGAACTACCCCATTTGTCTACCAAACCGCGAGGCATATACGACCTTACGATCCCGACTTAGTCATTAGTTCCAAATTCTACCTGTTCCGATTTATAGACGCTGTCGTATCATTAAATTTATTGTGGATAAAATGCAATCCTCGCATTTTTTGCTCTTTGATTCGGTCCGAATAAAAGTCTGGGTAGATATGTAAAACATCCTTTGATTCTTGACATTGGGTACATGAATCAGCATTTTTGAGGTTATACAAACGTTTGAACTTTTTGCGGACGGGAAAATATCAGTTGTACAAGTCATAGTTTTCGTATAAGGTTATGAATAAAGAAGTAGTCTATGTAAAAGATAAGCAAGTAGTATGTACTCAATGTACTTTAATGTATTGGAAATGCATCAGTTGGATTTTACAACATACACGTAAATTTTGAAATTAAAAAGTAATTTATATTAACAGTAAAATAAAGAAAAATGAAATACTGTTTAATTTAATCTAAACAAAGAAAAGCGGCAATCCACCGACATGATTAAAACAAACCTACATTTATCTGGCCGCGGTCAGGAAGCTTATCTACGAGGCCCTAATCTGCACATTTTCATCACAAAAAGCTAAAAACCGTTATCGCTATTGTCTTTAGAAAAATGGGATGTGTTTTGTAGCCAATTAGAGGCAAAGGGACACCGGCTGGCGGACTGTAATAAATCGCAACCCTACACAACCCTACGAACCCTACACGAAATGTTTCCGCTGTCCGCGACTTATAGCGAACATTCTGTAGGGCGAAGTGATAATTTTTCGTAAAAGGAAGTGCCTTTTTGGCCTGTAATTTGAATTCTGATTATTATTCCATACGTAGGCTTGACAGGATAACGAATTGGGGTTGTTTTGTGTTTGCTGAAAGGACTTTTTTTTCCATGTACTTACCAAATTATTTATTTATTTGCTCTAAATAATTCGTTTGTATACGTATTGTAAAATTATTTTTCGCATTACCTATTTTATTGGCTGTTATGTATTAGCTGTAGCATTAAGGTATGTAATAACACATAGTTATTATAAGCATAGTAATAATTAAACGTTGTCTCGGAATATTTTCTACCCCTACAAAAGTTGCTATCATAATCGTCTATGTCCAACCTCAAGCATCTGCGATTAGCAATGTTCTATTAACTTTTCAAGACTACAAACTCCCCTCAGGGGTAATCACCATGAATTAATTCCTCGATCCTGGCCACCCCAGCCTGCTATTGGTCAAGGTGTACAAGCTGCATACAGACATATGTGCAGATCATGATATAACCATATCTTTGGCCTTTACATCTGCCCAAACTGACTTTCTGCCCTAGTCGTAAAATAATCTATTGGTACGCTGGCTACCCCAATTATTTGTGAAGTTTTTTATCTGATAGACAATATTTTTAGGCCAAAAAACCTATATTTTATGCCGGTTTTAATTGCGTATTTCTAAAAGACTACCAAGATTATTATATTGACAAAGTATTGATTTAAAAATAGTTAAAAAATTTAGGTATTGTGTTCAAAGTAATTACTAGGCATATCGCGCACCAGTACCTAGTAGCTATCAATAGACCTTGATCGCGTTGTGTGTGATCTACCTTACCTCTGTAATTATGAACCAGTATATATTTCTGTATCTGAGTTTAGACCTACATTTACTAAGTTAATATTATGATACTTAGTTGCATGTTGTGGAAAGTTCTAGGTAATTAGCCACAAACAATATAAACATAAACTTCTAAAGCTGAAACTAGAACAAGATAGTCTCGATATTAACCTTAAATGTTAAATAGGTTTCCTCCATCTTAGTTGTGCTTAACATCCGTCAGGCTATAGATAAAGCCTGCCTTATGTTAAGCACAACTAAGATGCAGCAGAAGTTTTGCTTAGAAGAAACCTATTTGAAAAAGGGTTTGTCTTTGTACGTAAAAAAGTCCGGGTTTGTAAGTTCAATCCATAAATTACAATTCTAGCAAAATAAATTAAAATCTTTCAATGCGTTCCTGTATCTTATTAGTAAGCATATTGCTCCCTTGACATCAGGCCGGCTATAAATAGTCAATCGCAAACCAATAATACCTACTTCAAAAATATAGGTAAATAAAGTAAAAGTAACTCCTATATCAAAACACTGGAGTCTACAAATATTTGTCAGTCCGATATGCATATGGAGTGTTTCCGTAACCGATCTTTCTCATTAAAACACTTTTGTTTGCTATTCGATAAAAAAGTCAAATGGCCGATGGAGGGTGGTTATCAAATAGAACCCTTCCGGGCAAGAGGGGCAGAGGACAAGAGGACCAGGGGCAAACAGCAGATGTGGCTAGATGTGGTTACAATAACAACAGTATAGTATTCTAATGAGCCTGGACGCAAATGTTCAATGCGTTGATATTTGCGTTTCAAAGTATTTGTAGTCTGTATTCTGTGGTATTGGTCTTTGAGGGTATTGCGTTTCGTTGTTTGCTGTGTCGTATCTAAGTCTGTACTTCATTCTCGAGTCGTATTCCTGATAACTAAGGATCATGTTAGTCACAGAAACAGTTATTGAGGAGTTATCTAGGACAGATACAGAGTGGTAGTGTTGCGGGTTCAATCCCTTCCATCGAGTAAGTTCATACAGTCAAAATCAAACCCTCCAATTAAAAGTAGACATGCCTACTTATAAATAAAGTTCGTATAAGATGCTTATGGGAGGTTTATCGAACCGTACCTATTATAAAAGACCATCTGCGTGAAAAAGAAAATATGATACGAAATCGATCGTAAAATTACATTAATCATCTCAACATACAATCAAAACTGTTATTACTCAACTAAATCGAAAACGAAAGTCATAAAGAAAGCAAAGATACATAATATTGTGGAGTCACTGGAGCACCGGGCAAATGTGATTGTTTGCTTCACGCTGCAACGACTTGGAACAATATTTCGGCACCTTTACTATTAACAAACCTATCTATTTTACCACCGACTTTATTCCAAAAGCCTAAACACACTGCCGCTTTAACACCAACCGTGACTTCTAAAAGTAAGACTGACGCGTCAATGTTTCTTAAAGTAGACGATAGTAAACATAGTCGTGTGCTAGATGATAAATGCAACAATCACGACTAGTTAGTAGGTAACGGTGGCTTGAGTCACAGGGAACTGACCTAGGGGCATGCAGCGGAGTGCATTGACGTCCCACCGCACTTATCACTGGCATGCCTCTTGTGAGATAATGCATAGAACACGCCCTTAGCTATGAATAACGCATGTGTTGTTGTCTGACTGCGCCAGAGATATTGAAATACAGTAGATGTATGGCAGATGTAAAGCAAAGATTTGTAAAGAAGTGACAATATCCAACTGACATGATGGGAAATTCCCAGATTTTGACATCACTTGATGTGTGTGACATGATAAGGCCGACCACTGTACCTTGATGTCAAGTAGGTATACATAATACTTATGTTCTTTGTTATTATATTACTACATTAAAATAATTCAAAAAACAACATTTACTAGAAATTAATAGCAACACACACATAAAATAAAAACTTACTACTAAACTTAAATTAAAAGCTATCAAAACTAAATACAAACTAGAAACGAACCCCTAAGAAACTTATAAAATAAAGAAAACAAAAAGAAAACTATAAATTTAGGTTCGTCGCTCCATTATATTTGTATGTAGTTTATACGTTCCATCTACGTTTATTGTTCGGTCTTCGGACTGCACAGAATCAATTGAGGGTTCACAAACTCTCGAATTTGTTGGCGACAGACGGGTGACATGGAAAAGGTCAATTTTAAGAGCAAGGACCTTAGTTTTGTCTCATTTATATACTGAAAGGTTGATGGAAGAATGGCTCAGCTGTTAGAGGACGATTGATACAGATTTTGACCCAGTAATGTATTTTAAAGCAAATGTATTTTTTTTATGAATGAACTGTCTAAGAGGATTTCTGTATTTATTTATTTACGTGGACCGGATTACACGTGTAACTAATTATAATAATAACATTTTATTATAGCACATAACGGCACGGATAATTCCACAGTGCTAGCCTGCTGTGCGAGCAGGCGCGCTACCACAGACTCCATGGCTGTCTGAGCGCGCAGCATGGCAAGGCTAGCAGATCTTCGTGCAGCACGTGCAGATGGTAATGCACGGACAGCAACAGCCGCCGCAGCAAGGTCCACAATTGTATGTTCTGACTGTTCATAATAGTTTCTAAATTGTTGTCCAGATTACAGTGGCTTATTTCAGATTTCCCTTATGAACAAAAAGTTACTTTTGTATGTATATCTGAAGATCCAGTGTACAAGTGAACATATTTGACTGGCCTGTTAGCTTAGTTGGTAGTGGCTCTGCCTTCTAATCTAGGGGTTGCGGGTTCGATTCCCGCTTGACACAAGTATTTATGAAATTCAAAATTTATAATTACTTGTGTTGAGTCTGGTCGTTTGTATGTATAATAAGTATGTATTTACAAAAGAAAAGTATATAAGTATTATATCCGTTATCTAGTACCCACGACACAAGCGTTTGCTTAGTGTGAGGCTAGATGGCGCTGTGTGCAATGTCCCGGAATATTTATTTATTTTAGTGGTTTCTAGGTCTAAAAAATAAGCTTTAGATCTGTGAAAAAATATCGAAACCCACATGTGAATTTACATGCGTAACCTTAACCTACATAAGGTTTGTTCTACACAATTCTAGTAAAATCTTGTTTTCCTTCCGATCGCTTTATCGTATCAGATTAGTATACACCATTAATTATACTAAAACATCGAACAGCAACGGAAATTTTATTATCGAGAAAGAATTATACAGGGCGATGGCATACTTAAAGGTAAAGACTAATTCTAAATTGTGATTGAATAACTTTACATAAGTATGAAATGCTTCGTCTAACAACTTAATAAGGAAAATACAAGAGTTCATTTCAATGCATAATATCATTAATAAAGAAGCCAAATTAATCGAATCATGCACTCATTTCAATATGCTGCTTTTCGCGATCCGTATTATATTTTTGACAAAATTTTAAACCTAAATCTTGTAAGCCTGATATTAACAAAACAATATAAGCATCAGATTATACTTTACACCTTTTGAAATTCATTTATTTACAAAGATTCTTACTAAGCTCTACCGACATCATGTTGATGAGTAAACCGACCCCTAAAGACACATTCCAAGAATCACGCTGTAGTTCTAATAATAATCGTGAAATCGTCAACTTGACCGTAATTCGTATGATCTAACCAAGGTTCTTGGGCGGCGGCGGGGCTGCGCGGGCGCCGGTGATAAGGCAGTGTTTCACAATAGCAGAATTATTTGCGGCGCGTAGGGCTCGCCTTGAGATGCGCTACTCACTACTTGGCGGCTACGAACTAGCTGTGCGGTAGGTACTAGTGGGTGGAGAAGTGTTTGATGATATGTGATATCGTATAGCTTTAACTTCTACTACCACTTCTGTATTCTGCATTTACTAAACTAACTTCATAACTGTATGTGTTGACTGTCTTATGTTTTGTCTTGTCTGTGTCTTATAATAAATTTTATCAGGATTAATTCGTGAACTATTTTGCAGTACATGTGTAGAATATTTTTCTGATTAAGTAACATTATGAATCATAATAATAATAATGCTTTTCAATAACACGCAAGGAAATGTCCCTTGAAATTTAGTCCCTTAATTTTTCACATCATTTATATAGAATTAACAATAAGTGGATGACGCGTTATATTTTAGGTCCCTGCTGCTTGTCATAGTACGACAGTTGTTAAGCTATGTCAGATGCCGTTAGGGCTTGATAAACTTTCGACACCAGAGTTGGCCACTCTCATTTGATAAAAAGAAGATTGAGTGACAGTAGGTTATTCCCTTTTCTAATTTAGATATTTTCCTACCCCCAAGATCCTCAGTAGCATCCACACATGCCTACGTGACACGTCTCCACACTACCAGCTCTGTGCTCGCCTGTATGCGCACACGCACGGCACTAGATCTGGGTCAATGTTGCGTCGTGACGCGGCCGCGGCCCTTCGCAGGGCTCGCCTTGAACCAACACACAGCTTGACTCTATTAATTTGCGCTCTCTGCTAAAAATATAAACACATTTTGGGTTAACCTTCTCGGTAGAATGGCCCTATGATGAGTATTTAGAGGATTAAAAAAACAACATATTACGCATGAATAAAATGTCTCACAGGAAATGCAAGAAAGTTCATGCCTCAGGAGTAATTGATGATTGACTTTATTAATTTGCGCTCTCTGCTAAATATAATATATGTAAACAAAATGTTGGTTTAACCATCTCGGTAGAATGGCCCTTTGACAAGGATTAACAAAATGTTGTTTAAAGAAGCAAACTACGTTTATGCAACAGATTTGAGCTTAACTAAAATAAATACAGATAAAGATATTTTATTTGCCAAAAAACACTGGTACAATCACAAAGATATTAACGTATTACTAAATATTACGTATTACAATAGAGAAAGTATAAGATATTTATGTTAATTACTTAATTAATGTTATTGTGAGTTTCTTGTGAACCCCGAACTAGGCCTGGGCCTGTATCTCGGTGGTCCAAGACTGAGAGAACCAAAAGAATCAATTATTATTATCAAAAATAAAACAATTATTTTCTATCTGGAATAATCTTTTGACAAGGAGGTAGCTCGAAATTTCCGAAAAATAAAAAAACAGATTGGTTTTATTAATTCGCACCCTCAATAACCTTGTCAGTAGAATTCCTCTTTTAAAAGCACTGTTTTTATTTTCGGAAAAATAACAAAAGCAGCAATTAAATAAAATAAATTGCAGATGTATACTACTAATTCGCACTCCCTTCTAAAAATCGGTAAACGAGCCGAGAAGGTTCTCTAGCTTAACTTCTAGACTTTTTTCACATAAACAGCATTCATACATACATACCTAGTTTAACTAATGCAGTTATACGAAGTTTTCTTTTAGAAAACCATTTAGGTTATCTATAAAATGAAATCATATCGACAATAACCTTCCCACATTCTAGAATCGTCCTTTTACTAGAATCAACTAACCCACTCATATCGTAGTTTTTATCCAATGGAAATCATCTATTTTAGAAAAGTATTAAAATGACCTAAGTTTTTTTTTTCAGTAATCCTGTCTTGTTACTGTTAGTTTGTTCTCTTGTCTCTATTAATCACCGCTGGTCTCTGCTAAAAATATAAATAAATCAAAAGTAACCTTCTTTCTATTCTAAAATTATTTTTTTACAAGGATTAATGAAGTTACGTAGTTTTCCAGAAACCAGAAAAACCAGAAAACATACAAATCGTCTTAACATATACCTAAATAATCAAAATTAAGACCATAGTATGTATTCAGATTCGTTTATTAGGCAGAATGTTTTGAATACAGGATTTAATATTTTTCCAAATATCATATATGTACTACTGAAACACATACTTACCATGCTATGTATTAATTTCTTTTTATATTGCCAAGTAGGAGTATATGAAAAGTTCGATACTAAACATTTTATTTGAAAAATGTGTAGATGACCAAAATCTTTTGAATTATTATGATGATATTTGTATTACAAGCACTCGTATGTATGTAGATTCATGTAATTCATAGTTTAGTTACACGTGCTGAAATTATGGCCCTGGCCTTCTTACCGTCCTCATATCAACATCCAACTTGTTTTCCTTACTGTGAAAATGTCCCATCATTTGAATTAACCACGTCGCAATAACATATCTATTTCGAAATAATCTCAAGAGTTTGATGACTTTTTGCCATAAAAGGTTATTTTTATAAGATGCCATGTTCATGTATTTTTAAAATATAAGGAAACCTCAAATTTTTCTTAGGTTGAGATTGTAACTCGCACATTTCTATGACTTTCAATGAGAAAAATAATAATACAATTTATTCAGATTAAATTTTACAATACGTAGATAGGTAGCAAAAATAACCTTCATTTCCTTTTTTTCATACATTACATCGTGTTACTTCGTTAAATCGTTCTTTTACCGATTCACGAAGCGAATTCATTTCTTGAGTTGTTTGTGCGATATGTAAAACAGCGATCCCGCAAAACACTTTGGCAAACATGAACTTTTTTAAACTTCGCCAAATTAATATTTATTCGTTCAAAATTTCGTATTCTGTGTGTTGAATTATTCAATTGGTTGTAAAGCCTGGTTTACAACAAGTTAAGTTGGCGCGTTTTCCTCTTCATTCGAGGTTGGCACCAGGAAACGTATTTAAACAGCTGGCTCACGATTCTGATGAGTTGAAGGTCCATTCGGAAAATAAGTGTGTGCGTTTGCAGAACAATAACACAAAGAGCCCTTAACGCTACCGTAGAGTTAGATGCTCGAAGTGCGCACGCGCAGACGATTTGCATAAGGGCCGTTGTCAATGCTACACTCGTGGGCAACAGGCAATGGACAGAAGGTCTTAACGACCTTCCGCTGCCGTCGACGAGGCCCTTTGATTCGCTATGAGGCCGCTCGCTTCACCGACATACTACTGTGGAAACGCCCTTACGTCCCAGGAGAGCGATGCAAACAATATTCAGCAAGCTACTGAATAAATTTTGCAAGTGAAATCGCAAAGGATCACGACGAAAATAAGTTTGACCCCGTGTTTGTACCGCAATGACGTCAAAGGCGATATTCTCGATTTAATAGTGCATTAATTTGCAGTTCATACATTTGTTGGTATTCAGAAGTTTCAGGGTGAAATCGAAACAAACGTACTAGTTAGTACATTGTTTAGTTAGTTACTGCTAGAACTGAACTACAGTTTTCAAATATTAAAAACCAGTAAATCAAACAGAAACTGCTTTAACAATTATAATCTAGTCTAGAAACGCTTACAACTACTACATTGAAACAAAAACACGGCGGCCTGTTTCTTGTCCAAAATCCACCCAAATCCCTCATAAAAATCATGGAATATCCACACTATTCTCCGCCTCACGTCGTCGTCCCATATTATTCGCGAGCGCAAGGTTGTGTTGCGCAAGCGCACGTTACACGTGTCGCTCGGCGTCGATGCCCGACCTCTTCCGAACACTTCCGATTCGCATGCAACAAACAACCGAACAGTTTTCGAAAGGCGAAGGTGACGCGGAAACAAACCTTTGAAGGTACTACAACATTAGCAACCTTCGTGGTGTGCTTATCCAAGAAGCTCGCTAATTATCTCACGTTGGGTGTGTTTTTTTTTATACAACTAGAGTAGCTTTAGCTACTACAAAATACTGGATAACCTTTCAGATTTATCTAGTATTTGAAAGTTTATTTAGTATTTTGAGGTGCCTAAAGCCACTTGTGACTTTCAGAAGCTAACAAAGCTTTGTCTCTTGTTAATGATACCAACGATTAAAAAATAGTAACAATGAAAATCGCAAGCAATTAAAAAAAATACTAATTTGTCTGAAATACTCTCCGACATTAGAAACATAGGAACTAGTAATATGAAAACAGTATTCGTATCTTCTGTTCAAAACAAAAAAATTCGCGTAAACATTTTCAAGATCGCACCTATCTGCTTCCTATTTGTTCATAAATAACAGATTAGCTAAAACAACGTGACTCTGACTGAAATCACGTACGCTTTTAGCGCGCAAACTTACTAAAAATATTGAAAAATACAGCGATCTCAATATTGCTTCGTTTAAAAATGTTGGTTCAATGCAACTAGTGGAAAATTCCAGCCTTTCAGCCATTGAGCGATCATTCTCATGCAAATTTCAGCTGTGACCTAGTTTTGTAGCGCAGCAAACACCTACCAGTACCAATCTACAAATAAATTGTTAGATTCATCGCAAGATTACTCTGTCATACTTTTGTACTACTGTCATGACTTTTGCTACATAAGTCATATTCTCATCTGAGAGTTTTTGATCAAATGATATCCGCTCGAAGAGTTAAATTAGCAACCTCGCAGCGAATTGCGCGTAGCCGCATACCATTCTCGTAGCGAAACGACGTAACCGACTGGGCGTTGTTTCATGGACCACTTGTTTGAATAGTTCAGTTTCACGATTTCAGCGATCCTTTTTTAATATGGCAATTGCCATTTTGTTACTTTTTTATTCAGATATTACGTACGAAAACATTACGTGAATAAACAATGATGTATGATGTTATTATCATCGTATAAATGATCTGGACCAAACTTTAATATCAATTAAAAAAAAAACAAAGACAACAAACAATACAAAGCCTTCCTTACACAGTATCTCAGATAAATTAATAGTTCAAAACTCATCGTCGCAATAAATATAAGTAATCATAATTACGGTGTCGCCAAGATACAATTTCCTTTTTGCTTCTAAAAATACCACATGTAGGTATACATGTTGAAATATTAACTGTCCGAATTAATTTACCTTCTGCTTATAAATAATGACGTTACGACCACCTGAAACTATTTACACCAAAAGACATTTTTCATTTTGCCACTCTAAACTCCAACAGCGAGTTGCAACCTTGTTCTATATTTCCAACTACTTATATACAGCTAATATCGGTTGGGTATTCATTTATTGGTCTGCAAATTACTTAAATGTAAACTAATTTATTTTTTAATTTGGTCAGCCGAAGCTACAGAGGTCAACAGACGTTTGATAGAACTTACAAATTTGATCTAGTCAAAGATTGAGATGAAATCTTGTATCAGATCCATTAAACGGCTTAGAATGTTGTTAAACAATTTGCATACAAATTCTGAAACACCGAGTCATAGATATCTTCCAATCCATATAGGAATATGACCAATAAATTTAACCAAACATTAAACCATTAACCATATTCGCAGGCCTATTAATGATACAATTTTCAGCTATCTAGAGATATTAGGTAAAAAGTTGGATCTTAGGGAAAACTTTTACGTATTTAAGTGCTCATACTGGCTGAGACATTCTATGTTATTCAAAGCTCAAATATAATAAAAAAAGTCCTTTAACTGCTGGCCAGTTAATAGTTCCCGATATCTGTTTATGTGATGACAACGTCAATGGTAGATAGTGCGCCAATGCCACTCGCTCGTGCAGTTTAACACTGATTAGGTAGGTATTTGTATGCCTACTGGTTATGTAAGGCTGGCCCTGATCATTGGACACAGTCAGCAAGCGTGTGATTTTGTGGATCTTTAAAACGTGTATATTTACTAATGTTTAAAAAAACGGTCTTCTTTTATTTGAGTCCAATTTTTTGTAACAGAAGCTCACGACGATTAATCTACAAGCCTTTTGCATTGGATGCATTCGTAGATCGTTTTAAAAAATGAACCTCTTACTTACAAAATTTTTACGTCATACTGAAATTGCTGTTCCCAATATAAGTAATGACTACCAACCAGGCCTATAATAACACTTTTATATAATTTGTAATACATGTTGATACATTCCCAGCACTTCTGATAAACGTCAATAAAAATATACTGTACAACTGATCAGATTGCAATCACTGTTCTAGAACACTCTACGAGCAGATTCCTGCAGTGACTGGTTCCAATTGCATTCACGACTACATGCCACAGTGTGGCTCGTAGTCAGTCTGTGCCAAATTCTACCGGTGGCTATAAACCAGACATGGCTTGTAACGGGACTATCTAGAGGCCTAATATGGACACAATGGAAAATTTATTGAGTGTTTTTGTTTATTTTATCACTTCACTTGATTTTATACATAGTTGATACATAGTAACATACTACTTTTATATTTTGCGTACTAACAATTGAAACTAACAACCAGACTTTTGATTAATGCATAGCATTCGCTTCTGATGATGATGTTTTTCTTTATTCTATGTAGAACATCGTGGAAAAATATGAAAAAAAATCTGTTTGGAAGGATCTAGGCATCCCCCACGATATCCTCACCCAAAAGAACTCCATCACACCAGTTCTACAACGGTACCACGACGAGAAATCCGTCCAGAAGAGGAACAGAGAGGAAATAAATAAATAAATAAATAATCATTTATTATCAATTATTTCAGAACATATCAGGGTATATATTTCAGGGTTGCGGATTCTATTCCCGCAACACAAGTATTTATGAATTTTTAAATTTATAATTACTTGTGTTGAGTCTGGTCGTTTCTATGTATAATCAATTCTTCGTCGTTTCTATGTATTTACAAAAGAAAGTATATAAGTATTTTATCCGTCATCTAGTCCCACGACAGAAGCGTTTGCTTAGTGTGGGGCTAGATGGCGATGTGTGCAATGTCCCGGAATATTAGAATAATCTAAATCTAAAGTAATTGTCAATATGCCAGTTTTATCCGTCCAGCTTTGCACTAGGTACTGTTTATTCGACCAACTGTTGTCTAAACTACGGCGATACCTACGTGCTCCACTTTGTGCTGCAATAAGCAAAGTAACTGGTGAATATTCTATGTACACTTTGCCAGAGAAAGCTGGTTATAGTGCTAGTTTTCCGCGTTGTTTGGCTGTAGCGAAATAAATGTTGTTACATATAAAAGATAGCCAGACTCTACAATAACTACACGAACATTGTGATAGTTCAAATAATCTTGAATTGAAACACAAAGAAATAAAAACAGACGTCGAAATTAGCGCAAAAAGATTATTTTCAATACTTAGATAAATCTAAATGTTTCATGTCTATCAATCATTGCTAGCTAAAGAAAAAGGCAGTGTTTCTGCATTATTTGCCAGCATTAAAAGTAGCTTGATACTTTAATTAAATTATATTCTAATACCGAATTAACCCGATAAAATCGTGAATACTTCGAAATAAAACCAAAATAATATGCATAAATATTTTATTTACTCGAATCGAAAACAACACGCCGCTACATTGACTGCCACAAAATGCTTCGCTACAATTGAGGAAAATATAAAACAAACAGCTATTTGTCGTGGAATTAATCAGCATTGGTCGACTACAGTCAGCTAAAGCCCTTCACACTAACACACCTCTGCACAGGGTTATTCAGAAACTATGTTTATCATAACATTTTTTTACATTAAATCAATACTATAAGTATTGCAGATAACTAATAATTATATCTAAGCAGGACGAGCATATTAGCAGCAGTGTCGCTTGCGGTGGCTTCACCAGTTTCGCGTCAAGCAACTAGATGGTCTATGACCTGAGATTTCAGAATATCACAATAGGTACCTTGCTAGATGGTGTATCTACCTTTTTTTTATTAATTTTAGAGTATCTTAAAAACGCCGTAGATACGTAGACATACATCACATATCATGTACCTGCATCATAGGTAATCGCCATGAAAATCGTAGTTTGTTTTCCTTTAGAGCCATTTTACAATTGAAATCTCAATTGCATGGCCCTATTGCATAAAAAACACCTAACCCAGTACAACAAAACACGATCAGCCGCACACATACACAGTCAATCTAGCGCAGAGCGTGCATGTGTGCGTGAAGACTGTTTTGCGTCGAGATTCGCGCGTGCGTTGCGCAAGCGCCGAGGCCGTTGACTCGCTGCAGTGGCCGGAACATAGGCGGCCGCGGCCAGCGGGATTGTACACCAATCAGAGAATTTTGATGACTTCAGGTATAGGTATTTATTGTGAGGAGTTTATTACCTACTCGATTGATATTGAATAATTCGAGAGCCACTTTGATCACTGATCTACTATATCCATTGATTTCAATTCAAGATTTCAAATGCAATGATGTGATGTTGAATTGTTTTCCATCAGGAATAAATGGACTACTATTTATTAACAGCGTTATTAATAGGTACCTAGAGAAGGATCATAATGGAGAAAGATTTACAAAAACTCCAGACAACATCGCGGAAAACGTGAGGAAAGGTAACTGTTTGGAGAAGAAGATCCAGTTTAGAATGCAGCGCCAGTTTAGGTAATTAGTAGGACCTTTTACTTAAGTACCTATATTTATAGGACAAATGGTCTAATTGACTGACCTGATAACTCTGAATATCATAGTTAGATTAACTTATTCGTATACCGTTTTCTAGTAGAGTCATATATGGGTCCTGTGTCCGCACTTAAGCTTTGTTACGCTATAAAATCAACAATGATTAGTAAAATAAAACAAAAGAAGACTAATCGGTTAGTGTACTCGTATTTATTAATCAACAAAATACTATACGGAACAATCTTTAATCTATAGCGCTAGTTTAGGTAGTCAGTAGAAGGACCTTTTACAAAACTTGAAGTCACAAGGTGCGGTGTTGGTAAGATTTTGAGAGCCACGTAGGCCACGTTGGTTAGGAGGTGAGGTGTGGCGGTGGTATATGGAAGAACACACCTAAAAACCATCAAGTTTGTTGTTTGAAGCCGGTTAAGGAGCAGTCACAGCGGAAAAACACTTCATATTTCTCCAGTTTCATTTACCCTTTTACTTATATATTTATTGGATAAAAGTTAAAGAATGTCTCTATGGCACAGAGTGTAAGTCTAAACTGGAGCGTGATCTTGCGGCCCTCCCTGGCAATGAAGCGTCATATCAATTTCGCTTTGGTTTCGCAACCAGCACGCCTCACTGACTGCGACCGTGTTGGACTATTTTGACCAATTTAGAACATATCTTGTAAAGCAAGCTGTGTAGAAGAATAAATGTGTGATCATTGAAAAAATCTATTGCAGACCTCCAAACAAGTAAATCTGGAGTACCGAGGTACCTACAAAAACGCAAACTATCCACCACTATGAAATAACTTAAAATTGCCTACTTTGTTCTTCACAACACAGTCAGCTGATAAAACCCCCTGCAGGCCATAAGCTACCTCCAACATACACAAACAAGTAGGTACTTACTCTCAGTTTTGAACTCCTCTTGCCCAGGTGTTATCTTCAATTTTCTTGATATCGATTCTTCTGCAATAAAAACAAATGTTTATCATACATTGAACCCAACCTTGGCTGCCATTTTGACCAATTTAGCCTATAATTCTACAGCATGCCCTGTAAAGCAAGCTGCGAATAAGTCCGAGTGAGTATGAAGACACGTATGCTATCATTGCAATATACCTATCCCCAGCGATTAGCTGGAAAAGTCATATTTACATATACCTATTATACTACTTACCCATTACTACTTCCCTTTCCATTTTTATGTCCTTTACCCATACTAAAGGGCCGCATCAGGTCCTCCGTGATAATAAAGCGTCTCAGTTTCGCAAGCACGCCTTGACTGCCATGTTGGGACTATTTTGACCAATTTAGACGCGACACGCCTTGTAAATTATGGAGATACTTACGTGGATAAGTCTTGCGCAAAAGGAGGTCGGGAAACTTTATAGGCATTTATGAACTTACTTATGTGAGTACATTAAAGTAAGAATTTTGTTTTATTATTTTTGTATGCAATGAAAAATCTGTTGTATCTGGATGATCATATAAGAGAATACAAAAGAAGATTTTACTAACTAAGTACTACTACCTCCTCCTAAAGATTAGCAGACTTATCTAGGCTAGGCTAAAAACCTAGATGTTTTTTTGAATGGGACTATTTAGCATATTGCTGCTTTTGAATGTTAGGTACTATTTAGCATATTCCGTAAAAGTTAAAACCTTCACCATTTGCCGAAATAAGAATTATTTTAAAGAATGTCTTTCCCCAATTAACTTCAGGTAGTACTGAACTTCCGCAACTGTTCCAATAACAGTAATGAGCATGCTACAAACATATAGGTAATTAAACGATTGAGCTCGAGCGAAAACTAAAACTCAACATTTTCCGCCGCCGTACACCCACTCCAACGCGCAATTTAATAATTTATGTCGCATCGATTAAGCCGGTTTTTGAAGCAATTTATTGTTTGACAAAAGGCAATTAACGATAAGCTATCAAGCCGATTGAAACATTTGCCCCAAAAACATTTAAAAACTGCATTAAAACGCGAGGAAAATTCCGATTTCCCTCCGCTATGTACGAACATATTTGGCCGGGTGTACGTTACGCAACTATATTCGCGAGCAGATAACGGAGTATGTGCCCCTCTGTCCTCGCAGAATCCGGTCTCTGTCCTCCGTCTCGCTCGCACGCGGCCCTCCTCCGACCTCCCGTCCCTCTCTCACGCTATGACATAGATACCATGTAGTTGCGAAACAGCGCGGATTATATAGCAGGTGGATTGTGCCGTAAACGAGTTTAAATAACTGCTTTCACATGCTTGTGAATATTTAAGTATGCATAACACAGTTTAAACTTGTATGCAAAACTTTTTGGAATGTTTCTGCGTTCGTATTTATTAATTTATTCAATTGGAAGCGGCGCGTGTTCTATTCATTTGGCTGGTTTTAAGTCGGATCTTCCGTTCTATGGCGCCCTGGTACCGAATTTTTGGAGCGCACATTGATCTGATACTGATGATTTATACTTGTTAGTGCTATACACACTCACACATCTTCATACATTATTTCGTCTACTGATTAATAGCGTTAAAACAGTTTATAATCACAAGAAAGCATCTAAACAACCTACTAAAGTTTTATCAATAGCAATAGCTTATCACCTATAACACGGTTGTATTTTATTATTAAGTCAACATCGTTATGAATGATTTTTCCTAACAAATACCACCAGATACCATATCTTTGATGCTAATACCATAGAATATTTCGTATTATGTACATACCTTGTACATACAAACGTAATAAAGTCAAGAAAATTATCGCAATTCGCAAGCTCACGCTTCCGATTCGCAAATCGCAAATGGCAAGGAAGGCGGAGTTTGCGAGGCCCAATGCAATGCGATGCATGACGCATGCGCCACTTACGCAAGTCTTATAGTACTTAGAACTTGTTAATATTCTGTGGTAAAGCCATAAGCACTATAACTAGTACCATAGATGTCTATAGAACTCTCGGAGGGGAATTAAGGTAGACTGGTTTTAAAATTAAAGCTAGACGATTGAAGTTAGGCGAATTGAAACCGTATCAAACACATGTCTATCAAAATAAGTAGGTACATTATGTTAAGATATAAGTAGGTATGATCATAGGAAGTTAAACTTTAAATTGTGATGCATTAATCACCTACGTTTATTCTGAAGTAAGTCTTTATTTCATACTCAGCACCATATAAGAAATATAAATAGTATTGAAATGTAATCCTTGACTATTTGAAATTAAGCTTACCAATGTGTAGATAAAAAAAACTCATATCATTTTCTCAGTCTTCGATCTCTATTGTACTAAAACCCAAGCCATGTTCCGTAGATCACATTATATTACGAGTACTTAGCGATCCAGCGATCTTCAAAGCGAGAGTAAATCAGTTCTTATCGGGTAAGCACGCTCCGTCTTAGGCCATAACCTTTTTTTCTATAGCTTACCAGCAGGCAAAGTATGACAAAGTGTAATCCCGTTTTAAAAAAAAAACATAGATCTTATGTTACCTTCAGTCACCGGAAGATATATTAAGCGGTTTAATAAGGCAGTAGGTACGTGTTCGATATCAGAACATACGATTCAAATAAAAGAAATCATTAAATTAGTTTAAAAGTTAGTCAAAATAAACTGTTGTCATCCATCTGCAAATAACTAATGAGCGAGCACGCTCAATTGAATCGCACTATTTGGCTCATATAGTCTGGCTCGACCGATGATGATGTAATTTAGGTCAGCTCATAATAATACCAAGTACCTACTCGGTTTGAAGTACTGTTGAAGATCAAAGAATTATGAAGATATGTAAAACTCTTTCGGAGCAAATTCTTTCACAAGTAAGTAGCTATAAGAAAAGGTCTGCTGTATCAAAATCAATTTCAAAATAAAAACAACATGCTAACTAATTGTTGATATTGTTGTATAAAAAAAAATACCTTAAATAATACAAATAATAAAAAATAAAGAAAGTAAGTAATCCATTATACAACAGTAAAGCATATAATTATAGTAAACAATTTATTTAATTACATTACTTATATGTATTAACGATCAAGAAACTGCTCTTGCTTTTGCCTAGAGCATAGCTAAACACGTATGTCAAATCTGATCATTCTGTAAATATACATACATATGTATGTATATACTAGTGGGTGCTTGCGGCTTCGCTCGCATTAAGAAGTAAAACTTGCATCCCCTATTTCACCCCTGTAAAAGTGGCATTTCCAAAAATCCTTTTTTAGCAGATGCCTACGTTATAACATCTACTTTCATTCCAAATTTCAGCCCAATCCGTCCAGTGGTT
The DNA here is from genome assembly GCA_964023185.1 of Macaria liturata. Taxonomy (NCBI): domain Eukaryota; kingdom Metazoa; phylum Arthropoda; class Insecta; order Lepidoptera; family Geometridae; genus Macaria; species Macaria liturata. The sequence goes on along the minus strand of OZ026806.1, from coordinate 6,784,374 downwards.
TGGGCTGTGCGTTGATAGATCACTATATCAGTCAGTCAGTCACCTATGAATTTTATATATTTTTAGATTTATACATCTATATACTCTATCACGCGTAGGTATACCTACCTAATACACAATATCCAGCAGCAACCAGCGGGCGACCAGTCGGTCGACACGCCACCGATAGCAGCCGATAAGATAAGAATAATCAATATTTTCGCGCGATCCGGCGTCCAACACGAAAGGTCACCGTTGCGAAATGTAGCCTGAAACCGGCGCTGAAACCTCTGAAATACACGAATGGTATGCCTATTGGAGGTACTATGAAATATTTACACCAAGAGTTCTTAAACTTATTTTAATAAGTACCTATACTTAATTTATCAAGTTTAATCACTTGTATACATGTATATCACCTACAAAAACAATCTACATTATGTTAACATAAGTGGCTATTGTATGAAACCCAAAAAATGCAATAAATTGAAATCTGACGTGGTTTAAGTACTTCCGTACTAGAAACTACCCTCCGTACCTCCTAGGCCCTACAATTTATTGTGTTATCTACCTTGCAGAAGCGCTTTGATATGACTTTTCGGTCATAATTTCTGACTAATGACTAACTTCGTCAACAGTCCGTTTTCAAAACACGTCTATTCGAATGTCTCAATTCTTTGCTAAATAAAAAACAAAATTAAAGAAAGAAAGAAAGATTATAATCGTAATATTTTACAGTATTTTAGTAACCCCTAGATCGAGATAAGTTTTATGAGCAAGCAACAAAATTCTTAGTTCAAATTTAATTAACTTCGCTGGAAATTAATTAGCAGAGCCCGTTGAAGTCCTTTGAACCGCGTAAGCGAATATAATAATCGGTACCTATTTTACTCTTGACACCAGAGCTGGCCACTCTCTTATACGAGCTAACTGGCTGTTTGTCTAGTTAGGCAGTCGTTAAGCCATGTCAGAGACTCTTAGGGCGGCTTGATAAACTCTCGACACCAGAGTTGGCCACTCTCATTCAATAAGAAGAAGATACTAGCTAACTTATTTACTTATAGCTACTAATTTACCTTTTGTTTTTGAAAGTCATGTGTCTTAAAAATATGTATGTTTTTGGTCGTATTAAAAACATGCTAGTACTTAACTAGCTGTTAACAAAATTTCTACCAACAACTTATTTTTATTTATTTATTTATTATTAAAAATATATCTTAACACGCACAAATCAAAGGCAAAACCACCCATTCCAGACAATCGTATTTACTCAGTCAATTACCAATACATTTTTCTAGTACTTACTACTATTCCATGCAAGCTATTTCTTCGAACTATCTATTCGTGTAATTGGCCATTTTGCTTGTCTATTCGCAATGACATTGACATGTGCTAAATTATAAATGAGCCATTACCGACGATTGGAATAGCTGGAAAGCTAGACTCGTAGTTTCTATTGTTTCTATTAAAAACTTTAGATATACGTACCTAGATATGTAGACGTAACTAGTGTACTCTGGTTTGCTATTTATCCGTGAAACCGTGATTATAATACGAATATAAATTTACTTACTTTGTCTATCTAGTGACTGAACATGAACTTAGTAGTTTAGTTACACTTAAAATACTAACAGATATGTATGGCTAACCAACCAAAAACTTATCACCTCGACTGCAACTGTCGTTCTGGTAAATGTTTGAATGGGTGACCAAAAATAGGCTGGCACCTAGAATTTTCCAAATATCAGTTCTCTGAGAGTCGTATTTCCTCATGACTGAGGGTCGTGACTGCCCTGAAGAATTAATTCGTTAGACGAGTTTTCTTAGGCAGATACATCGTGGTGGGCGCCCAGGTCCTTCCACGGAAGACGCATGTCCTCGGATATTGTGGTCCTCAAACATGTCGGTTTCCTCACAATGTTTTCCTTACCGTTAAGCGAGTGCAAATCCACACATAACTTGAAAATACAAGTCATTGGTGTAGGGCCGGATATGACCAGGGTGCGTCTGGATGTAAAGCAGACACTGGAACTGTCGAGCCACACTCGCTTACAACTATCAGTTACATGAATAATTTAAAGGTCTCAGTTACAGTACGGCATACAGAAAAATAGGTATAAGTAGTTTCAGAAACCTTTAAGACGGGATATTCTTTACACCTGAATTACTTCGTGAGTTACATCATTAACTTATATCTTAGCTAGTTTAAGATATAACTTACCTAAGTGTGAAGGTATGTAAAAGATCGATAACGTTTGACCTCATCCAAATAACCTACGCGTAATACCTATATGGACATTGCACAAAAATACTGTGAAGTTCAGTTCCTAATGGTCTTTAGTTAACTCGCCCTTTTAAATTATAATGCGCCGGTTAAAAATAACTTAATATTCGTATGTGGTATGAGTTTAACATAATTACTTATAACTTATGTTTGTAGGTAGCAAATCGAAGGAATTAAAATGTTAGCAATAAAATTCTAATTTGCCGAGAGCGTCGGTAGGTATAGGTTCTGCACACTATTATATGTGTGATTAGCAAAATCTTTCAGACTGTTAAATTTACCAGCGTGAATAATTAATGAAAAAGAAATACATGTACTCGTATATAAAACCAACTCACATGTTTATGTTTACTATTGTAAAGACCATATTAACAGACTTCTTACGATCGAGCGAAATATGGCCAAGTGCTATTCTTCTAGCAAAAGCTAAAAAAAAAACTAAATCAGTTGGTAGACCCGTTAATGATGCATCTTTTAACATCCAACATTAGTCCCAGACCAAAATCAATTAGTGACAAATGATCTCTTCATTCGTATTTGCGAGGTTATTCCACCATTTTGGTTTTTTTTTACAAAGAAGTATAATTGAGTGATTTATGGAGCCTTCGCCATTACGTTTGACACGGCTTGTTGCATAGGTGTCGACAGATCCCACACATGGTCACGTTTTCATCATTAGGTTTGCTTAAATAAATAGCATTTTGTTTACTTTGTGGTGAATGTTTCAGAGTTAACCTCAATAAAAAAACAGTTTATTTAATAAATAACTCACCTGTATGTCCGAGCAATTTCAATATGATTAGAGTTGATACAGGCAGATTAAAATCATATAGGCTTTGATAAAATAAATAAAATTTTGAAAAAGGGGTATGGTAGGAAAAGTTTTTATCTTAGTTAGATGTTTGTGGATGAATGCACTAATAAGTAGTAGGCAAATCTTTGTGATTGTCCAGCTGAAATTTGCTATGGAGACATTATTAGGCACTGGATTAAACTTATCACTAGTTACCCGGAGGCATCGTCACAAGTAACCAAAAACAAAATCTATGTATCCCGGACCTACCCGAAGCAGAAACCAATACTTCACAATCAAAATAGATCTCTCACTCATAAATATATTTCGGGATAAGTTTTATTGATAAGTCCCAACCACTACATAGCCCCCATACCTATAAACAGTAAGTATTATTTAATATTTAGCACCACACCTTTACCTACGTCTGTACAAGTGTACAAACATCGTAAAATATAATTGGTTCTGTTAACTCTGGCTTCTATTTAAGGGGTTTAGATCTCGCCATGTGTTATCGATAAAAAAAAATATACATGAGTTTGCTGCAGTTCGCGTGCAAGATGGTAATTCAATAAACTTCAAGAAAAAATATTGATTTGAAAGACATTGATCGAATACATGACTGCGTTTACAATTTTTCCCCTACCCGAGCATAAAGTTGGCAAATGTCTAAAAATCATGTATGTATTTAAACTACCACATGGTTTCTTACACTTATTTTACTGTTTTAAAATTGGATTCACATATTTGCAAAATGTCAGGATTCTACATTCAGCTGTTAGGACCTTTGATGCCTAACTCATCAGGTTATCTCAAAAAGTATAAAATTACATCCAGTTTTACTTTTGAAAAGTAGGTTATATAGGCATCGGCGGGAAATTTCGTGTTGCCTTTGCCTCGACGCGAGTTTTTGTCGCGTTTTTTCAGCGACTAAGAGACAGAGCCCAAACACGCTTATACAGACAGAGATGAACTTCCATAGAAATTGGTTTGGGTCTAAAATAGCATTAAATTCAATGCAATATAAATCAACAGTGGGTAGATATTAAGTACATAGTTGCCAAGATTGCCACCGGATAGCCCGAAGCAAATCGAAAGGGCCAAATGAACCTCGAATTACAACGTTTGCCTTGAAGCGATTCTCTCGCGGATGTGAGTGAGCGACCTAAACTCGAAAGCAAAATTTTCAAGCCACTTGTAAAGCATTCGCCGGCGACGTTAATTAAAACGTATTATAATCGCGGTGTAACCGCGATCACGAATCCGCCCCGCGTTTCTGGCTCTGTTGAGTTATTTAATAGTGTTTTTTGTGAGCGGTAGGCGATTGCGCTGCCACCCTCGGGCTGCGCGCAAAAAACCCTCACGAATACTCAGAATGTTGTTTGGAGGAGAGCGGGAGGGGCGATCGCTATCGCACGCACCCACTGCACGCACTATCCTTAAACTAGCCACTTAATTGTTATGTACGCGGCAAAGCCTAAATATTTTCTGTAAAAAATGCGATAAGCGAAAGCGAAAGTTTGGTGGCGAAACATGAGTTTATTGCCGTTTTCACTCGACGGTTTTGTCAAGCCACGTCTGCGATGTGTGTTAGATAACGTTTGTTCTCAAATTGCAATGAATTTATAGACAAGAACCGTTTTCTAGGCGTAAGAAAATATACGTATCAAAGACATATAATATATCTCCTAACCACTTTGATATATGTATGAACATAGTAGATGCTAACTGAAACCATCCTACATGACATTCTAATAAACTTTTTTATTCTCAGACTAAAGACATACAAAACAAGTAATAAATAATGCAAGGATATGATCCTGAGATTCTCCCAGCGGAGGACTGTCGACAGGTGGTCACCCCAGCAACCTGTTCTGGAGGCAAATGACAGCAAAAACTCTCACTAACCCTTTGTGATAGTCCCAATATGCTACGGAAGGCTTATATTTTGCTTGGGATGGTAAAAAGCGTTGAATTTATGATTAGGGAATTAGAGATATTTTCACGTTTCCTTTGTTGAACCCTGTCGCATGGTTGAAATTATAATTATATGCAATGCAGATGCCGAAAAGCAACATTTGCTAAGATACGTTTGATGTGATATTAATTATTTACGTAAGTGTCTGTGGATCTTCTTCTTCTTGGTTCTGATAACTATGTATTTACTTGTCTTCGCTGATGATTTCTGAACTTTGCAAGTATGTCGATGGATGATCTATAAAGTCTAACATTAATTAATGAATTCTGTATTAGCCATTTGCTGTAAAATATCCGCCTAAAAATAACAAACCAACCAAACATTGCAAGCTTGTTAATCGCGAACCAAATTCCACGCCCCGAAATAACTTTCCAACTGCCCTTTCGGCCAATAATTTTCATACGTATTGCGGGTAGGTGCACAAAAATGCGTAGGTATAAAGTTGCGTGCTGAACCCACCAGGGGGAGCTCATTAACGTAAAAAGCCGAGTGCAAACGACTACTAATGGCGAATTACACGAAGGGGGCGATAGCATATTCCAAAAGCAGCAATCGCAATCGCAACTATTTTAACAAATTAAGTATTTGGAGTAGGGACGGTGTGGCTTGGCCTTTGGCTTTTCCTATTTGGTTGCATGAAGCAAGAATATAGCCAATTGGGTTCACTTACTTGACAGTCAACGATACACCTTATCTTAGAAAGGTTTAATATATCGACTCCCCATTTTTGTAGAAAAAAAAACAGTATCTAACAGTAGCATGTGATTCTATTCCAAAGATAATAAGAATCTCACAAGCACACGCATATTAGAAATTTCAGGTTGCAGGTACCTATTGTCATTTATCATCAGTCCTAAAGTATCAATACATATTTTAACAGTTATCAGTATACCTAAACATACGATACGATCAAGTTTAAGCTCTATCTACCTAACAACATTAATTTCTTAGCTAACTCTATAAAATACAGACCCACCGACCTACTCTGCTCCAACAAAAAGCATCTAAAGTGAATAAGATTCTTACTAGTGCAACGCAGGGTGCAGCGCGGGAGGTGCGCGGGGGCGCGGCGGAGGCCTATCAGCATTTCGGCGCGTCCGCGGCTCCCCGCGCCCGCCCCGCGCCCCGCCGCCGAATTTGCCCTGCACCTCCTAACCGCGACCGGATTGTATTGGTGGAGACAGAACTGAGCCTTCATGATTACAGTCACAAATATCTTATTTATGATTTTGAGTATATTGTGTAGGTAGGCCATTTTCTGATACGGCAGTCATTAGACCTTTCGATAGTCTCCACGGTTGTGTCATTTTTGTGACTACATTTAATGATATACTATTTTTAAAGATTTTAATACGTAGTACACGTACCTATGTAGGTACATTTTACATACATATCTACTCTTAAAAAATATGATCCCCAAATAATAAGGCAAAAATAATCATGTTTAATTTCATAGAACAAACCTGGAAAATGGATATATGGCCTACCCAGAATGGATCATACCTACCTATTACACATTGATAGGAATTAATACCTCATTTCACCAGAAGCTATGCAACTGCAATTCCCGTTCCACTGCGTCGCTCCCCTCCAAGCGGCCTAACCTTGAAAATAGTTTTTACCGTGGCGAGGGTATTCACCCCGTACCCGAATTCCGAGGCTCGCTCCACACTGCCGGTTTTCTTTACCCTCCTACTAATTTCTAATAGGAATCGTACTCGTCTGTGAACAATCGCACAGTATGCTCCAATGCTAAGGATTTTTGGTTTGACTTTTGTTTTTTAGCTCGCGCGGCCGGCGTTTGTTTGTGAATCGTAGGTAGAGCGACGCAGGAATTTTGATGCAATAAAAATAAGAAATAAGCAACGATGATGACTCGAGTGTTTTTGTATCATTTGGAGGGATTGTATGGACAATGCGCAAGGTGCTTTGTTAGTTACCCCTATTTTTGGTTGTCAGGCAACCGTAGCTTTTTGCAGGGGTTCGGAAATTATGAATATGAGACGTCGTAAGAAAGTAGCTATATGACTTTTTGTAAAAGCCTGTTTTGCCTTTTGGAGCTTTTGAGTTGTGTTATCAGATTAAGATTTCTAGGAATAGGATTAATTTGGTAATATATCCAATACAATTACTCCAGATTTATCCACATAGGTACATACTTGCAAATATATTTAACTTTTACACAACACTAAGTATATGTACTTATATTGGCTTACTTGATCAAAGGATTTTCATCCCTCTCTTTCTCTCACTTGATCTCAAACACAAACTCACCTGCTATGTACTAAGTTTTTTTTTTTTAATGTAAGTAATCAGATACCAAACAGTATTCACATTTTTCACACAATATTACCAATATTACTAGCAACTTGATTAGACCAGTAAACAATACAAACCTCCTTGCCTAGCGAATAAAACTAGAAAGCAAAAAAAACCTCCTCCCGTGGCGAATAAAAGAAGAAAACGATCGCTTATATACCTGCAAGTTGCTGTGAGGAGGGAACAAAACCTCACATAGCCAGCAAAGCAAGGGTAAAGGCAAAAAGGTAAAAAACAAAGGCCCTTTTTGCCGCCTACGCACCGCCTTCGGACTCCACCAATTTAAAATTATGGAAATGTATACGAATTACCCAATAGGACTTTTATACGTATGAATTTAATGCTCGGAGACGCTTTTATTACTTTTTAATTATTTGGAGTCGTAAAATTTTGTGTTGTGATTAAAAGAGCACGTTAACTTGAATGCAATGCAAATTGTAGGTTCAAGATATGAAAGCTACTTATTAAACCAATAATTTATTTTATCTTTAATTTGAGACTGGCGTTAGTTTTGTTAATAGTTTATTTAATTTGATATTATTTTTTGTTTATTAGAGTGACGATAATATCTAATTGATTTTCGAAAAATAACTTTACTTAACATAAGCAGTGGACTTTGAAAACTCTTGACAAAAGAACATCTTACAAGCAGCAAGTTAACATTAAGTAACGCAAGTTCAACGTAAGTAGAGTCTCGGTAACTTAACAATGGTCAGCCCTCACCTTGATCGTAGCTTGATAATACTCATTGAGAATCAGTGGTCATCTTGAATGGCTACTTAACTACCTACCACTTATACACGATTGATGAATGAATTCGATTTGAAAATCATTCTTGCAGGATGAAATGCACATCGTATAAAAGACTAGATTTTTTTTTACAAGGAATGGGTTTGCACTTGGCCGTGATTCGCCTGATGGTAAGCAATCATTACGTCTGGGATAGAATGTACTTACCCAGTAAGAAACGATTCACTCTCGCTTTGAAGATCGATGTATGTAATGTAGTACGAACTCTTTTAGGTAACCTACAAAGAATATAAAATATGCAATTCGTTATTTAGATGTTTAAGACGTTAGTGGTGCAGTTGACATATGTTTTTCAGAAGAATTTACCTACCATGAACTAAAAGTAGTGTTTAGATAAATAGCTAAAAGTACCTAAGCATAAACTGTGCATTTCAGTATCAAAATTGATTCTATGGCACATTTAATGGAAGTTGGGTCATACTGGTATCTAAATTCGTTTGTTCGTTTTGTTCATACTCGTATTTTAAGTGTTTTGAAAACGTGATGTGCTATAAATTTGACAAGAAACTAATCTATAAACAGGTAGCTACGTAACAAACCAAGTTAGCGGTACAGAGAGAGGCAATCAATGCAGTAGAAAATACTCTAATTGTTTTATATGGTAGCTCAATCAACATAAAATTTTTAGCTACTTGTAATATAACTGAACCTTTCTATAGTATACTACTCTTTCAGACCCGAAATATTATTTATTACCTATTATATTATTACTAGGTCAGAATCAGGTAGGTAAGCTACAAAGATGACTCAAATTTATGTAACTGTCTTAAATTTGTAATCCGGCTGTTTGTCTAGTACGGCAGTCGTAAAGCCATGTCAGAGGTCCTTAGGGCGGTTTGATAAACTCTCGACACCAGAGTTGGCCGCTCTCACTCGATAAGAAAAAGAAGAACTGTCTTAAAACTTGTTAAAATACAGTTGCAGTTAGTTTCAATTTGTTCAAGTTCCAATCTGAGTCAAGTGACTAATATACTTTTATTGTCAATTTCGTTGGTATTTTGCTGGTTTAAGACTAAACCTTATTAAAATAATGACTAAGAATAAAGACCAAACACACGTGTTTATAATAAACAATACCATCGATCGAGCAAAAAGTTGAGAACATGTTAGAAGGGTGAAATTTCTTTCTTCTTTTTCTGCGGTGGGCGTTACTAAAACCCACGTGCAAGATTGAACATAACTCTTCAAAGAAAAACCAACCAACTTGCAAAGAATGTTTAAATCACAATTTTAGCAGCGAGTTTATTTAATTTTGCACTATTTTAGCACAGAGTTTGCAATTCAGTTCGCAGTAGATTTGTTTCGTAGCACATCTACGAACGATTGCTACGCGAATTTTAGCGAATTGTACAATATTTTAAATAGGCATGTTTGACAACTTTTAATCGTAAATACCATCTGATAGCTTTAGATTTCAATATGAATGCAACTATCAATATGTATGTACCAAGTTAACTATATCTCTACGTAACAGTTTTGATCGGGTGCACATTTAATATTAGTGGGCAGCTGTCTGTGGCAAAAAACCGCTTTCTAAAATAACTGATATTACTATCAACCGCACATTTCTAGTACCGTCTTGAGATCACTATCAGACTTGCTTCCGCATTATATGTTGCCCTAGAGCCGTTTGTTTAAACGAACTTATTTTTTATGCGATTCGCGTTGTTGACCTAATTTTATTTTCAAATGCGTGAGGGGATTATTAATTGTAGGCTATTTTTAACTATTTTAGTTGGACACTAAGATTTTCCTTATGTTAAGAGTTATATTTGTATTCATGTATGTAATTAATATAAGGAAAACTGCAGAGGCTGGTAGGTCGGTAAAACATCTACCTTATTAGAAAGTATAATGGTGCAAAGATGGTGGTAAAATTGTTTCAATATGGACAGTATATCGTTCCTAATACAGCGTGGTCATTGAGCTAAGATAAACATAGTTCGTCCATACCTATATCTAAAAGGCTGCACTCGAGAAAAATAACGAAATTAACAACATCTAATTACGAATCTATTAGTACCTCGCTTCGACTAATCAACTGCAAAAGGCTGAGTTTCTGTATTCAACGGTGTAATTGTAAACTTTTCGGCTCCAAAGCACAATTTACAATATATTCTGATAAAGCTTGGTTGCAGCTAACCTCGCCGAGGGAGATAAGGAACTGTTTACCCAGCTCAAGTCAATGTCCTCCTTCTGAACGAACAAGGAAAACCTTCGAGTCGCTACCTAGTACCCACCAACTTAACTTAGCTCAACTCTTCCGCATACGGCCGAAAAACCTTCAAAGTTCGTTGCTCCTTTTATTAGTTGTAAATAAATTAATAATCACGCATTGTTCTCGAATTTGTATGTAGTTTTATACGCAATTTATTAAACAGATGAGTTTAATGAGGGTGGTCTTCGCTAATGATCGTTATCGTGTATCTTTTGTTCGTGGTATTTAAGTTGCTTTGCATTTTGGTTTTCCGCAATCAGTGTAGTGTGAATAAAGTTAATGATAACAATATAAAAACATATCTAAGTAAAGATGCTGTTTTAGTATAACTATAACAAGTCAAAACAAATTTAAATAATGGGCATTAAGGCCCGTTGCACAACTATTCTAATTTGCATTTAGCGACAAAATACCTCGCAAAAAAATTACTAAATGGGTTTAAGAGGCTATTTAATCAATTACCATTATATACAATCCAAAATAATAGGAATAAGAGGTTAGATTTATCGCCCAAGCTTTGTGTATCCAAGTAAATAGCAGCTACTTATTGAAGGCTGTCGATAATGATGGTAGTTTTTGATAATTTTTTCAAGCTGTTCTAATTTTAAGATAGTATCTACTCCATAGTACAGAGATGGCCCTGTCCCTGCGCCCCTAGCCGCTCGTAAATAAATTGAGCCTGCATTAGCGGCAATTGTTCGCTATTGCCGCCACTATGCACCTTACAACATGTACTATATGAACCTATCTACTATATATACAATATACATGGAGTAAAGTAGATACGTGCACTATGGGTAGATGGATACTTATGTTACCTGTTACCTTCAAGAGCTTGCAAAGTTACAGTCTGCCTTGGTTCAGTTCAGCGACAATTAGTTGAACTATCAGTATAGGTATATGTAGTCTATGAAGTCATAAATAGCCGTGACAGTAATATACATAATATCTACTGAAGAAATAGTACCTATGTATCAAAGTCGTCATCATCTGATGATGATTAAAGGGCTCTAATGAACTGATGTTCATTAGAGCCCTGTAACGCCATTGATGCATGTCTTGTTACGTTGTTCTTGCCCAGAATTAGTAACTGCTTGGGTGAAAAACTTGCAATAAAAAATAATGCTTTGTGTAGCATATTCTATTAAAATAACTAAAAAAACTATATCTGTAAAAAAAAAATGGCATCCACATTTTTCGTCTTTTAATGAAGGACTACATACAGGAGCTACAACCTAAGTACGAAAATTAAAATAGTTAGCAATAAAAATTAAGCGTGTTTCCAAAACATTTCGTGTCACACATTGCCAAGTCTGCGACTCTGATTAAAGGTTCACAAACCAATCTCACGAATACAATCAAAAGTGCTATGACTTTTGTTTAAGTTTGCCTTTGCTTTTGAGACTTTATTAAGTGGCAGTAAGTTACGATAGGCATAAGTGCCAATGTATGTACCTAAGTGGGTTCACAAAACAATGCTTCAGCTTTATTACAGACCATAACTAAACATTATAAGACTTAGGTACTAACTAAATATACTCCGCTAGCAACTCAAGAAATTGGTCTTTGAAAACAGATATGCGATTTTTTGCTAACACAAACACTTTTATACCTACCTAAAGAAACACATATTCCAACAAGAACTTTATTTAACAGAACCACCCCCACTGAGCTCACCGAACTTGATTTTTAATTGCAAAAAAAGGCATCCAAAAGAAATCGCAGAGATACGCGAGCCATTAATTTTTTATCCAGTTTTTTTTATAAAATAACGGGACCGGTGAGAATTATTGCATGTAATCTTTTGTTAAGATTCTTTTGTTTTTGGTGAAAAAAGTTGCATTCCCACAGTCTTCAACTTCAACCCCCGAAGGATCCAATTAACTGTGATAGGGGTGTCCATTAGTTGGGTTATCTCGGAGTAAAAAATTGCAATCAAGTAAGTATCTATCTATACATGTCAATTATTGTCTCTGATCAATTTATATTAAGGAGGTAGGTAACAATACAAAATCTAGGCTCTCACGTACTTAGGCAGTAGGTTTATTTATGTACCTACTCGTATGATGTTCCTATTGCTGTAGGTACCTACATCAAGAAATGTACCAAGAATAAATTACCGAAACTGTTTAGTTTCACAGGTAAATTAGTCATGAAACTTTATTAAGAAACTTAGTTAAAACTAAGTATAGGTAGCTACTTATAATATTTGCTACGAAAACCTAAAAATAACAGCAGCGGTCTAGGTCAGTTCCAATACAACTTACTAGTATATTCAAAATAAAATTTTAAAAAAATGTAAGCGAGGGTGTGTAGAGACCATCCACTTGAATTTATTGAACATTCTTCGGCGATATTTTTTCAAGCAGCCAAAATACGAACGTCATCTATTTTTTGTTAGGCGAATAAAGTTTATTAGGAAAGTGGGATAAAGGTTTGATACAAAAAATGCCGCACGAAAGGTCGCCTGTCACTTTACAAAAACCGAGTGTTTTTTTAAACAGTGTTATCGTAAACCCCTCTCATTTGTGTTTTTTTATGTTTTGATAGAGGTGCGAGAGCAGGTAGATTAGAAAACTTGCAAACTGTATGAGTAAAGTATGCTTTTTATGTGGTTACTATGATAAATTACCAACTAAGTAGGTACCTACTATCACCTAGGTACCAGTTGCGATACCTATCTACTAGATTTACTAGGTAAGTAAATATTACCTGCTCAATGCTGAGGTACCTAGGTAACTAGGCATTTTGTATTTGTATTTAAAAAAAAAAACGCAGTAAAGAAAGATATACTTACCTACTTATTAGAAAATTTTATTGTTTTTTGTAAGTAGGTAGGTAGGTACAACAAAACCCAGCACTGTAGCACAGCGAGCATCGAAAATCAGTAAAACATTTGGCGTTACCCTATCTCGTTTCTTAGACATTTATACTCATATAATAAATGTTGATACTTCATACATAAGTTCTTGCAAACTACTGCTATTCAATTTTTTGCGCTTTGTTTATGTACGCATGTATGTTGTTTTCTGTATTCTGTGGTTCAGAGAAGTTTACGTCTTCGTGGTTTACAAATTAAAAGTGTTGGTAGCTCTGTCTAGTAGAAAAATATGGAACTATGATGCAAAACTATAACAATGGCCGTTGCTAGATGGCGCGAGCAGCTAAGAAAATATTATCAGCTGATTGTCAAAGACGTCAAAGTCAAGAATATGACATTTTATGCTGGTTGGTACTGTCTGTTATCTTATCAACCGAGTTTATTCTGCAAAACTAGCGAGCGGGTAATAATTTCAATAGTGATCTAAGTAATTAAAATAAACGTTCTGTTTAATTACGTGTAACGGCTGTATTGGTGTCATCATTCAGGGAACAAAATCACATATTTTTATTTTAACCTTATCATTCGTATTTGTGCTTACAATGGCTCAAAATAAGGTAAGCTAATGTTAATTAGAAATTAATTAAGTTTTTTAACTTAGTTTGATATTTAATTGCATATTAATTTCCTTTAGAACTTTCCTGCGTTGAAGAATGACAGGTTACTTCGCGCTGCGTTGGGAAAAGAAGTGGACAAAGTACCAGTTTGGGTGATGCGGCAAGCCGGTAGATATTTGCCGGAATTTCAGGAAGTGAGAGCGAAACATGACTTCTTCACTGTCTGTCGGACTCCTGCGCTAGCTTGCGAAGTCACGCTCCAACCGCTGAGACGATTCGAGCATTTGGATGCCTCAATCATATTCAGCGACATCCTAGTAATACCACAGGCTCTTGGCATGACAGTGGAAATGCATCCTGGACTTGTAAGTACCTACTTATCTCTAAAAGAGATGAGTAGGGTATCCTACTCATCAAAATAACATAACAGGCTAAAGTCATCCTGCATCATCATAATTGATCAAAGCAAAGTATCTAATGTGATCATTAGATCACATTAGATACTTTGCTGTTGTTTGTGACTTGCAACATTGTATAAATAAAAGATAACATTATAAATAATTATGTACATAGATTAATTGAACTTAACCCTTGTGTCTAGGGGCCAGTGTTTCCGAGTCCGCTGCAAGACCCCTCAGAAATTGACAATCTGACAGTCGATGGAGCTATATCAAGGTTGCTGTATGTTGGGGAAGCAATCACATTGACACGACACAAGATTGAAGGCAAAGTTCCTCTAATAGGATTCACTGGGGCTCCTGTAAGTAATAATACTCATAAGTTAAAAACCCCAGGAGCTGAGGTCTCATGAAGGTTGAGTTCTTCTATGACATACAAAAGTTATGTCCTTTTAAAACTAGTATTTACAAGATTTCCTTATATCCCATATATTTGTATTCTGTTGTTAAAATAGCACACTGAAGTAGCTGATATATTAATGTAAAAAAACTTTACCATAATATAAAATAATTGAAATGCTACCTAGTTTTTTTAACTCTACCATGTTTTAAATAAAATAATGTTCATCCTTTACAGTTCACTCTGATGGGGTACATGATTGAAGGAGGTGGCAGCAAAACCATGTCCAAAACTAAGGAATGGATAGAAAAGTACCCCAAAGATGTACACAAACTTCTAAAACTGTTGGCTGGTGTTATAATTGATTATTTAGTTATGCAGGTATGTATTAAATATAGTATATTAATTCTCTCTGTTATAGATAGATATCATTTATAAACATAGAGAATTACAACAAACTTATTACATTAATAATAAGACTTGGCATCAATCATGTTTGTTAAATATTGATATAATTTTAAGTAAGAAAAAAATAGAAGTAATTTTTTTCTTGTGTCTATCAACTCACAGGGAAAAAAATACTTATCTGTAGGCAAGTTTGTAAATTCTTGGACAACTAGGATCCAATACACTTATGTTGGCAAGATATTTATCCTGTCTAGATTTTGTCCTTATGCATTACAAAAATTTTAATGATATTTTTTTAGGTAGAAAGTGGTGCTCAATTATTACAAGTATTTGAATCCAGTGCTGATCACCTATCAAGAGAACAGTTCTTGGAGCTATGCATACCATATTTACGCAACATAAGGAGTGGAGTGGAGTCTAAATTGGAAGGCAAATCTTTGAAACAAGTACCTATGGTAAGAAAATTAACTGTAAAAAATATTTTAATAAATATACCTTACATTACTTATTTTAGACTGTCTAACTACCACTTTCTGTGGACCTAAAATATGCTACAAATATTCATAAACGATGTTTTATCATTTTAGACTGTCTTTGCAAAAGGTGGAGGACATTCTTTAGATGCTCAAGCAACTCTAGGCTATGAAACTATTGGCCTAGACTGGACAGTGGACCCTGTAGAAGCCAGAAAGATTGTTGGCAACAACATCACTTTACAAGGAAATTTAGATCCACAAGACTTGTACAAATCACCAGTAAGTATGCTTTATCAGTACTTTTTTGCTTCTTTCAATGATAATTTTTTACACCTCATTTCAAGTTTTTCGCTGGACAATAAGATAAAATGTACAAGTCTATAATAATAATAATAGTTGTAATCTACAAGTTACATTTTAGTGTTGTTTAAGTCTCAATTTCTAATTATTTATCATTATGTAATATACCTTTTTTTGCTTAATATGGTAGCTGTTGCCTGTGTGATATCTAGGATTCTTATTCTATCAGCTTAGGAGTAAATGCTCCTACTTAGGGAACTGAGTAAATTTCATCAAAATAGCTTTAGTGATGTGGTTACTAGGTAGCTGGTGATAAAGCAGAGAAGTTGGTTTGTATTTTCCAAGTGACCACTTCTTCAGTTCCTTTGAACATTTTATTATACCAAATAGTATTTTATGGGCTAACATTCCTATAACTTGTAAATACAACTGGCCAAATTTGCCTATAGCTTGCAAAATGTATCTACCATGTCAATCAGTATGTCATGTATTATTTTATCTGTTTTCAGGAAGAGCTGAAGAAACTTACAACTGATATGGTACAAAAGTTTGGCAAGACAAGATACATCGCTAATTTGGGGCATGGGATCACTCCTCAGACACCAATAGAGAGTATGACTATATTCACAGAAACTGTACATGAAGCTATCTAGATATTTATTTATATACTTTTATGTTGTAAAGTAATAGTTTGAGGTTTATTCTTATTTATATTTTTTTCACTTTGGAGATTTCAACAAAAGACAGGCCGGTTTTGGGGCACATAGTTTCTCTGTTTATTTAATCCTTTGTTTGGCATTGGTAAATACATGTATTCTTTGCATTTTTAAATGGATTTTGAGACTTTTATCATGTGTAAGAATCTAAATATGATATTATTTAATTAAATTTGATTAATACTGTATCTGGATTTTTCGCAACATTATAACCAGTGTTTAGGTAATGATATCACACACATGTCCAGGCTATTTTCATTTATAATCCAGATACACTATAAGCATTTAAAGGTCTAATAATTTATGTTTTATGACACACTTGTTACATGGGTAAATAAATATTTGTTGGTAAATAAACAAGGGGAGTAGGGGAGTTTTCTTGTCCATGTCATCTACAAAAAAAAAAACCGGTCAAGTGCGAGTCGGACTCGCGCATGAAGGGTTCCGTACTATCATCTATTTTATGTACTTATTAGTTTAGTTAATATATTTCTAAATATTTACTTACAAATATTCCAGTTTCTACCTGTTTATTAAGATCGAGTAAAAATTGCTTATATTAATTAAGTATGTTGTTGTATGGGAGCCCCCCTTTGATATTTATTTTATTATTATTTAATTTAACGTGAAAATAAATTGTAGGTCCCGGCTGTTTGTCGTTACACACGTCACGGCAGTCGTTAAGCCATGTCAGAGGCCCTTAGGGCGGCTTGATAAACTCTCGACACCAGAGCTGGCCACTCTCATTCGATAAGAAAGAAAGATTGTTATATATTTTTATTTTTTTTATAAAAAAGTGGCAAATAGGCAGACGATCTGCCTGATGGTAAGCAGTCATCGTCGCCTATGGACACTTGCAACTCCAGAGGTGCTGCAGCACTTTGCCAGCTTAGAGAGGTGTTTGGGAATACCCTTTTTAAATCTCTCCATATTGTAGCTCCGTGGAAAGACCTCAGGAGGTAGATTGTTCTACATCTTGCAAGTTCGCGGAAGAAACGACCGCATGAACTGGACTGTGTGGGAGCTCCAATTTTGCAAGATGTGAGGTGAGCTCTCTCACGGTGCCGACCAGTACGGTGATGAAATTGAGTTGCCGGAATTAAATTAAAAAGCTCTTCAGAACACTCCCCAAAAAAGAGCCTATAAAAGATACATAGGGATCCCACATCCCTACGGAGACTCAACGGCTCTAACTTTTTTGTCAGCTTGGGATCATGGACAATTCGGACGGCTCTGTTATTATATACATATTTTTAAATACCTATATATATGTAAATATTTTGTGAAAACTTGAAGCGTATACCTAAGTACTTAGTACCAGTTGCCGTTTTTAATATTGTGCAAAAAAAATGCTAAAAAATACGTTTATTGTATGGGGAACCCTTAATTTTTTTTTAATTTTTGTGTTTGTTTAAGCGGCATCCAAGGATTTTCATTTTATTCCTCTCCGCGGCATCGGAATTATACATCATTTGTGAAAATTTCAGCTTTCTAGCTATCACGGTTTATGAGAGACAGACAGCGGAGGCTTAGTAATAGGGTCCCGTTTTACCTTTTAGGTACGGAACCCTAAAAATAATAATGATCTACAACGGTAAAATGTAAACTCTGGGACCCAGAAAAATAAATATAGAATATTATACATACTACATACTGGCGTAGTATTTAAAGTGCTTAGCCAATATATTAAAAAAAAAATTGACATTGAATGCACCTCAAATCAAATGTTATAGGTATGATTTGTTTGTTTTGCGTTTTGCTTGCTTCTTCTTTCTCGTAAACTTTATGTTTTTGCTATTTCTACAAAAACTAAAAAGAAACTTTTTGCCTTAAAAATATAGGATTCGGGTTAAATTATGGCCATATTACACCGAGCTCTCTTTACATGGTTCATATTTCTTGTGTTTTTGATCCTACTATGCCTCCGGTTGGAGTCCAGAACTCATTGGAACTGGTTCATTGTATTTATACCAATGTGGGTTTACGACAGTATTCTACTAATATACGTACTATTTCACATGGTTTCTCACTGCAGGAATGGCATCGAAAGGTTTAGAGGAACAATAAACAAAAACGTATGGTACATTGCGGCAATAGGTCTCAAAATGGGAGCTCAAATAATCATCTGTATCAAACTGGAGTACCCTAAAGTGAACCTTCCCATTTACGTGGTCATGACTCCCATATGGATGCTGCTGCCAGTGCTGTGTGTAGAAGTATTCATGCACCTAATAAAGCACTCTAGTGGGAGTAGTAGATACTGAACAATGTTGACACTTCTGTAAATCGTAGGAGTTATAGACTAAAAATATACTTACGTTAGAGGACATGTGACCTGTGATAAAAATAAACTTGGCACAAACTCATTGAAGTCAAGTTTGTTTCTCTGCACTTCTCAAAACTATTTGTCTGTTTCTGGAAGCTTGGTGATATAACTGTTGCAAAGACTGTTTTGAAAAATGTCTGGTTTTAATGGAAGCCCTGAGCTCAAGAGCTTAGTGGTGACTGAAGTGCCCGCAGGCTCCACTGCTGTCCTGAACTGTAATAGCAATGATTTTGACCACAACTTCATGTTTTGGCTCTTTGACCAAAATAAAGTCATAGGACCAGGGAATGAATTTGATGATAGGAAATACAAATATGAAGTTTTATCTGGAAAATTGCACATTGATGTGAGTATAACAGTAAATTTTCTAAAGAAATTCAATTATTTAGTGACAAATTTAAACACAAGACAATATACTTGATGTATGTATTATACATAATTATATAATCAATTCAACACGCTGATAATTGATAATTCATAATTGCTGGGCACGCTGCCCTCTGGTAGTGGGCTGGAGCACTTAGATTATCTTTAGGCTTTTCTAAAGATTTTCTAAGTGCCCCTTTTTTATGTTGTAGTTAAAAGTAGTATGTTTAGTTTTTCATTCAACATGAAGTTGAAAATATTACCAAACATGCTATCAGCCTAATCTAAACTACAGTATTAATTAGGTACAATTCTATAATAAAGAAACTAAAATACTAAACTCTTATTTCCAGAATGTCTCACCACAAGAATCAGGCTTCTACAAATGCATATCAAAGAAGTTGGATGGCACCAAGCTGTCTGTTGGTGAGGTTGAAATGCTGGTCTCAGGGTCCACATTCACAGCAATGGATGCTGTGAAATTAGTTGCTATTGTGGTCTCTATCATTGTAATAGCAGCCTGTGCTGTACTATACTGGAGGATGAGAAGAGATTCAAAGAAATATGAAGGAAGAGCTGTCATAGCTGGTAAGGATTGATCTATTTTGATTGTTTTACATAAACACATTTTTATCATCATATCAGCTAAAATCTACCCATTTCTAACTACCTTAGTGTAGGCTAGATGGTGCTTTGTGCAATGTCCTGGAATATTTATTATTTATTTGATTCTTCCAGTGGACGACACAGAAGAAGAGGATGGTGATGAAGTATACAATCCTACCACAACCACATCTCCGGTGCAACCGGTTGCCGTACCAAGTAGAAACCTGTCCTCTGAACATCTGCTCTATGGAATAGATAATCAAGGCCTCGATACAGATTTCAATTCTGTGTTTGAAAACATTCAAATCAAGTCCCCAACACCACAAAGAAGTTTGATCTAACTAAATTAATAACTATCCTGTAAAGGGTTTGTTAAAAAAATAACTGGAGGCATTCTGTGATTCAGTTTCAGTAATCATTTTAGTCAATATGATTATTTGGAATAAAACTTAAGATTTATTTGATGTTACTTAAGAATATATGTCAATGTGTAAATAATGAACTAGAAACTATATATTATTATATTGTTGTACTTATAAGTAGATTACATATTTTTTTAATAAATGTTTTGTCTTCCGAATCACTGTTTTGTTTGTCTGAGGTTTCTAAATCGTTGTTAGAGACAGATTGGGGTGTAGTGTCTAAAGTTTTTATCTTCATCTCCATCTATTTCTATTTCAAATACCTACTCTTACTTTTCTCATACTCTTTACTAGCACAATAGCTACTTTCCGACCACCAGGAACAGCTATTCTAAAACCATCTAATTTATCAAGTACTTTGAATAGGTACTCCTGGATCTAGTAATGGAGATCACAGAATTTTTTCACATCACGGAATATTGAATTTGAATTCGAATGACAATTTTGTTACATGGGTAAACAAAATATTTGTTGGTAAATAACGAGGCGATTTTTATTGGAAAAGTAAAGGTATTAATATATTTACATAGAATAAGTAGGCACTTTGACGTTTTGACTCGTCGCTGGCATGTCTTCGTCGTGGTTGCCGACTGATTTCTTTACATACTGGAACAAACAAAGCTAATTTCAATACATGTACAAAATATCACATGCGATGCAGTTTAATGATCCACACTGTATAGGAAATATTGAAGTTTTTACTTATTTTTTTTTAATCTTTTAAATTTTCCCCTCCGACTGTATCAGAGACTTTATTATTTTTGACCTTATGATTTCCATATAATACATGTTCAAGATACAGTAAAACAAGTCAGGTTAATACATATTTTTTTATTAAAAAAGGTTAGGTATGTGAAAAACGTGGAGTTTTGTATGTGAAAGACAGTAGAGGAGTTTTGAGCAAATTTTACTTTTGAATAAGTACACAAACTATTCTATCATTCCTTATGATTTCCTCTCCATCCTACGGTTGCCTGGAAGAGATCGCTTTTAGCGATAAGGCCGCCATTTGTGGCATAAGATTTAAATTTTCTCTTGTTTGTGTTGTGTTCTATTTTATTTGTGTGTCCAATAAAGCGTTAATCAATCAATCAAACATTACCTACTGCTACCATTTACCTGATTATATAGTATACTTTATAAATTTTTAGAGAATTGGCATAATTGCAGCATACATTACAAGGTTGACTACCTGTGGGTTGAGCTGTATCTCCTCGTCCATGTTGAGTATGTAGTGGTGCAGCTTGGTGGCGGCTACCATGTGCTGCTCCAGCGCGCACAGCGTGGCGCCCGACGCGTACTTCTCGGGGCTGTCCAGGAACACCACCATGCCGTCCTTCTGGTCCACCATCGCGTAGATCGAGCCCTCTTCTATCTAAATTCAAGGCATTTATTTTGACACACAGGACACAACAATATATGTACTTACATAAAAAAGTTGACAACAGGTCACATAGATCGAGCCCTCTTCTATCTAAATTCAAATTGACCGGACTCAACAATATATACATAAAAAAGTTGACAACAGGCAGAATTCAAAGGTGATATATGCGTTACATTGATGTAGGTATCCCGTGCGTCAGAAAAGGTCATCAACATTAATGCTGCAGATTGCTCTACAGCGCTGATTTTCAGGTATGACCCTTAGAGAGTTAAGATAAGAAAGTAAACAAAAAAGGGACATCGAAAATAAAGTGCATCAATAATCACATCCCACTTCTGACTAATTGTGACATGAAACTTGTGCATTTTTTGTGTTCTATCCATCAACTTTTGTTTTGTGTGTTTTTAGTGTCCCAATAAATGTATTTAATTTTTATTCTTACTAATCCCAGTAATATTATAAAAGCTTACTTATGCACGCTCAAACGACTGAATTGATATGAATAAAATTTGGTACGCAGATAGATAAGAACATGGAATATACAAACACAGATGGCGCTAGTACTAAAAGCGTATTTTTCTACATTACTTGGTTCTTTAAAATAAAAAGTTCACACAGGTCAACCAGGTAATACTTACCATATTTAGTATATAGGTCTCTGCCTGCGCCGGCCCCTGCAGTTTAACTCTGGCCGCGACGTCAGTCAGTGAGAGGGTCAAGAAAGTCTTCGTGAGCCGCTGAATGTTCTTCTTGTACATGGAGTTGAGGACCTGAAATAAAACAAAGACAAAATCTAAAACAGGTTATTTTTGTTTTATTAATAATATACCTTGTATGTGCATGTATTCTATTTCTTTAGTTAATAAATATAAATTTAAATATTTTGTAAGAAATACATAGTCACGTGCCGCGGTGGTGCATCTAGCCTAGTTATTTTTATAGCATAAAATTATAATCTCTCTTACCTGATTGACTAATCCCATGTTCTTATCCCTGACAAATGTCTCCCTGTGCTTGATGGCTGCATGCTGGTTCGTAGCTAGTTCATGGTAGGCTATGGATAGAGGCTTCAGGAAGCGACAGACTACTTGCGATGTGTACTTTGGCATTGGTAGGATCTGAAAGAAGAATATTATAAGATATTTAAATTGGCCTTACTTCTTCTTCTTATCCATTGAGAGTGGCCATCTCTGGTGTCGAGAGTTTATCAAGCCGCCCTGAGGGCCTCTGACATGGCCTTACTACGTCTCACTGGACAAATTTTCCCTTTGTGTTGTATTTCCCCATGACCAAGTGTCATGACTCCCCCACAGAGTTAATTCATTCAAGTTCTCTTAGGCAGATATGTGGTTCTCAAACATGGTTTCCTCACACTATTCAGCGAGTGCAAATCCACACATAACTTGTTTATGTTGGTTAAAATATTGATAATATAACTAATAAAGTAATATTAATTTGGAAGAGATCACTTTAGTGATAAGGTTGCCAGATGACCCTGATTACCTTCTACCTTTTTATGTGAATTGTATTCTTTATTTTGGTGTACAATAAAGTATAATTGATTTGATTATTTGTAACTTACCTTCCCATGCAATATAAAAGACACCAGTATATATTTCTTATAGGCCTCCAGCATGATGTGTGACACCACCATAGCCGGCACCGTCACCACCACCTCAAAGAAGTACAGAGCTCGGTCGTAGTTCTTCATGGCCGTGTAGATCATGCCTCCGTAGTAGTAGTACAGCAGGAAGTGTTTGGAATCATTGTTGCCACCTAGCTGGGAAGATTAAAAATAAATCCATTTTATTCCGAGTTAGCCATTTTGAATTTTTGGTCTGGTCATATATTATGTGGTGTAAAGGCATTCACACAAGAAAATATTGGTCTAAGGTAGAGGTAGTCAAGTAGAGAACCAATATTGGTCTAAGGTAGAGGTAGTCAAGTAGAGAACCAATATTGGTCTGAGGTAGAGGTAGTCAAGTAGAGAACCAATATTGGTCTAAGGTAGAGGTAGTCAAGTAGAGAACCAATATTGGTCTAAGGTAGAGGTAGTCAAGTAGAGAACCAATATTGGTCTAAGGTAGAGGTAGTCAAGTAGAGAACCAATTCAGATTTAGCTTTGTGACCTGGATGATATACCTTTACATTAAAACAAATACATTTTTATATCTCATTATTCCTTTTTCATGCTGCATTATATTTGTATGGTATTAGCAATAGATCATCATTGCTTTTGACAATCTAATATTGTACAATAAACTATGTACAGTTGTGATATTTCTAATTGATGTGTAATCTTTTGTTTACAAATAAATTGTTTATCTGATTAGGTTGTAATATAGGATTGTGAAATTGACATAGGCACTGCTATCATTTTCACATAGACTTATATTGTGCAGATTGTTATTGTATATCCCAAAATATTAGATTACCTCAGAGCCAATCCCCGTGATGTCAGTATCCAGGAACTCCAATGCTGGCTTCATACATTTAGACAACAGGCATAGCTGGCACAGGTCTGCATGTATAGATGTGAGTTGTGAATCAAACAGCTGGATCTTTCTAATGGCCTTCTTGAGAATCTCAATGCCTCTGATTGGCTGCTTTGTCTCTACAAGGTGGTTGGTTAACTGGTGGCAGAGTTCTGCATCTGTGGAGGAATAGATAGGTGATAGTATTAAAAATAAAATAAAATAAGCCTTTATTTTCTATTACTTCTTAAAATAAGTTTTATACATTCACACAAGTTTTAAAAATTAAAAGAAATGTTTGTATACTTAAGGTTTTTATTTCACATTTGTGGTCAATACTATCAACTATTACTATGGTTGATGGTATTAGTTATAAATAAATCTTAGTGGGTACCTACTTATTAGCAGAACAGAAGACTATTATATTTTAGTACTCTACATGTTTTATTAATGTTTTTGGCAGTTAGAACAATAAATAAATTAGTGTAGATGCACATGAAAAAACATTGCACACACACATTCTGCTAGTTGTGATATTTTTATCCATTAAACATCTCCCCAATCATGTTTGTGATTGAAACAACTATGTCATGTTGCAAGTACTTACATAAATCGGGTGCAAATCTGACTTGTTCTCCATTGCAATTATTGATAAAGTCATGTATTTGCTGGAACATAGTGCTCCTATCTACATCTGCATTGCCCTGGAAATATAAACTCACTCACTGCCCCGTTTTTAAGAGAATTATTTCTACATGCCCCTTTTTAAATTTTCAATTGAAAATATGTGTCACAGTCATATTTGTATTTTCTCAGAAACACAGACACATCACTGGCCAACCAAAATATTAATGAGAATAGGCAATAAAAAGAAGAGCTTAACTTGTAGACAGGCAATTGAACATGCAATTTAAGGATTTTCCATGGTCATTCAGTCAACAATATTATGACACAATAAACTTTGTGTCATAATAACATATCGTAAAAGATTACCAAGATGAAATCAACGTTTCAGCTGATAAAAAGATACCAGATCTCACATTGAGTCAAATTACTAATCCTACAAGTCCTAAGACCACAACCTTTACACTTGTGTGCGATAGAAACATGTCACTTTTTAGAATGGGTTCTAAGTAATATGATGAGGTACCGGGGGTATAGAGAATTTAGCGACGAGAACGGCCAAGACTCCCAGAGAATGCTGCTGAATATCAAGGGTCTCGAGCACATTGCTGAGATGTGCACTGTTTCTTTGCAAAACTTCATCAGACTTCGCGATGCACTCACATAGTTCACGAAAATTTCCTGAAAAGACAAATGATGCATAACAAAATGAGTGTTTACATTTTACGAGTAACGTGTACGGGTAAAAATGGTTTTAAACGCACAATAGTGTTCTGAAACTTACCGGAGGCAGAGAGGGTCCTCACATTATTGACGAATTGCTCCAACGGGGAAGCCATGTCTTTACAGCTATTATTACCCGCTGAACGATAAAATTGTGTGTGTGTATTTGTTTAAGAATAAATACAGAAAATGCCGGTTCAAAGAACAGAATAAGAAAAAAATAAAAATGAATGCCGCTTTGTTTTGCGAAATTTGCTGTGCAGTGTGCAGCGTTCTGGCTGCGTTCAGCGTTGATTGGTTTGTTCAAAGAATACTATTACCCTTTTAAAAAAGGGTTTGTTGATCCGAGGCGAATCCGAACCCAGGTAGGCGTAGAGGACTATGTATAGAGGCGCTGCATGACTATAAAATAATAATAATTATGCAAGCGAGACAAACTTATGTAGTCCTAGCTGAGAGTAACAGAGAAAAACATATTATCTATTGTCCCTTACTAAATATGCGATTTTGATTGTCTGCCACAAAGCTCATTTGTGGCAGACAAACCGTCGAGTGGTTATTGAATTGGTATTTTAGTGCTTTTAATATAGTGTCTGTGCTTTGAGTGTTATTAGCAACTGTTTTGTGGTGAAATGCTTAAATTTGACTAGCGAAGAATGGTGAACTGTTCTTATTTTAGGCTGTAAAAGCCGCTCGGAAAGAAAATGTGCAACTTTCCACTCGTAAGTTTTCATTTTCAAGTTCATATGTGAATATTTCTGCATGTATTATAGTTATTTAATACTCTTCCACGCTAAATTGTACAGGATTATATTGGATTTATGTGAATTTACGTATCTTTTTTCTAAATGTAGAGGTTATAATTTTCGAAGTATTATCCGCCTAAATTGCATGGGTTGATCGTACTTTGACATTTTGTGTCCATCTCGCTCTTACTCGATTTGGTGTAAGCGGGTTAGAACGAGTAGGTAAATGAAGAAGATACCAACTCAATTTGATACAACTAATCCGATTTTAGGGATACCACTTTTTTACACTAAAATACACCTTATTTTAGGGTAAAAAAGTATTATATTTTATAATTAATGTAGTTAAGAAATAAGTTGATAATGCAATTACAATGTTGTGGTGACATTCTAACATAATATTTATATTTTTAATATAATTTCTGTTGTCTGTAAATTTCATGGCGCTTGAGATTCACATACTTGTATAATATTATGTCTTTTAATTTCCTCTCTAACATGCCTTAATTTTATTAATTTTTTTTAATGTTAATTGTGCAATATTTAAGTTAGTTTGCCCGTTTTTACCGTAGGTATTGTATAAAATTGTATTAATAAAAACATATGCGATACACCAATATTTGAGTAAATTTTAAGTTTGAATCGTAAAATTATTATTAAATCTGAAAATATTTATTTTGTCAATGTAAGATTTTTTTTGCATTTCGGGAAACATTTTCCATATAGGGGGCAACCCTAAAATATTAGGTATATATTTGCTGTCTTCTTTCAGTATACGGCATGGAAGATCTCTATACTATACTCTCTCTACGCAGGTAGGTAATAGTATTCTTTGATCTGAACGAACTTCGGTTCGGACCTGAAAGTGAACTGTGTTGGAGCGATAATTTTAGTTTGTAAGATTCTTACTAGATGGCGCTGTACGTCGTTGAATCGCACAAAGACCCCAGCGTCATTTCAAATGTACAGTTTTAGTTACTATTAATAAACGACACTAGATGGCGCTGTACGTCGTTGAATCGCACAAAGACCCCAGCGTTATTTCAACTGTATAGTTTTAGTTACTATTAATAAACGAGCTTTCCAACACACACCACAGTCTTTTCCTCAGTTGGATTGCCTCCACTCAGGGAGCTATCTAACCCTCATCCCCCAGTTTTTACCTCAAGGTTAGATTGGCTCCCCCCGCTCGCTCATATTCGAGCCGGATACAGCTGGAAATACAGCCATTCGACTCGGTTTTTGGTGAGATTGCGCGGCACCTCAGCGTTGTCGTCGGCACTTTAGTGCAACCGCCGGTCGATCTCTCCCCTTACACCGGGGGATCAATACACATTGCAGCGGAATAGTTTCGCTACTCACCACGCCACCAGGTGGCGCCACTAGTAGCGGAACATTCCACCACTCAGCGGAACACTCCACCACGCAGCGGAGTGCCGAGGAACGAGGACCGGAAGCAGCGGAAAGGAAGGAAGGACCAAGGAACCAGTCTATTGAATGAAGCTAAGTGTCGAAGGAAAAAAGTGAGTACTTTCAAGTGTTTGTTTACATTCAACCAAGTGTTTTGTTTACGTTCAATCAAGAGTGAAGTTTGATTTCAATTTGACATTTCAACTTAGAATAATTTTGTGTGCATGGGTTTTGGGACTTAGAATAGTTAGCCTTAAGTTGGAACAAGGGCGAAGCTACGGCCGGTTTAAAATTTATTTATTGCGACAAGGTTCCATACACTTAGAATATTTTGCTCAGTAAATTCATGGACTTGTAAAATTTTCGATCATTTTTCAACTTGAAAATTTTGTTTAATATATTTGTAAGATAGTGTCGTCGCATTAATTTGTAGGCAATATGGACGCACTATTTAAGTTGCAAACTAATCAAAAAAATGTTATAGAAAGAGGAATTTCAAACTATAAGAAGTCGCCCAAAGAACGTATTACCGAGCCTTATGTTAAAACTCGCCTGGAGCAGTTGGAAGTGAATTGGGCAGGGTTCATGGCAACACACAAGAAAATCATTCAAACCATGACTACTGCCCATGAAGCATCCAATTACTTCACAGAGAATGTTTATGACGAGACAGAAGAAATGTACATAAATCATAAGAGCGACTTGAGAACTGTTCTAGAGAGGTATTCAAAGTCAGGCATACCGGTAGCTGACCATGGTGATCATAATACTTTAAATGTACATGCTTCACACAATGTGCGGTTGCCCAAGATCCAAATAGAAAAGTTCTCAGGTACATACGAAGAGTGGCCAACGTTCAAAGATATGTTTTTATCTTTGATAGGAAGCAATGAGATGTTGGACGACGTACAGAGAATGCACTATTTAAAGGGTTTGTTACGCGGCGAGGCCGAACATCTAGTCAGGCATATCCCTATTACGTCATCCAACTACTCAGAGTGCTGGTCGCTACTCGTCAGTAGATATGAGAATAAAAGATTTCTGTCAAATCGTCTACTAAATAGATTAATTAATCAAAGGGCTATCACAGAATGTTCCACCGGTGTAAAGGGTTTGTTAGACACTACCATGGAATGCTTGAACGGGTTAAAAAACGTTGGAGTCGATGTATCCACTTGGGATACCATCGTAATTTACATAGTCAGTGCTAAATTGGACCCTGAATCACGAAAGCAGTGGGAAAGTCACATAAGTTGCAAGGATGATCTTCCCACTCTTTCTAAATTCGAAGAGTTTCTAGAGTCAAGATTTAGAGCACTAGAATTCCTAAATGACAGGTCCAGCAAGCCCACCACACCGTATCAACCCAAACCTAGAGTTCACCATGTCACAAATAATCAATGTCAACCTATGTCACTTAAATGTCCATTTTGTAACGATATTCATAAATTAGCACATTGTAAGTTGTTTGCCAAAGAGTGTCACGACTCGCGTCACGTATTTGTCAAGAAGGAAGGACTTTGCTTCAACTGCTTTGGCAAGCATTCAATCAAGAATTGTCGCCACACCACAAGTTGTAAACTTTGCAAGCGGCGCCACCACACACTGTTACACCGCAAAGGTATAGTCCATAATACTGTTACAATGCCATCAACATCAACATGTGATCAGGTAACTACACTAGAACAGACTATTCATCACAACGTTACCTCACATGTCTCAAAGGAGTCTGACTCAGAAGGTTTACTGGGAACTGCAATTGTCGGAGTGAAAACACTGCAGGGTCTCATTCAACTGCTGCGGGTATTGATGGATCAAGGATCGCAATCCACACTCATCACAGAAGCAGCAGTCCAGCTCCTCGGGCTCAAGAAACGCCCAAAGAGAACAGTATTGGCAGGCGTAGGCGGTCAAGACCCACTGTGCTCCAATTTCATTGTCAGTGTGACACTACACTCACGAACTGACCCGAATTTCGGCCTGACAATTGAAGCACACGTGGTGAAGAACATCACATCATCTTTGCCATCAGGCAAAGTAAAGATAAACAACTGGCCTGAAATAGAGACTCTAACTCTAGCTGACCCACAGTATCACACACCAGACAAGATTGACTTTCTTCTTGGCTCTAAGCATTACGGAAAGGTGCTTAAAGAAGGTTTAATCAAAGGTCCCGCTCCAGAGCTACCTGTAGCACAGGATACCTATTTTGGTTGGGTCCTATCTGGAGAAGTTCCATCAAGAAGTGAAATTCGCACTTGTCATAGTTGTCATCATGTCACCATGAGATCAGCGGATGAAGCTGACGATGAACTCCAAAAGAAGTTTTCTGAGATAGAATCTGTCATTCCTGAAGTTCAAGAGATACCCATTTTGACAAATGAAGAAGCACGTTATGAAGACACCCATCAGAAGACAACCTGTCGCGACGAGGATAAACGGTACGTTGTCAAACATCCATTTAGTGATGAAGATCCACAATACAATGGGAAAAGCAAGGATATTGCACTAAACAGACTCCGTCATCTTGAAGAGAAACTAAAGAAGAATAGAGAGTTAGGTGAGCAATATACAAAAGTGTTCAATGAATACATCAAACTTGGCCGCATGGAGCGTATGCAAAAGACTGATGATAATTCAACAGCTGTACCCCATCATGCAGTAGTGCGCGAGAACAAGACCAATAGCAAAGTTAGAATTGTGTTTGATGCATCACTTAAGAGTTCAAATTCACCATCACACAATAAAGATTTGTTAGAAAGGCCTATGTTGCAGCAACCATTGCGTCACATCATCATGAGACGGAGACAACACTCGATAACTATGTGTTCAGACATCGTGAAGATAAACAGGCAGGTGAAAGTCGCTCCCGAAGACGCTGATTTTCAGAGAGTCCACTTGCGTGAAGATCCGGAATCTGAAACAGAAGAAAACACATTAGTAAGAGTTTCATCTGGTATAGCTTCAGGTCCTTACCTTGCTGTGCAGATTCTACAGCAGGTCGCAACCGATGAAGGCACAAGCTGTCCTGATATCTCTGAAAAGATAAAGAATTATTCCTTCGTCGACGATCCAAGAACCGGATACAAACTCGAAGAACCAGGAATAAGGACTTACAAAGAAATGACAGAATTAATCAACAAAGGGGAATTTCAGCTTCAAAAACGTACTAGCCGTAGCAATGAATGGACCAAAGAGTTAGAGGAAGATGGAAAGGATAGGAGAAAGATTACAAGGCCAGAAGAAGAGACTAGAACAATCAACAAAGATGAAGTCATGAAGAGTTTTGGTATCACGGAACCGTGAGCGAGACGAGTTCCAATGTTCAGTCAACCTTCTACCGCGGCAAACACCTGTAATAAAGAAAGGAGTTACGAATATGTCACGATTCTACGACCCATTAGGGTGGGCGGCTCTTTGTGTCGTCCATCAAAGATTTTGATTCAAAGGCTATGGCTTTCGGGGCTAGAATGGAACGAAGAGTTGACACAAAAGTAATGCCAGACAACACAAAAGTAGTTGTCTTTGTTCACTTTACGAAGACGGTTTGCCTCCTGCGCGTTTGCTCCAGGATCAAAATCGTGACTACTGATCCGGGACCGACAACGTCACGCGAGTCGTCACACTCAAAGCAATAACACCGTTACATAGGTCCGTTATCAAATTGTGTGGCTCATCAATTATGGAGTAGTACATAAGGTGGAATTGTATATAGTACAGAGTACAGCCCATCTTGACATAACTTTCTTTATTAGTTTGTATCGCATGCCCCCACCAACCAATGTACTCATTCACTGTTTAAAGTATGTTGTTACTCATGTAAATTTAAGATAGATTTTAGTTTGTTTTTGTTGTTTTAATTAAGGACAAAAATAGTTGTCCTTGGTGGGCGGTATGTTGGAGCGATAATTTTAGTTTGTAAGATTCTTACTAGATGGCGCTGTACGTCGTTGAATCGCACAAAGACCCCAGCGTCATTTCAAATGTACAGTTTTAGTTACTATTAATAAACGACACTAGATGGCGCTGTACGTCGTTGAATCGCACAAAGACCCCAGCGTTATTTCAACTGTATAGTTTTAGTTACTATTAATAAACGAGCTCTCCAACACAACACAGTCTTTTCCTCAGTTGGATTGCCTCCACTCAGGGAGCTATCTAACCCTCAACCCCCAGTTTTTACCTCAAGGTTAGATTGGCTCCCCCCGCTCGTACAAACTGTTAAAAAAAAAAAAAGAAGTGAAAATGGAAGTTTGACACTGACTTATCGCGAATATGACATAGAGTAATAATATTATATTGACAGCATTTTTTAACGTTAATTGCCTTGTCTTTTACAATGTAAATTATTAAATTAAACTGTGTTGATGGGTTTTTAAATGATAAAATATTTATTGAAAAACAAAGAATAATCATCTACAACGAAGCACTGACCTCCATTACTACTATTTACAACCGGACTAATTTATTCGTTGTGTTATGCCTATAAAAAAACGATATTGACTTTAAAGATGAATGGCATTGACATTCACCTCAAATTAAAATACAATTTGTTTTACAAAAAAAAAAAATTGTTTTGCTTGCATTTGCTCGTTGATAAACTAGAATTTCTGCTATTTTTAGAAAAACCCAAAAGAATACTTTTTGCCTTGTAAATATAGGATTCGGGATAAATTATGGCCATATTACACCGAGCTCTCTTTACATGGTTCATATTTCTTGTGTTTTTGATCCTACTATGCCTCCGGTTGGAGTCCAGAACTCATTGGAACTGGTTCATTGTATTTATACCAATGTGGGTTTACGACAGTATTCTACTAATATACGTACTATTTCACATGGTTTCTCACTGCAGGAATGGCATCGAAAGGTTTAGAGGAACAATAAACAAAAACGTATGGTATATAGCGGCAATAGGTCTCAAAATGGGGGCTCAAATAATCATCTGTATCAGACTGGAGTACCCTAAAGTGAACCTTCCCATTTACGTGGTCATGACTCCCATATGGATGCTGCTGCCAGTGCTGTGTGTAGAAGTATTCATGCACCTAATAAAGCACTCTACTGGGAGCAGTAGATACTGAATAATGATGACAATTCTGTTAATCACAAATGTTAGAGGACATGTGATCTGTGATAAAAATAAACTTGGCACAAACTTATTGAATTTAAGTTTGTCTATCTGCACTTCTCAAAACTACTTGTCTGTGTCTGGAAGCTTGGTGGTATAAACTGTTACAAAGACTATATAGAAAAATGTCTGGTTTCAATTGAAAGGCCTGTACTCAAGTGCCCAGTGGTAACTGAAGTACCAGCAGGCTCCACTGCTGTCCTGAACTGTTACAGCAATGACTGACCACAACTTTATGTTTTGGCTCTTTGACAAAAATAAAGTCATAGGACCAGGAAATGAATTTGATGAAAGGAAGTACATATATGAAGTTTTATCTGGAAAATTGCAGATTGATGTGAGAATTACATTTATTTTTGTAAAAAACTTTAATTACCTATTTAGTCACAAATTTAACCACAATACCTACTAATACCTACTATGTAATATGTATTATATAAAATAATCAATCCAACATGATGTTGAAAATATTACCAATCATGTTATCAGCCCAATCCAAACTACAGTATTAAGTAGGCAGCCGATAAGCTTAGTTACAATTCTGAAATAAACAAACTATAATACTAATCTCTAATTTCCAGAATGTTTCACCACAAGAATCAGGCTTCTACAAATGTGTATCAAAGAAGTTGGATGGCAGCATGTTGTCAGTCAGTGAGATTGAAATGCTGGTCTCCAGGACCTCATTCGCAGCAATGGATGCTGTGGAATTAGTTGCTATTATGGTCTCTATTATTGTAATAGCAGCCTGTGCTGTTCTATACTGGAGGATGAGAAGAGATTCAATGAAATATGAAGGAAGAGCTGTCATAGCTGGTAAGGATTGTTTGATTGATAGGTACCTAACATATTTAATCATCATATCAGCCAAAATTTACCTACTCCTAAGTAATAGTCCTCCTCTCTACATGCCATACAGTATGGCCCCAGCATGACTAAGCCAGTTCTTTCGAATTTATTCTTTACAGCATCATCTATTAATCATTTAGGCAAACCATAGCTGCATAATTCTATATTCTTAAGATTACAATTTTGTATCTATACACTTATCACATCTAATTGCTTCTTCCAGTGGAAGACACAGAAGAGGATGGTGATGAAGTTTACAATCCTACCACAACCACATCTCTGGTGCAACCGGTTGTGGGACCAAGTAGAAACCTGTCCGCTGAACATCTGCTCTATGGGATAGATAATCAAGGCCTTGATACAGACTTCAATTCTGTGTTTGAAAACATCCAAATCAAGTCCCGAACACCACAAAGAAGTTTGATCTAAAGTCATAATAAGAAAGGGTTTTACAAAAAACATCAACTAGAGGCATTCTGTGATTGAGTTTCAGTAATCATTTTAGTCAGTATG
Organism: Macaria liturata; assembly: GCA_964023185.1. Taxonomy (NCBI): domain Eukaryota; kingdom Metazoa; phylum Arthropoda; class Insecta; order Lepidoptera; family Geometridae; genus Macaria; species Macaria liturata. Next base: position 6,750,283 of record OZ026806.1, on the reverse strand, counting down.
ATTAATTGGAATTAAAGATTTAGACTTATTAGATTTTACTTAAGAATAAATGTCAATGTGTAAATAATAAGATAGAAATTGTTTATACATTATTGTATTGTTGTACATACTTATAAGTAGATTGCATAATTTTTTAAATAAATGTTATGTCTTCAGAAGTACTGTTTTGTTTGTCTGAGGTTTCTAAATCATTGTTAGAGACAGATTGGGGTGTAGTGTCTAAAGTTTCATCTTCGTCTTCATCACCATCTATTTCCATTTCAAATACTCTTACTTTTCTCATACTCTTTGCGAGTACAATAGCTACTTTCCGACCACCAGAAACAGCTATTCTAAAACCATCCAATTTATCAAGAACTTTGAATACCCCTGGATCTAGTAATGGAGATATGTCTTTTTTAGCTAGTTTATCACAGAATAAATAAGATTTAGATTTGATGTTGAAGTCACTGGAATTTTCCATCAATATTTTTAATGGCACTTGAATGAATATTGTGCTTTCATCATTGGTTGGGTGTTGGACAAGTACTGACAGATATTCTGCTGAGTAGAACTGTAGATCCAGCACTGTGAGTTGAGGTTCATCAATACCTGCATCGGGCACCAAGCTTGAAGACAGATAGTACTTCATAGCTGTAGATGAACAAGATGTTTCCTTCATATCTACTGACATGAAGTAAATGCCCTCTTTCCCATGACTAGTATTCATAAAAGCCATCATAAATCGTTTTTCATTTGTATCAAATGTTTGTGATATTCTGAGATTCTCACCAATGTTGCCACTAATTTGATCTTCATAACATCTTATATTGTGAAGTACAGAAAAATACTGCCCAATATCCTTCTGTGAAACTTCAAAAACCTTACCGATTGCATTTTTTAAATATTTCTGCTGCTGTACTAAGGAATATTTTCTAAATTCAGCCATGGAAAATATTGTGTCATTATCTTTGAGTAAGCAGGAATTGTCTTTCAAGAATTTGTGCCATGGATTATCTTCATCATCAGGGAGTATAGTCAAGTCTTGATCTTGCAGGTACTGGCCCAATCTTTCTAAATTGAATTTCACTGGTTTTTCTTGTGTACTGTCCTCATTTTCATCTTGAACACTATCAAAGTTGTACAAAAACTCTGCAATGTGGCTCAAGTCTTGTTGTGTTATTTTGACAATTTCACTGGGAGTCTGTTCATCCAGCAAGCGAACTATAACAACAAAGAGCCACCTGAAGAATGCTTTGTAGTTTCTCATTGAGACATCTATCACTTTTTGAAGCTCTAAGCTTTTATTGAGAAATGCACAGCATGCTTTTATTCCTGCAGTCACCACACTTTCTTCGAGCCCTAAAATCTGAAATAAATGTTTAAAATATTTTAATATTTAAAAAAATTTAGGAACATTAATTGAAACCAGTTGAAAATTAATATTTTTTCCTCATTAATGTAATGCCTTCCATGTTGGATGCAGATTGCGTGGAATGAGATTTTTACAAATTAAAATTGTGAAATAGTTAACATTTAAAAAAAAAACATAAATATATAACCTATGAATGATATTACCAAAGTATATACCTTATATCTGTCTGGTATCCTTGCAAGTCCCCTCAACTCTGCCAAATAATAAGTGAGACTTTGCCCAACAATAGTAAGTTGCTTTAGAACCAACTTCTGTATGGTAGAATAACTAAGCTCCACAGAGTTGCCAAACTTTTTCAGATCATTTGCTGTTAGTTTTTGGAGCAAATATACTTGCAGATCATCAGATGGTATTCCTGTTGTCAATAAAAAGTTGTTAATATTTTCTTAACACAATCTATAATTAGAAGTGTTTAAAAGTAAATGGTTTAAAATCTTCTATTGGCAGTGATTTTAAAGCTAGATACAGCCTCAAGAACTCAATGAACTTCTAACATAAAATTTTATATTAATGTAGTTAAAATATTTAACTACAAACCTAGCATAAGAAGCTCCAGCAAGTCAGCAGAAACTCCTCCGTCTGGGACACATGAAGCATAAAACGCCATTTTAGTGTCCATATGGAGCAGGATGTCTTCCCAAGCCTCAGTAATAGAAATCATGGTCTGATCCAAGTAAGAAAGCAGTTGCACCACCTGTCTATGCTTATTAGCAACATTGTACATCTCTTCAGCATATGCTGACAGCACACTTGTATTGATCAGTGACAACAGCACATTGTTAGAAAACTTATCAATGTATAAAACTTGCATGACACTGAAATCATCTGACAGGTTGATATCCAAGACTTTGTACTCTCCAAAATCATCTTTGGCTACTTGTGCTAAATGAATGGTGCCATATGGGTATGTCCCAAAGATGTTCATGTAAATGTAGCCAGTTCCATATCCAACCAGAAGCATGTTTAGTTGTGTAGGGTCCTGTACTTCTTTGAAGTCTTTCACATTTTCCTCAGTGGCCTGGTTTTTATAGCCACTGGTCTGTGGCAGCTTTTGCAAAAATATTGAGGCATCATCCTGAAATGTGGGTAAGATTTTTTGACTAAACAGTAACATGAAAATATTCAGGGAGTAATAAAATCATCTGTCCAACAACTATACTGTGGTTTTAGTTTTATTTTACCTAATATCTATATTTTCTTACAAACATTTAATAATACCAAAGTAGAGTGAAACATTTTCATTAATGAATTTCTTGAATATTGAAATAAAAAATCTATATTTATACTCAACTTACATATAAATTATATTCAGAAGCCCTTTCCAAGGTGTTATTTCTGACTGCCCAGGTGAGGCATGTAACTCCACAATGTTTTGCTGCATCAAACTCATCCATAGTTTCTTGTTCTAACACATACTTGTCCAGGTTGTCTTTATCTTCAATATCTACTATGTACACTGTTCCAGAACTATATCCTATGGCTAGAGCCTGAAAAGAAAAGATAGCGAGAGTGTCATCAATTATGGTACATACATAGCATTGTATCAAGTAAAAATATATTGTATCAGAGAATAATGGAATATTCTACATATTATTATATTTCACCTTTCCGTCTGGCCTCCAGGCCATTGCACGGACTGTAACATTTTCTTCTACAGGTGGGAGGTTCCATACTTTTTGCCAATGCAGCCTATGAATCTGGATTTCACCTAAAGAAGTACAAGCAAAAATTTTTAATATACGAGGATGTCAAGCATCAAGCTATATTAGAATCACCGAGTAGTGATTAAGCTATTAGTAAATGTTGAACTATGAAAGAAATTGAGTACCTTTGAAATTACTGAGAGCAAGTAAATCGAGCCTGTTACTCCAAACCATCAAATCAACTTGGTAAGCAACATGTCGCTCTCCAACCTTCCGCATTCCACAGTGATACATAATTATGAATTTATATTTTCAGCAGAATTTCTATTTACATTTCAGCGTTTATAATAAAATTAAAGCTGCAAAACAGAGAGAAATCCGTAATCCGTTCAATTTATTTTTAATATTGACTAGGTAGCCAAGCCAGCCGGCAGGCAGCCGCAAAGAATACTATTACCCTTTTAAAAAAAGCCGGCAGCCGTTATCAATACTTGAGTCTCGCGACAGACTAGTGTGGAGCCACGAATGGCGCCGAACGCGCCCGACTTCAGCCGAGCGCATCGAGTGGACTCCGCAATGGTTGATGCGAGCGATAAGGCGGAGCTGTCAAAATTGATGTTAATTGTTTAAAACAATGATTAAATGAATTGATTATGAATGTTAATAATATAATAAATAACTCGTTAACAATTATTATTTGTTCTTGTGTAATATTTGCTGACAAATAGTTTATTATTTTATTGAAATTAAAAACCACTTGGAATTGATTTTATTGATTTTCGGACGGGTCCGCGCGTTCGATCAAAATCGTTCTCGCGGATCCCGTCGCACTTGCAATTGATTTTAAAGATTTGTATTATCGTTTCCACACCACTCTAAGTAGATAATATTGGCGCGTATTTTTATAGTCGTATCCCCGATAGGCCTACATCCACTCTCTGAAACTATACGAATAACAACATTAGGTACTTAATTGTTTTGGTTTTTTCGTAGCCACAAATCTTCCTAAGGAGGATTAAACACCACAAAAGGTTAAACACCTGCGCGCAGGTGTTTAATCCTTGTTTACGAACAATGAAAAAAATAACAATGGGTACAAAGTATATTGACTGATTACTTCGTAAAAGGTCAGTTTGCAAAATCTCGGAAAATAGATAACCATAACTATACGCTATATCACAGGTGTGCAGAGATTAGTGAGAAGGTATGCTACCTATAGTACTAATATAATAAAAAATAATTTCTTAGAGTGGTGTGGAAACGATAATACAAATCATTAAAATCAATTGCAAGTGCGACGGGATCCGCGAGAACGATTTTGATCAAACGTGCGGACCCGTCCGAAAATCAATAAAATCAATTCCAAGTGGTTTTTAGTTTCAATAAAATAATAAACTATTTGTCAGCAAATATTACACAAGAACAAATAATAATTGTTAACGAGTTATTTATTATTTTATTAACATTCATAATCAATTCATTTAATCATTGTTTTAAACAATTAACATCAATTTTGACAGCTCCGCCGTATCGCTCGCATCATCCATTGCGGAGTCAACTCGATGCGCTCGGCTGAAATCGGGCGCGTTCGGCGCCATTCGTGGCTCCACACTAGTCTGTCGCGAGACTCAAGTGTTATCAATTTTGTAATTACCAGTACACTGTGGTTTTTTTCTTTTTTTTCAAAAACGTGAAGAGTGTGACGCCAATATTAAAAAAAAAAGTAATCATAAAATCATAGATATAATATAAAAAAAATACTTTTATTATATCCGTAGAGAGAGAATCTATTAGAGTCGCTGCATGACTAATAATAATTATGCAAGCGAGACAAACTTATGTAGTCCTAGCTGAGAGTAACAGAGAAAAACATAGTATCTATTGTCCCTTACTAAATATGCGATTTTGATTGTCTGCCACAGAGCTCATCTGTGGCAGACAAACCGTCGAGTGATTATTGAATTGGTATTTTAGTGCTTTTAATATAGTGTCTGTGCTTTGAGTGTTATTAGCAACTGTTTTGTGGTGAAATGCTTATATTTGACTAGCGAAGAATGGTGAACTGTTCCATTTTAGGCTGTAAAAGCCGCTCGGAAAGAAAATGTGCAAATGTAACTTTCCACTCGTAAGTTTTCATTTTCAAGTTCATATGTGAATATTTCTGCATGTATTATAGTTATTTAATACTCTTCCACGCTAAATTGTACAGGATTATATTGGATTTATGTGAATTTACGTATCTTTTTTCTAAATATAGAGGCTATAATTTTCGAAGTATTATCCGCCTAAATTGCATGGGTTGATCGTACTTTGACATTTTGTGTCCATCTCGCTCTTACTCGATTTGGTGTAAGCGGGTTAGAACGAGTAGGTAAATGAAGAAGATACCAACTCAATTTGATACAATTAATCCGATTTTAGGGATACCACTTTTTTACCCTAAAATACACCTTATTTTAGGGTAAAAAAGTATTTAATATTTTATAATTAATGTTTTTAAGAAATAAGTTGATAATGCAATTACAATGTTGTGGTGACATTCTAACATAATATTTATATTTTTAATATAATTTCTGTTGTCTGTAAATTTCATGGCGCTTGAGATTCACATACTTGTATAATATTATGTCTTTAAATTTCCTCTCTAACATGTCTTAATTTTATTATATTTTCGAACATAATATATTTTTAATGTAAATTGTATAATATTTTAGTTAGTATGCCCGTATTTACCGTATTGTATAAAATTATATTAATAAAAACATATTGATACACCAATATTTGAGTAAATTTTAAGTTTGAATCGTAAAATTATTATTAAATCTGAAAATATTTATTTTGTCAATGAAAGATTCTTTTTTCATTTCGGGGAACATATTCCATATAGGGGGCAACCCTAAAATTTTAGGTATATATTTGCTGTCTTCTTCCAGTATACGGCATGGAAGTTCTCTATACTATACTCCCTCTACGTTTGAAACTAACTACCTACGTAATGTCATTGTCAGTATATACATATTGACATTGACAAGGATAGGGTAGGGAGGGGTTGTTTGGTAAATTTGGAGATTGGAGGTTATATTTATGTACGTGTTTTCATTTTATTTTTATTCATAAATTAAAATATTTTTATTTTACCCAAAATTACTATCACTGAATATTTTATATAACGTGACTGTATACCTATTATTGGTGCCAATATTAGGCAGAAAATAGTTTGTGGCTTGAGATATAAGTTCCTGTTCCCTACAGAAATGTCTTTCAAAGGAGAAATTGTAGATTGTTTGTCACAGCAACTTAGTGAAATCGAATTATTGAAGTCGATGTATCCTAATCCTGGAGACATAATACTGTCGAACAGTGACTTGGCAGAGATAAACAACTTTCTAGACTCAAAATCAGAATTTGTACCAAGTAATTTAGATTTTGTAATTAACTTGGTAATTAATGAAATGAAGCTTGAAGTTTGTGTTAATTTACCTATTTCATATCCTATTGAAGAGCCAGATATTTACATAAGATGTAACCAGCTCAACAGACAACAGGAAACAAAATTAAATAGTGAGTTGTCAGAGTATGTTAAAAGTAATCACATTGGAGAAGTGTGTGTTTATACAGTTATTACATGGCTTCAAGATAATGTAGAATCTTTCACGTTAAGTACAGAAGAGGAAAGTGTAAAGTCTAATTTACCACAAGAGGAGATAAAGTTTTGTCGCATGTGGATTTATTCACACCACATCTGTAACAAGAAGAAAAAGGAAGATATTATAAAATTAGCTAAAGAATATGATTTAACAGGATTCATGTTATCTGGAAAACCAGGGGTTGTTTGCATAGAAGGAATTCACACAGATTGTGAACAATGGTGGAAAATAGTTAAATCTATGTCTTGGAAAAAAATCACTGTTAGGAAAACTGAAGTTATGGAATACACAGAAGAAGAAAATCAAAGGACATTTCGTTATTTCAAAGAATTAGTTTTTAAGAGCCAAAATCAACAATCACAAATGAGGAATTTTTCTAAATTTATGATGGAACATGGCTTCAGTCAGATATTTAATGAATTTTTTGGATTTGAACTAGAATGATATGTATCATCATGATTTCTATTGTTTTATAATATCTAATATATTATGTTTACATATGTAACAGTTTTGTATTTTAATTTGTAGTGTGGTCTTGTATTTATAAATAGTAGGTAGGTAATGGTATATGTAGGTACCTATAGATAAGTTAACAATGACTTTCCATTGTTCCACCAATGTTGTAATAGGATAAAAAGTAGTTTATTGACAATTAATTGACTAACAAATAAAAGAAACTACACAACTAAAAAATGGAAGAATTTTAATTGATGAATTTTTAGGAAACTGAATTTGATGATCTTGAATACCTACCTACTCGGAAACCTTTGTACCACAAGATCTGAGCTGTAAAGTAAGATTAAAAAAATAAATACCTAAATAAATATTCCGGGACATTGCGTACATCGCCATCTAGACCCACACTAAGCAAACGCTTGTGTCGTGGGTACTAGATAATGGATATAATGCTTATATAGGTACTTTTCTTTTGTAAATACATACTAATTAAACAGATAGGTAGATGACTTATAGTATAGTATGCCTGTGATTCTGATTAGATTGACTTAGGGCCAAGAAAAGAGCAGACTACCAAGGAAGTAGATATCATACAGTTTGCTAAATGTCTGGTCTTGAGACCTGTAGGAACAGTAGCAGTTTGTGTACGGCTACCTTCAATATCATGACATGGATCCTCCTTAAGTTAGAGAAGCCTCCTCCTCCTCTAGGCGATAGCTTAATGCCGAGCATCGTGATGATCTTGACCCTGATAAACTACTACTACCACGCTAAATGGCTCAATATGCTATAGTCTGCTGAATGTAATTATTGTTGTCCAAACTTTCAATGTCAGCTGTCAAATCAGATTATTGTTGTCATTGTTGTGTCGTGGTCGTTTCGTTTGTGAATCTCCCTCCGGTGAATCTACAAAATTACAAAATAAATTCGGCAAATAATCATTAATCGGACTAATTAAAACAGTGTTAAAATAGATGAAAATTGAATTACATGTTATAATACAAATACAACAATTTCTCCTTCGCCCTAGCCATGTACATCCACATCATAGTCGCTATCACTGCCCTAAAATTATTTTTTATACCGGTGTAGTAAGTTACCACATTCACTGTGGTGGTTCATAGTTTTCTGAAATGATATTGTATCTAATTATGTACCTTTTCAGCCACTCGACAGATTTTGAAGTCCACCGCAACTGGTTAGCCATCACTTTTAACTTGCCTATTGATAAATGGTATTATGATGCGACATCAGAGTGGACCCTGGATTACCCACCGTTTTTCGCCTGGCTGGAATATGCGCACACATTCGTGGCAAAGCATTTTGATCAAAAAATGCTTCAACTCACTAATTTGGATTATAAGAGTGACATGACTATTTTATTTCAAAAGCTCTCTCTCATAGTGATGGATTTTGTTTATGTCTTTGGTGTCAGCCGGTTAGTATTTTATTTTGAATGAAACATCATTAAAAAGTCTCTTTTATATAGAAATAGCTCTCATGGTCTATGGGCTCAATACTTAGTTTCCTCACAGCTTAAGTATGAGATATAATAATAAAAAATATTATTTTTAGATGCACAACATTATTGAGTCGTGGGGAGCAGCTTGCATTTGTATTGCTCATAAGCATTCCTGGATTGTTGATGGTAGATCACATACACTTCCAATATAATGGGTTTATGTATGGAATCCTTATGATGTCCATATCACACATCATTAAGGTAATTTTTAAATATTTATCTTATCTGAGCTACATCTGTGAATGACACATAGTAATTTGATAGGCTTACACTACAACTCACCTGTTGTTAAGCAATGTTGTTATCTATGATCTAGCATGCTTGCCTAGAAGAAACTGGTGTACTCTCAACTTGAAAAGAGATACTAAGTAATCTAATTATAAATCTAATAAGAGATGATAAACAAACATGGACGAAGAATGTTGATTGATTTTTTGTTTAATTGGTGTCTTTGCAGTATAGAAATCTAGGATCATTGTGTGAATGTAATCAATTGAACAAAATGTGACTTGTATAATTAACTATTTATGTGTCATTAACTATTATATTAACATACATATAAAATTCTTAACATTAGACAAGCTGTAGTAAAGCACAAAACTATCCCATATATATAAAAAAAAAACTTTTCATTTCAGGCAAACTATCTCCAAGGTGCTCTCTGGTTTGCCGTTCTTCTCAACTTCAAGCACATTTTCCTGTACATAGCCCCAGCTTACATAATATACCTGTTCCGAGCATATTGCTTCACAGTGCCTTCTGTGGATGGAGTTCACACACATTGGATATCATTCTCTTTATGGAACTTGATTAAACTGGGTGTCATAGTGATTAGTGTGTTTGCTGCTTCATTCGGGCCCTTCTTGGAGCATATACCACAGGTAATAACTATGAGTGAGTGAGTTTGTATGGGAGTGGCTAGCTCTGGCGTCAGAGTATTTAAAAGCTATGATATTTTTTTAACTTAAATAAATTTTCTCTTGCTATAAATTAAAAACACAAATCCAAATTCTCAACAAAATTAAACCAAAAGATAAAATATCACAAGAAAACATAAGTTATACTATGGCTTAGCTACTGTCTAACTATTAAGTATATAGTGGCTATATATAGATAATTGTTACTGAAAGGTTATAATATTTCAGGAATGTCAATATTTTTCATCATAAAATTATTAGACATGAGAAAGAATGCATACGAGTACATATATTTTTGGAAAATTGAGATTTATATTTTTCATTTGTGCATGAATATGGTTTGAGACTATGTTGTGACTGTACTGAAGATATGGTGTGCTGGAGAAGAGGCCTGTGCTCAGCAGTGACAGACTAAGGTTGATGCTAACAAGGAAATTGTGATTTTCAATAATTTTACTTATATGTTGTGAAATTTATCTGAATTTTAATATTTTTACATAAATAAATCACTCACTCTTACTCTTGCTGTACTCAGTACAGCAAGACTATATTTAATTTAAGCATATAAATCTACAACAAGCATCCACCGTCAATAAAATAAGCTAACTCACTTGGTGTGTTCAAGACTAGGCTCAAAACATTTTTATTAGATAAGGTCTACTACTCAGTACAGTTATTTTTGGATGATAATACAATTTGAAATGTGTATACTAATTTTATTGACATATTTAAGTAATTGACATAATGTAATATTCTAAAATCTAAAATGTAAATTTTTAGTTTGCACACCCTGTGGGTTGAAATATAGCACACTCATATGTACATAATAATAATATATTTTGCAATATATAAATGAATTTGAACTTATTTCGCTGTAAATGTCCTATTTAAAATTTATGACTTCATTTCATTTCAGATACTATCAAGACTGTTTCCCTTCAAGAGAGGGCTCTGTCATGCTTACTGGGCTCCAAACTTCTGGGCCTTGTACAACTTTGGAGACAAAGTACTGCAATACACAAGTAAGTTTAATCTTATAGTTTTTTTTAATTAACTTATTTTATTATTCAACTCATTATCATCACAAAATTAAGGGCAAAGCTCTTGTCTGTGGAGGCGCCATCCTTCCCGATCTTCTGCCAATTCCTTGACCTCCATATACGACATGACACCCACCTTTGCATTTACTTGGTCCAGGTATGACCTTCTCGATTATTCACTAGTTAATGTGAATAATAAATTAATTATTGCCACTTACACAGCCTGAGTTACTTACATTAACTGGTAACAAGGTTCAGTTTATCTCTATTTTGAATGACATTAAAATCATTTCCGCTGTTTGAGTGTGAAGGGAAACACACACACTCACAAACTTCGCTTTAAAGGTTATATTTACTATGTATATCATACTACATCTGAACATGGAGGCTACACTACCTTCTTGGCTATTTTATATACATACACATAAACAAAACTTTCAAACATTGATTATGTTTATGTTTGTTTGTGTAACTGTGTCCTTTACAATTCGCAAATAAATGACTGACTATGTTGCTACAGTGGATAAAATTTACAAGAGTGATGTATTTATATATCATTCTTACAATCAGATTAGTGTTTAATCAATCTGTCACCTAACATTCCAGTACCTAAACTCGGCATGAACGTGTCTCGAACAGAAGCCTCAATGACGGGAGGGCTGGTACAAGAGTTCAGTCACGCCGCGCTCCCGTCTGTGACCCCGCTCGCCACATTCGCTCTGACAGCGGCCGCCATGGTGCCGGCGCTACTGAAACTTTGGAGCTTGTGTGCTGATAAACGGTATAGGGCTATGAGTTTTGTTAGGTAAGCATCATTTTTAATTGGTGTAAACATATTATACATAGAAAAGACCAGACTTAACACAAATAATAAATAATTTTCGACATTATAATTGACGTAAGTGCTAGCCGGTTATTACAACTAAATTTAATTATGCCTTACGGGAACTATAATACAGTTAACACAAATACTTGCAAATTGACAGTAAACGAGTAATTGTGTTGTGCGAGAATCGAACCCTCGACCCCTGACACTGAAGGCAGACCACCTGCCAACTAAGCTAACAGGCCAGTTCTAACTACAGAGCACTAACTGCCAAACACACTAATACACACTGATAGTAAGTATTAGGTACCTACCAAATGACACCTGTCAGTATCATCACTGTCTATGTGGTTGTTTGTAGTGTTCACTTATTAGCGGTAGCCATAAACGACATTTTAATGTTACACGAATATATTATCAAACTAGCTGGTGCGCGCGACTTCGTCCGCGTGGAATAGTTTTTACCATAAAAACGGTTCTAGTGAGTTAACCTTAAAAGATAGACATATAGGTACTGTTGCGGACATTTTGTTAGATCATTTCAAGAGGAATAATTCTTTCATACACATTTTTTTGATATCTTGAACCGTTTTCGCAGCGCACTGGAAGCCCTCAAAGATGAATAATTTTCCCCGTTTTTCCCACATTTTCTATTGTTTCTTCGCTCCTATTAGTTGCAGCGTGATGTTATATAGCCTAAAGCCTTCCTCGATAAATGGTCTATTCAACACAAAAATAATTTTTCAATTCCCACTGTAAGTAGTTCCTGAGATTAGCGCGTTCAAACAAACAAACTTACAAACAAACTCTTCAGCTTTACAATATTAGTATAGATTAAGTAGAAATAAGGCCAATGTTCATGATAAAATGTTTCAGTGTACTTATTATCCATATGGGCCAAAATCGTTGTTGCCCACTATTAAAATTATTGAATAAACCAAGTGTTAATGTTAACTAAACTATGAACGTTGTAATTTTCAGGTGTATAATCATCTGCGCTACATGTTCCTTCATGTTCAGCTGGCATGTGCATGAGAAAGCTATCCTACTTACACTAATACCTCTATGGTGAGTCTATTTTTTTAACTAATACGGGTTTGCACTTGGCCACAGTTTGCCAGATGGTAAGCAAAGCCTAAGATTCAAGATATTTATAGTGTAGCTAATTTGTATATGTGGGTTCTAAGTGTTACTCGCGATTTAAAGTTGATAGCCAATCACAGAAGGCCAAAATTTTCTAGTAAAATAGTTCGAGAAAACTAATGTTTTTTTTTTAACTAATACGGGTTTGCACTTGGCCATAGTTTGCCTGATGGTAAGCAAAGGCTATGTTATGTTTATGTTATTATGTTACATATGTTTATATATGCGCATTTGTATACATATGGTTTACTCTAGTTATATATACAGCCCATGTTTCTTTTGTACCTAATAAGAGATAACTCTGATTACAAGATACTAATACAAGCTTTTTTATTTGTTTCAGTTTCATGAGCGTGCTGGGTGAAACGGACGCCAAACTCTTTCTCTTTCTATCAACAGTGGGCCACTATTCTCTGTTCCCTTTACTCTACCCAAAAAGCTTGCTCGGTATAAAGATACTTCTATTGCTAACTCACGTGGCCATTGCATTTGGAAACTTACCTTCTTTGTATGAGGTTGGTACCAAAAAGGTTAGATGCAGGCCTATGATGAGGTTGCCAATGTTGAATTATCTAGAGTCAATGTATTTGTACGGTTTGTTGCTGTTGTGTTTCTATGAAAATGTGTTTCATATAGCTTGGGGCTTGGATAAGATTTTGCCGTTTTTACCTCTGATGATAACGTCGGTGTATTGTGCGGTAGGTGTGCTATATTTCTTTGTTGCGTATTATTACTATTTTTTGACGTTTAACCTTAGTTGGGTGCGAGTATTGCCAGCTGCACCTGCTATGTTAAAGAATTTGAAAAAGAGTTCTTAGATCGTGGTCGTGATTTGCTTAATAAGTTTGTTTTTTATTTTGGTTAAAACCAAAGAGCTACGGACACAAACTAGCAGAAGTATCTGTTTGAACATTCCTATTTATTTTATATTTTACGTAGTGCTATTTGGTAATGGAGAATAAATAAGTGTTTGAGTTTTTCTATTATGTTTGAAAGTGATTAGAATATTGAAATGAGCTATTTTATTTTTACTTGTTAATACGCTAGTCTTTATAATAAAATTAGTAGCACTACTTAGTGTCGTATAAATAAATTTACGTCCTTAAACGTGACAAATTTTAATTCAAATTCACAATAAACATGTAAGTACTTAAATATTGATGAATTTAAAAAGGAGTAATAAAATAAATAATTAAAAATTAACACACATCTTTAATTAAAGTTAAAATACCTACTTGCTAGGTCTGATTGATTCTATATATAATAAGTACCTATATAATGTATTATACTTTATATCCGTTATCTAGTACCTATGACACAAGCGTTTGATTACTAAGGGGCATGGAGGTTAAATGGTACGGTGTAGAATGTTTTGGAATATTTATTTGATACTAGTGGACGCCCGCGGCTTCACTCGCTTTATTTTAAGATAAAAAGGTAGCCTCCGACACTCTTAAAACCTCATACTACCTGCATATCGAAAATCATGATGATCCAATCAGCCGTATTTGAGTTATGAGGTTTTAAATAAACAGAGACAGAGGTATACAGACAAAAAATATAAAAAAACTGCTGAAACGTGTTTTATTATCGATTTAAAGTAAACCCAAACATTATTTTTTCTAATATTCTATGTTAAGATTTTAGACCCTCTTCAGCTTTACCTATATGTATAGAAGTATCTGACTATCTAATAAAAACAGCTCCTAGCTTTGGTGTTAGTTTCTCTTTAGTTTCAATTATATAGCTATGTAAAGCAAGTTGTAGTAATTTGCATATACTACTATGGAATTAAATTGAGGCGACAATGGAGCCCGTATGCCAGTTAATGTAATAGCTCTCAATTACCATCAATGACAATCTGAATCAGGTACTCCAATCTACTCTACGGATTTTTGACGACAGTCTTGTTGCACAATTGAATCGTGATTTATAAAGGGTTTTGTTTACATCGACGAGACAACATTGTCTATCAGTAAGACAACGTATCAGATCCATTAATGTCAAATTATAGCACAAGTAATATTTATTTGATGCATAAAGTTTATTTTTTACTTTATAGCGTTTAAATTGGTGGCGGGTATTTCTTTTTTATTTACATAGCCGTATCTAATATTTATGTTATGTCAGCTATAAAATTAAATAAGAGTGATGTTAATTTATTACAATGATACAATCGAGCGTTTTACTCATACCTACATGATACTACCTACTAATGATGCTCTGCAAATCTCAAATTATTAGAACAAAAAAAAGATTAAAAAAAAAAAACCCACCGAAATCAGGCAGACAATTAGCTCGACTTCGAGCCCGACAAAGTCTGAATAAAATATTTCATTTGATCCGTCTTGGCGGGATCTCGGAATATTTTCCCGTTCACACACGGATTGCTCGGTAAAGTTATGCGTAATAGGTTCAATCGCTCGACCCATTGGATTGGAAGTTTGAAAATAAGAGTGAAATGGAGCGGAACGAGATGTTTATTCAGATTGGTGATTCAACATTTTATTGCCTATCTACAAACGGTGGAATGCATGCGTGCACTGTGCAAACATGCGGCTGGGATGCTGAAAATAATGATAAATGTATGTATGTGATTATGTTCTTTAATTAACTGATCCTAACAGAAATCTTTGCCAGATACAATTTACATTTCACGAATAATAAATATAATTTTGTTAGTATTTACTTTTGCAGACCGTCAAACAACGCAATGTTGCGTACCTACTTGGGTCATGTGCTCAGGCACGATAGATACACTTTTGCAACTTATAATGATGGGAAAAATTGCGGGGAGAAGACGCGTCGGTCGCAGAAAGAAGTCCTGGTTGCGGAACATTCGAGAATAGATCAGGAGTGCCGCAGAATTGTTTCGCTTGGCAATGAACAAAATAAAGTATGCAGAGCTGACTGCCAGCCTTCACTAGTTGGAGGGAGAGGCACCATAAGAAGAAGTATTTGAGATCCGCTGGAATCCAATTCGAGACTTCGCTAGTTCGCGGCAAAGAAAAGCGTTGATAATAAAAAAAAAACTTTCAGAAGACTTGATAATCACCTTTTTTCGAAGTCGTTTAAAAATAAGGCATACATAAAATAACAATTTTCACCAGAGTGTCGTTTGAGCGAGCTTATACCAACCAGTAGTGTAAGTACTATAGGTAGGTACATACCGTACTGAATGCTCGTAACTTCTCATTGCTTTCCGAGAAGTTAAACTGGCTCTAACATTTAGGGCGAATTAGTTGCAAGCCCTGAATGAAACCACGGACATAAAGCACAACCTTGGTCCGTCCTCAAACTCAATAAGTACAATAGACTGGGCAAGTTGAGAGACTGGATCACGCGCCGCACTTTACGAGCGGCATAGATTGAATGTCGCTTGGGGAGATAGATAAAATAGCCTTGGGACTCATTATCATCATCATATCAGCCAGTGTGTGGTAACGGGACACATTATTGAGTATAGGCCACCTCTGTCTAATCCAGATTCCAGCTCTTACCAACGTGCTTGGAAAAGTCATCTGACCATCGACCTGGTGGTATATCTGTCTAACTGTAGTGTTAGTACCTACAATATAATACCGGGTGATAATAACAGAATAAAACAGTTAAGTAGTTGAATTAATTATCCTCCTTTTTTAAAGCCAGGTAAAGGTCATGAAAAACTTGTTTTTGTTTCACTACATATTTATCTCATTATACTAAAGACTTTCTTTGGCTTTGGTTTAATTTGAATGATGATTGCTTACCATCAGGCGAATTACGGTCAAGTGCAAACCCATTTCTTGTAAAAAAAAAAAAAAAATTGGATAAAATTTGGTATAGTAGTAGGTAGATAGAGATAAAAAAAATTAGACCATGAGAGTCGAGCCGTGAGACGTCGCTTAAATATTAAATGGTCAGTTTTTTGCTGGTCTGATATGTGCTGTCGAATTTACTATTATTTTTATTGAAGGTTCTATTGTGTGTGATGTCTCTGCAAGGATTACATCCTGCTACGTGCTTCACCAACTATGTACTGCCTCCATGTATCAACAGGATCCTTTGATTTTATCCCGGTTTGAACGTACCGCGTTTTATTTAGAGCTCTACCATGCTCTACGCTATGGAGCAGCGATCTATAGTTACGTAGCGTAGGTAATCTTAGTTTTTTGGTCAGAATAAAGGTAACAATCCCTAAATGTATCTTACGACACATATAATAAAGCTGAAGAGGGTCTAAAGTCTGAACATTAAGGACATTTAATAATATTGTTTGTTGTACCTACTAAGATATAGATACCTACTAAGAATTAATAACAGAGCACGTTCCGGGCCGAAGCCGCGGGCGTCGACTAGTTAGCTAAATATGTACCAGATTGCCAATGAGATATATTATGAAAAAGGTCATGAGCCACGTTGTAATTTTTCGTGAATATTTAATCGGTCTGGAAATAAATAAATATTATGAAGAACGAAGTCATTATTTTGCCGATGAACACATGACAATAAATTGCATTGTATTACAAATAAAATCTCTTCTTCATTTCTATTTGTAGAGAGGCCAAATCAAATAGTTGTTTATTGCCAAAGAGATAAATTGATTCCTTCCCAATTAATGCGGAAACACGAGTATAATAGGTAGAGATGCGTTAACTTTTCTGGAAAAATGAGGGTAGGCGGAAGATCAAAACCAATTCCGTCTGAACCCTTTTGTCAAATCGTTTTTTTAGCGTTCAGTATCGAAACAGAAACATTTTTGTTAGAAATAACCAAACAAGTCTATTGAAATTGGGAATATTGTTCGTTGGGTTAGAAATATGGGCAGTGATGCGTTAATGCTTTCTGCGTCCATACAAATGTTAGTGAAGCGACCGCAGCTCCGCTGGCCGCGGGATAAATATTGCAAAGCCTACCCGGATTGGCATGCGGCAATATCTGCTTTTTATTCTACAATATTATTTTCTAACTGGTACGTGTGGGTTAGAAAAATCTACACGGTAAATAGAACAAGTTTTCTGGCGAACGCACAAACAAAAATTGAATAAAATTTGAAATTTGAATGGTTTTTTTGTAAATATTTACAGTACTGTTTTGCAGTGTTAAGTAACAAGAACCATATTATAAACTAACAGTTATTATAGCTTTTCTTCTTTTACTACTTTCGCAGTTCCGGTTTCTTAAAAGTAACGCGATCAGAATATTAAGTAGGTACCTTCTACGAGTATAAAAGTACATCTATAGATACTGTCTAGAAGATGTTCGAGAGTATTAATTATCTGTAGTTGCAAGGTACTATCAGATAGATCTGTATTTTAATAAGCCATGTTAGCAAATCGCAATCAAAATGCCGAGGACTTTAACCTGCCTCAACTATGTTAAAACAGGACCCACATCGGAATGAAATTAGTTCAGTGGTTCAGAAAGGCTTTCACCTAGCTATTAGTAATCATTTGAGCGGACAGGCGACCAAGGGTCTAGAAAGGGTATAGGCTAGGTTTGTAAACAAGCGTGGCATTCACCCTTGGAGGGCTGGTGAGGGTAGGTAGGGTTCTCATTTGATCACATGGCAGAGCGCGCACGATCAAAGCTCGCTCTGCTGAGCCGTTTACCACTTTATGTGTGCGATCGGACGAGAGCCCAGCTCAATGAATTAACGTGACACACTTGCTCAATTTTTGTTCATTAAACTACGAGAGCGCTGAGCGATATCAAAATGTTGTATATTTTCATTGAACTAAACTTCTGGTAAAGCTTTTTTTATGAGTTATTTTGTCTATTGCTAAACCCCCACTATGGTTGTATAACTTAAATGGTTGACTATGGTTGTTGTTTGTTGTCTGGACGGTGATCAGATATACGCAGAAATACGATTCAAATCCTGCTGGTCGTGATTATTTTCGCTCATTTTCCAATAAAAGTTTAAGTTAAAGCTTTTTTTGTTCCTATATACTGGCTCTCATTTATTGCAGCTTTTATGGACGAAATTATCTAAATTTTGACATTTGACTTATAAGTAAGTAGATAAGTTATAGCCAGTAGGTATATAAAAACATTGGTCTTTATTTTGGTGAACAGTGAACATATTCGATGTACGAAAAGTTATTTTCTTTTTGTGGAATTTAGTTCGTCGTGTCGCGCCTGAAGCTCTATAGGTTACGGAGTTTATAGCGGTGGAATAAATAATATATTCTAGGTTTAGATTCGAATTCTATTTCGAATTTTCAGCAAAGACAGGTAACCGAACCTTCGATGAATCGTAGGATTTGTTTTTTAAGTCAAATAATTTAGCCTTTGACCTATTTTAATCTCGGTATATTAACTAACGCATTTCTTAAAAGTGGGTTAATGTTTTTACTAATAAGAAATCATGAAAAATTGTTTTATAAAATTGCGAAACACTGGTCGCAGATTGCAGCAGCATAACAAAGTGTAAAGTTTTTCCTTGTTCAGTAGCTAGGTAGTAAGTAAGTACTAAAGTAAGTCGCGCAAAAGCCTTTTAGCATATTCGGCGTTCACACAATAGCTTCCGCGCCGGATTGGAAATAACTTGGGACATTTTATAAGTTTTAAGGTTTAAAGTTGGATGCACTAGTACCTTGCATTAACATAACTTTACATTCGGTGGCGTCGAGAGCAAACTTACTTGACATCGTAAATTCTGTCCAACTTACAAACACTGCGAGACTTCGATTTTCAACTTATACACGGTCATGAATTACACTTGTACATAAAAATCTGATAAATCTCTCGAATGTTTACGGAAACTACTGAAGAGGTCATTCGCAGCGCATATCATATTCTATATTAGGGGTAAATGAACTTAACAATTTGTTCGGGAAAACTGTTCCAGTTTCATCATACTGTTTTAAAATAGAGTTCTTTCTACCTCAATGTACTCGTATGTAGGTACGTTCTATGTATGTGTATTAATGAAATTGTGTCTGTTATAAGTTGTAAGTGGTTATAAACGAGCCATAAACTATTCATTTCATTGGAGTACAAAGAAGTACGATTATTATTAGTGCTAGTAAAGGGGTTTGTATTATAAAATCACTACATTATTTAGAACTAATGGTTAATTCTTATCTACTTTATTTTGGACAACGAATCTATATAGTACTATTTCGAAAGTAAAAAAAAGTTTTTATTCTCACGTACACTTCAATATAATGTCGTTTTCATTAGTCATCACGTCATGATGACAAAAATATAAAAAAAAACACATTTGTTTATCAACAAAAATAATTTACATAAACACAGTAATCTTATATTTTTATACGCTCTTTATTGCAGCTGTAGATCAGAAAGGTACCAAAAATGGCTGACGATGATGATGAGAATTTCGGGGGAATGTACGAAGAAGGCCATTGGGTCTGGGATGATAGCCTTGGAGCTCTGGTTTTTATCAGGTGATCTTTTATAAGTACAGGTGAAGTTTTATACAGAAGATAAGTATCTGTACAAAGTTTAAACTAGTCTTTTATCTCTTGTACTTTTTGTCACTTAACCGCTGAAGAATACGCTACGTATTAAACTACTAGTGGACGTCCGCGACTTCGCTCTTGTTATTTCAGGATAAAAAGTAGCTTATGACACTCCTAAGACCTTATACTACCTATAAACTTACCACATATCATGATGATCGTCCAGCTGCTTATGCGTGATGAGCGTTTAAAAAATAAACAGACAACATTTTTAGAAATTGTTAGAACATGTTCTACTATCAATTCGAAGTATGTATGTATATCCAAATATTTTTGTTTAAATATCTTCAATGATCAGACTTTCAACCCTCTTCAGCTTTGTTGTATGTTTAGATAGACACATAGGTATAGATTGCAACTTTTCGTACTTGTATTATAATGAGATTTTATTAGAGACTTAAATGCTTACTCGTAGCAGCGTAGCGTGCTACAAGTAACCTGATTTACGCTACGAATCATAGTAAGAGCTACAAACGCGTAGCAATGCTACGCAAAAAATGAAATAAGGATAGGTACTATTATTTTTTTCTTACTACTTAGGTATTATTATTCTGAATGGATTATGAAAAAAACCAAATAATTAAAATACGAGTTAAATTTGTCTTTAACCACGAGTTAACATTCGTTTCTGTTCAATCAATAAATATAGGTAAAAGTCCCTTTTATAAAACGAAAATGGTTAAAAACCCTGTTATTTCAGTGACGCACCTCCAAAAGAAGTGGAAGCAATCCAAATCCTGACCAAAGCGCCGACCGGGGCCATAGAGTTTAGGGACGACGTTGATTTAATCGAACAGGTGAGCTGACCAAAAAAATCAACCTCTAGTATACGTTTTTTTTTTATTTTACTACGGTAAAACTACTCTGTGTTTTAACCCAAAAAGTTTTATCATTAGGTATACAATACAATAAATTTATTAATAATGCCATTATTACAAGTCATACATTGAAATCATTTACATGTCAATCTTTTAGATATTACTATAAATATTAGTAATAATATAAGGATTAGGTATAGGTTTGACTTCTCTGTTATGTTCTCTTAGTTGGCAGTGGCTCTGCCTTCTAATCTAGGGCTGCGTGTTTGATTCCCGCATAACACAAGTAATTATGAATATTAAAATAAAATAAAAATGTCATTACTTGTGTTGAGTCTGGTCGTTTCTATGTATAAAAAGTATGTATTTACAAAAGAAACGTATGTATTATATCCGTTATCTAGTACCCATGATACAAACGTAAGCTTAGTATGGGGCTGATGGCGCTGTGTGATATGTCCTGATATATTTATTATTTATTTATTTGAGTATTTGTTATCTAAAACGAATTTGCACTTTAGCATAGTTTGCCAGATGTTAACCAATAATTGTGGCCTTTGTACCAGAAGAATTTATGTATGCTACCGAAATGTGTCTTCCGACGAATGAATTTTCAATGTGCTTATATGACAAAATATTTTTTCCGTGAGCAGATAAATAAAATGTTTAATTTCAGGTTAATGATGTAGGTTTAGAAATGTTAAGTTTCGTCAGTGGCTCTCATGGTGGTTTAATAAGTTTTGACACTGCAGTTTGCCACTCTTAGACGAAATCACTTGATTAATGTCTTCTGACACTTATATTATATTTACTGTTTTTTTAAGTAATAGATATCTAAATTATCTCATCAACTACAAAATAGCTTACCTTAATACGTTTTGGGTTCTCAGATTCGTTTTCGGCGACGCTATCAAAGAAAATTGAAGCCGGGCCAGCCAGAAATTATTACTTTGCAGGTTTTATTTTTCTAACTTTGTTTTACTGCCGACGCAACCTTCGTATTAGATACTTTCATCTCCTTTCATTACATTCACGCTATTGCTAAAGTTTAGTCTTAGATTTTTGTAAAAGTTTGCATAATTCATTAGTTAAAACCAAATGATGTGGCCACAAATGATAACAGTGCATTTATTAATTTGATTAACACGCTTTATTACCTTTAATTTCAAACCTGTGCAACTTTTGCAATGAAAGATACTCAAAGTACCAAAAACCTATTGAAATTGACTAAATACTGATATCGAGTGTTATCAAACAAATGCTTGTTGTAATAAAACTTGCAATTTATTTGATATCTTTCAACAACAAGAACCAAATTTTATATTTTTAAAGTACTTGACTATTATTTAAATCACGTTTTATAATAAGACGGAATAAGTTTGTTTGAAACATAATAAATGAGCAACTGGAACTGGAAACAAATATACCTAAGTATAACATAACCTACATAGTAACCATTTACCTCCTGGCATCGCTTTGAAGGCAGTAGATACTCACATATTCGCTCAGCGGTGCTACCTCATCGTAACGCGCGAACCATTTCGTAAATAACGCAGTTCCATCTAATGGAAAAAAGTATTTCCGATTTCAGGACGTGAAAGATATAGCCATATACACGGCCCCAGTGAATATATTGAGTCCCATGCTTATCAATATTCTACACCTTCCGACAACCGAGAGATTTATAAGAGCACTTATACTTTGCTGTGCATATTATCTGCAGGTACTGTATGAGTATGTTGGCCGCGTGAGAAATTATTATAAACACACATTAATATATTCTGTTTAGTTTCCTCTGAATATTGTGGAGTTGTTTATTGCTGTCGTAATGACGTGGCTTCTTATTTTATGCTCCGTTTAAGTTGGCTTTAGGCTACAAATATACATAAATCACCAAGCAGACTAGATTACCTAGTCTGTTTTGTGGTTTATGTATTGTAAGCTATGTAAGCACATACATCTACGTCCCTGTCTAATGATTGGTATATTATCTAATACATCTTGTTACATGAAAATAATATGCTTGTTCTCTGGGCAAGTGCCAACCAATGAGTATTAGGTGGCAGATAACATATGCAGATTCCTCATCCGCATAATTATGTTAATTAAATAGGGTTGTTTGAAGAGTCTTAGGAAAAGCCTTTGTCCAGAAAAAAAAACTTTCTGGCTGAAGATGATAATTAGTTACAAACTCAGTTTTTTTCTTTAGACTGAAGAAGAAATGACCCGGCGTATGTTGGAGATGGAGACCAAAGTGCGCACTCCGTACTGCGAATTGTTGGAGCACGAGTTCAGAGACAACCTTTCAGACTTGAGACTGCTGGTCGCCAAGGAGTATTGTACTATGCTTATTGGTATGGCATAAAACTTTCTAAATTACACAATCACTCTAAAAAGTATTAATCAAATCGAATCAAATCAAAATACTTTATTGTACACCAATAACAAAAGAACACAAGCATAAAGAAATTTAGAATATAGTTTTGGGACAGAGGGCGGCCTTATCACTATGTATGTTTATTAATGTGTGTTTATGCCAATTAAAAGTCGTATAAAATATAAAAAGAAAAAATATACAGTTAAAATTTACATAGTATTCAGACACTGTCTAACCTGAAAGTTCGTTAAAGGTCTAGTTAGTAAACGTTTGGTCTCGGAAATGCTAAATGGTGGACTTTAAAGTGTTATATTACACAATAATGTGTAGTATAACTAATGCAGTGTTTAAATAAACGTCTTTTTTCATCCTCTCGAAGACGGGCATAAAGATTTTTTAAGCTGCGTCATACAATTACCATTGTCAAAAATAGCCTGTTTCCAATCTATCCCATTTCCAAAATAGCATCTAAAAGTCAGTATTGTAGGAAACACCTCGTGTAGTTTTTAAATTGTTGGATCCAGTGGCGGGCGGAGTTCATAGCGTTTGCTTCTCACTGCCAATCTGTCGGCAGAAATAGGCTAATAACAGCAATGAGTGACGGACGCGAAATAGAAATAGCTTGCCTGGCTGATACCACTTTGAAGATAGCTTTTTTATTGAATAGGTTTTGGAAAAGGCTTGATAATTACTTGAGTTTTACTTATGAAAGCTAATCTTTTATTAATAAAATTAGCTGTAAAACCTGGGCAGGTTACCTATCTCCCCTTGCTAGGTTGTCATCTTATTAAGACGAAAGTTATTTTAGTAACTTAGCAAGTTAATGTTCGTACGTGAGTGGTCAACTTTAGTGTCAAGAGTATTCAAGCTCGACTTTTCTTAGAAGTGCCATAGGCTACTTTTTTGTCCTGAAAAATGCGAGTGAAGTCGCGCGCGCCCACTAGTTGTTCCTCTATGCCTTGCTCCCAAATTTGGGATCCGTTCCCGGTCTATCTAATCTAGTTATAAACAATGAAAAAATCTATTCAGGTGGTGGCGATACCAGGAAATTCCATCACATGGGTCCTGCAAAGAAACGCAGATCACTTACTGATAAAGATGCCAGACTATTTGAAACAATGGTTCGAGTTTGCGTGCAGATAGTTTGGCTCGCGCTTGGCAGAAAATCCTTTAATCAAATAGGTTCGTATGCTCTAACTTGTGTTGAAATTGTAGTATTTATTAAGGCCATCGTTTGTACAAAGTTTCATCTTTTAGGCAAACAAAACCAGATGGTGCCTATGGTATTAACACAGTACAACTATAATACTAATATCTGACCCTCTCACTTTAATATCCAAGAGTATCCCTGTAAGTTTTAGTTATAGCATAATAAAGCATACGTACCTAATATTTTCCTTGCCTTAAATTTAGTAATGATGAAAATATAATCCACTATTTAATATTTTTTAAACAACTTAATTTTTTTTCAGAGATCGAAGTCAACCGCATATTCAAATCTGAAACGTTCAACTGTGTGGAGCACAACCTAAAGACCGGCTACATTGCAAAGATGGCCAGAGAGCAGCGAGAGGTGTTGCTAGGCTACTGCCTTCGCCATGATAAGAAACTCTGCACACGATCTCCTTTGTTGAACGAGGTCTTCTGCCACCGAGAGATAGACTATAGCATGATGGGACTTGGTGTTATCAAACCTCCACTGTATGTAACTTTTACTATTTTATTAGTCACTTAATAGTAAAAGTCTTAAAAAAGGAGGTTATTGATTTAGCCAATATAACAATAGAGAGTGATAATCTGTTTAGGCTTTTAATCATATATGCGCCAGTATGTTGTTATGCGGATTTCTCACGAAGTAAAAATGATACTTAAACGTGCGTTTTCTTTTGAATTTAATGTTTTTTTATACATAATATTTAAACTTAGATATAAGTGCGGAAATTGCTATTTTTACTGTATTTAGATACCCGTATATGTGTATTTATGTTTGGCACACTCGATTATTATCGAAGATGTAAAATTTCTCATATATTTAAATAGATCATTATTATTATCTCTCTACTTCTTTCCCAGTCTGACCGCTCGCTTGAACTTCATGCTGGTGGCATTGGCCGCTCCTGAAGACCAGCTCGGGAGCGAAGGAGTTAGTCTGGGTATAATAGGCTCTCCTCGGAACGTGTTCGACACGATGCTGAGACCTATACCTGGACTCAACACTGAAGGGAAGTCTAAAGGATCTATGTAAGTTAGCTAATCAGTTAAGTTTATTCTTTTTTATTAACATTGAGAGACTGTTTTTGAAATTTAGTAAAATACACAAATTTAATAACACTACACTAATGTTGAAAACCTCCCACTGATGCCGTTTTTATTTTACTTCCTGTAATATTTTGCTCATTCATTTTTTTTAATTTAGATTTCAAGGCTTTTGTCTGCGACTTACGTGTATGTTTTATGACCATATATTTTTTTGCTTTCTCACCCAATAGGTCATCTACGAGTCAATACAGTGCCTCAAAAAGTTCTGCATCGATGACGAAAGCCAAAAGCGGATCCACTACAAACAAACTGTATCCTGACGTCGTACTACCGAGCAAGGAAAGCGCGTAAGTACTTTCCTAAGTAGATAAAAATTATTCAAGTAAATATATATGCAAAAACGGTTTGCCATGTAAGTGAGACTGTTTTAAAAAAAGGGTTTTCACATTCTAAAGCCGCCCTTAAAAGATATGCATTACCCAGTTATCCAGTATTTACCCATAGTTACTTTTACAATACTTATTATGCGAACAACACTTGACAACTTATTCTATCCCCAGAATATTCTTCCCCGCCACATTCCCCAGCGAGTCAGTGAAGCCCCTGCCGTGCAGCGAGACGCAGCGCCGGCGCTGGCAGCAACGACTGCACAGGCTGCTGCATCCCAATAGGGTGTCTATGCCTGGATAACAAGAATAAACAATATATTAGTATACTTACAGGTCAGACTATAAAGTTATGCGTTTTTTATCATTCACAGAATATTATTCCCAGTGACACATCGTCTGAACCGGCTGTTGAATCCTAATAGAGCATCTATACCTGGATAACAAGGAAATACAATACATTACCATACTTACTTTGAAATGTTTTGCGTATTTTATCTTTTTCTCTCTGAGTCGTATTTCCTCATGACTGTGTGTCGTGACTTTCCCGCAGAATGAATTCGTTAATTCGATGACACATTATGTGTTTCATCAGCATATTCTAGCTAGAAGAAGATAGCTGATTTATTTTTCATCTTGAATGATCTCATGCTCCGATATCTTCATTTTAAACAAACAGCAGAAACCTACAATTTTTTATATCAATTACAATCCGGCTAGAGCCGATTTACTACCTAATGCATATGTACCAGCATAAAAGTTCGTCTTACACAATATGTTATTAAAACTAAGTTTGCAAAGCTACAAATTAAACGAGAAGCAAATTAAAACAGTAGGATCTTTTTTATATAACTTTACAGCTGAAATTTTTTGGAAGGCATACATTACCTACTTGACTCTTCCAGTTTATACCTATTTTCTAACCCATCCTACCTTCTCATGCCCATATTTGATAGACAGGGTATAGACAAGTATTGATTTGATTAGAAATATAAAGCGAAAGGGTATTGGTAATTCATAAGTGATTCGATACGCGGTAGATATGCTCAAATATGCATGGCATATCGGATCTGACAGGATAATAGTGACAATGAAGGCTGTACTGAAGGCTCTGTAACAATTAGGGAGGCTTTATTTATAAGAATAGTAGCTGAGGTTCACGGTTTCACTCGTGGAATATTAATATGCGATTGAAATATTGATAGTGATTATTGCCGACTTCTACAAAAGAAGGGAGTTATAATATGTATGGTTATGGTCTGGACAAGAAAATCACGCGATGTATATTTTAACTTTTTGTTTAACTCCATTCCACCGTCGAACAAGCAGGAAGTCAGCGGGGCGTCACCGGTTTATGGTGGAAGTTCCAAAGACTCGCACGAAGCGCTTTGATTCTACCTTCATAGTAAGGACAGCGAGACTATGGAACTCTCTACCTGGAGCCCTGTTCCCAGAAAATTATAACCCAGGGGTCTTCAAATCTAGAGTAAATAGGTTTCTTCTAGGCAAGCGTGCTACATCTTAGACTATAGTGGTGCTTAACATCAGGCAGGCTATAGTCAAACGTAAGCCTATTTACTTAATGTAAAAAAAATAAAAAAAAACTTTACATTTAAAGTTGTTACATGTGTTTAATCACTACAAAACAACTTAGATTTAGCTAAATATTTACCTTCAAACAGAGTTATTGGAAATGTTCACAAACTTTTGTTATATTAAATAGTATTCTAGCAAACAACAACTGATGAGCAATCATCTACTTTTATATTGAAAATTGGATAAGGTATATCAGTTGCCATAAATGATTGTTCTTCAACGTAAACCACGTAACCGGTGAATAGGTATTATCATGTAATATCCACAAGGGTTAAAATAGGTGTATAGAGGGCGCTTTGAAGGTAACTGAGCCATGAGCATTATTGAGCATCGACCTATAAGCTGGGGATTTTACTTGGTTGCTGCTTGGTGACTTAAAAATAGGCGAATTTATGAGAATGAAAGAAAAACATTTATTGTGACAAATATAAACAAAACTTTAAAAAACACGTGCTTAAAATTAGCACGTTACTTTATTGGTTCTTTTGTTTTTTAATGTATCTTATATTGCAACATAAAACTTTCTCTATAATTGGATGGAACTTTACCTGTGACCTACATAAGTATTATCCTCGTATGTTTCCATTAACTTGGTTATCGTTGTACTTTTGTTTTTGGTTTTCAATTTGACTTTATCCATTCATAGCAACCGTAAGTTACGTACATATATCATCATGACATTCGTAATTTCATAATCATTCGATAGGAATAATTATGTTAAATTCATAGTCACGTGGGCTTGGAAATAGATAAGTATAATAAAGAAATAAGTGGTTTCGGAATCGTTTGTGAGGTTTTTTTTTAACTGAAATAGAACTAAGCATTTAGTGGACGATGTGTAACTTTCAAATTTGTGCTTCAGACAAACTAGTAGTCAAACCTGTGACAGTTAAATAAAAAAAAACACGTGTAAATAATAAATCAACCATAAACATTTATAACATTGGCACATGTTTATAAGGTATGGATAAAAATGTTTTGTTGAGTTGGGGGAGACCTATGCCCAGGAGTGGGACAATGTAGGTTAATAAAAGATTAATGAATAGAATTTTAGATATTTTTTCGTATACACCTACTTAATCGAAAGCAGTCCATAGCTATATGTCCAAAGGTATAGCCAAGTTTACATAAGACTTACATTGGTTCCTGTGTATAAATCAGCGCGATAGTTCCGGCAAGTCAGTACAAAGTTCCTGTGGCGGACTCTTGCGGATTCCAATAGCGAGCTGTAAGCTGGCCGTAAACATTGCCGGTGCGTCCGTACTACACTCCGTTCACAGATAATATAATCTCAAGACATATAATCACATTTCCTCCTCCCCTCCTTGCGTCGTATTCCTCATACGAGTAGGTATATGAGGGCCGTGACAACCGTGACGTGACTCCATCTTTGATACACACAAACTTACACTAAAATACTAACTATTAAAACTAAATCATGCAACAGGTTACCTGAAATAATAAATGAACAAAGAAAATAAAACACTATAGTTGAAGGTGGATAACGTAGAAATTGGTCTGAAATGAAGCTGTTTAAACACACCATAACTAGTCATCGTTTTTGCAGCTATAAATAAATCAATTTGAAACGTTACACGCAGATTAATCAGATTTCATTCCTTCATCGACGTCCAATCAGATAGCAACAATATCGTATGAAGTCTGTAACTAGCCTAATTCTAATAGCGTGTAATATTTAGTGTTTTTTCGTAATAATTATAGCTAGATGAATTATCTATTTATCGTAAGCCACAAAATAAAAACACAATAGGAAACCAACTAAATTTAGGGACGGCTGCGGACTTCTTTATCTGGGGTCGATGGCTGCCTTATCGCTAGGACCGATCTCTTCTCTGCCTGAGCTAAAATGATGACCCGTCAATAGAGTGTAAAGTCGTCGTCTCCAATTAAACTTCCCGTCCAAGGATTTAGGCCAACGGCATTATGGATGACCTCGGCGTCAGGGATGCTTCATACAAACTTAACTTAGTTTCATACAAGTAGTAAATGCATCTAGATATGTACCATGTAGCATTGTTAGAGAGAATGCCAAGTGGAGTAATTTGGGGCTAATTACGAAGCACAAAAAATAATGTGTTGTTATCCATATCTCAAATAAAAGCGAAAACATTGTGATGAAACTAAGTCTGTTTCACTCGAACCTTCAACGTTAGAGGCGCCTTTTGGACCATAAAAAAATTCATTACTACATAATATTATTTTAAGTGCCCATGTAATCCACGGAAAAACGCAAAAATTGTCTTATAATACAAGTATATGCCTAGAAACCTAAATAGGTCATCATACTCAAATTTTAAGCATTTCCAACAATATAACATACTGCCAGGTTAAATGTGTAACCTGATATTTGAAAACAGTTAAAATACAACGTATCGTCAATCTGTGTTAGTAGGTGAGTGCATTGTGCCTATATTTAACCACGAGCATAGCCGAACGCCAGCTGATAAGATAAGAATGGTTAAGTGAATTATTATGATTGCGGACGAATAAACATACTGGCCCACATTTAAAGGTAGTTTCTTGCATAAGTAAATGGATTTAAGCAAAGAAAGTATACTTCACAAGACCAATATGGTAAATTTTAATGTCCAATCAAAGAGAACCACAACCGATATGGAATACATATGTATATACAACGTAAGAACGTTACTTCCATCTGTCAGACACTGACCTGACAGTAAGCTAATTCAAAACATACATTCATGTTCATATCACTATATCTCGAAAAAACCGGACACGTACAATATTAGAAAAAAACACCATAGTACGAAATTATTATTTCTACTTTTTATAAGAAATCTGCATAGATCTAAAACCTAGAGCATATCGGTATAGATTTCGATCTGTCGATGGCAATACAAACAAACGAGTGTATGAGACGTTCGACCTTGAAACTGTATCAGACATAAAAGATACAAGAAAAGAGCACAATACCAATCATTTATACCTAGTGTCCTCACATTTAATCATTTGCCATTCGCGTCGGTCTGGACCCGTGAGACGCACGTACTTACCCACTTTATTTCAATAAAATGATAAGTGTTTTCTATTTCTAAAGTGAATTTAAAATGTCCCAAGTGTCACCTGTGAATGTGAGCAATGAATACCAAAAACAGCACGATATAAAACCTGAGGACGTCAAAGGATTACGAGAGTGGATCGGGAGTCAACCGCATCTGCCGCAATGTATTACAGGTTGACTGTGTTTTTTTTTGTTGAAATAGATTTAATTTTAATTTTTTTCCAATGTGACATGCGAATTTGTGAAATATTGAACCTTCATTGATGTTTTGACCGCCCTTGTATTATTTTACGTTGATTGCCAATGCTGATCTTAGTTTTCATTCTGCGCGTGTACACAATTTTTATTTAGTTAGTCCTAACCAAATGCACGAATTATTTCTGTTATAAAGAGATACTTGTTGAGCTTTGTGAGTGCTTATTATTTCACCGAAACAGAACAATGAGATAAGAAACTAATAACAAATATACATAATTATACATATGTGTACCTACATACATACTCACATTCTGTATAGGTATTCTAATAGGTACGTCAAGTTATTACCGCATGGTAACAAAGAGTCGATAAAACCATTTTGTACCCATTGTGATTCAGATGCGATAAATTTGTTTTGATTATTTTACCATCGATTGTGTTCGGTGTTTGACACGAATTTGTATTTGACATTTTGAACAACTTTTTTAAGGTAATGTCAAATTGAACACAAAACCGCATCACCTCGTCTTTTGTTGATATATACGAGTACATATTATTATGATCGATTTTGTTGTGATTGATTCTGTTTACAATCAGTAATATTAATTTTAGTATTTTGACCAAATCGGTTCCGCTGTTTGAGATTGAAGAAGGAACCAATACACAAGTTTAGTGTACTCACAATCTTTTATTATTATATTGTATTACTGTGAGCTGTAGTTTTAATATCATAAAATGGTTTTTTTATACTTTCTATTTCAGATTTGGACATAATACTCGCCCTCCATAGCTGCAATTGTAACACCGAAAGAACTAAAGAGGTTTTGGATCTCAACTTTACCCTCAGAAACTTCTTCACTTTTTATCAGAATAGACAAATTGATAACACCATTGAAACTGCTTTGGAATCTTGGTAAGTATTTTAAGGATTAGTCCACTATATTTATTTACAAGGACTTTAGCTTAGTGGATTTATCGAAAAGCTAACATGTAGCTAGCAGAAATGTAAATTTTATCGGTCTACAAAAATGGATCGAGTCATGTCACGATTAACTAAGGTTAAGGATAAAGTAAAGATAAAAATAAAATTATAAGCTTTATTTACCTTATGACATCACATCATATCGGGCAAGTCAGTTTACATATCACTCTTAGTTATGTGAAGTTACATAAATAGTAGCATACGAGTAAACGAAAATAAATTCAATTAAAAAGTCGAATAGCTTTAAAAACGATCGTTACTTGCATTGTAAATAAAAAAACACTGGAATACTCGTATCTTCCGTTTAAGCATTTAAGTCAGCGATTAAACTATAAAAACTTGGTTAATTATTATTGTGTAAGATATATGTATTTACTACTTATTTGTTTTGTTCTAGGTTGATAACACCCTTGACAACTTTGAGTATAAAAGGCTATCGACCAATTTACTGCCAACTATTGGACCCAAGCGCAGATAAATTCCAGTACCCAGATGTAGTCAAGTAGGTGTATTTCCATTGTATCTTACCTGTTCACTGATGTTTGGTAGGTCTTTTGTCTAGATTTTTTAAATTTTCAACACTGGAAAAAAATATCTTTATATAATGGATATCTTACTGTAAAATTTTACGGCGTTCAATATTTCGGGCTTACGGTTTGCTAAAACAGATTCTTGAATGTCGTAATGAAATTAATTTTCCAGGAATGAGATGAATAGATAACACTTTACTAAAACAAAAAAAACATAATGAACCACACAAAACTTAAAATTAGTGTCCTAATTGGCGACCTTATCGCTCAAAGCATATATGTATATCATTAAAAAAATAATGCACAACAAATACATTAACAAAGTCATGGAAAGAATGATATCAATTCAAATTCTGAAATCAACGGACTAAACCTATTTATATCATTGGTTTCAGAGCATTTGTAAT
This sequence comes from Macaria liturata, assembly GCA_964023185.1. NCBI lineage: Eukaryota > Metazoa > Arthropoda > Insecta > Lepidoptera > Geometridae > Macaria > Macaria liturata. The sequence continues at coordinate 6,717,613 of OZ026806.1, read as the reverse complement.
GATAGTGGATCTGCTATTATATGAAGAAGGCACTCTGCCAGGATTGTGTATAATACTCAATATGGACAGAGTGTCTTTGGAACATATGTCTCGCGTCGATCTGGTCGTTGCACAACAGTTCTTTTACTTTCTTCAGGTAAGTTGTCTTATCTTGCTTATTTATACAAAAAAACCTTACACACTGTCTCAAAATTTTGTTTTATTGTGATATTTGTAACTGGTGCAAATTATGGATGTCTACTTATATGTATGTAAACATGTAGGTATGTACATTACTACATAATTGGTTACAAAAAATATTTTTAAATATTGGTTAATCGGTAATATCAGACATTTTTCAACTCCTGTTTGTTTTAAGTTTTAACCTTAAAAGTTCTTTAAAACGGTCATCTATAGATGCTACTTTAAGAAGCTACAAGTATAATATTCCAAGTAAATTAATCAAGCAATTTTACTGGTTAGCTATCTTTTTAAATAAATAACCAACCTGTTGTTTTTCTTCTTCTTAGCTATAGTATGATACCAGCTCCCGATTCACCTGATTTGGCAGAGCTTCGGTTTGCATTTTCTTCCTATTCATACCCATGTATGTATACTTTTTATTGGCAGGAAGCCATGTTTGTCCGTCTAAAGGAGTTTCATTTTATAAATGCACCAAGTTTCATGGACCGACTGCTGACGATGTTCAAACCATTCATGAAGGAGGACATGTTGAAAATGTTACATGTACATGTGGCTAATAGTCGTACTTTGGACGAGTTTTTACTTAACACTGCTCTGCCGGAAGATGCGGGCGGAGAAAATTTAAACAGTCTTCAGTTGAAAGGTAAAATCTAAATTAATATGTTATGTAAAGCCTATGCTTTACATACCACATTAATTTAACGGTTGTTAATAAATAAACCCAGATGTTATCTAGTTTCCCTCTCGAATTAAGATATTTTGAAATTGAATTCAATTGAGTCTTAATATGAAAACAAAAATTTAAAAATATCAGTAAGGGAGTGATAAAATCTTAAAACTTTGGTACGTATTTTAAAAATATTTTAAATATTTTCTACAACATAAAAATAAATATTGTACGATCATATTTTCAGAATTCCAATATGTCAAAAGGCATAACAAATGCATGCCTCGGCAAAAAGTAAAAATTAAATTATTGTGAAAATATGTAAGTCTTTGTTTCAGAAAAAATTTGGGACAAAATCAAAGCCAATGAAAACTTTTTCAAAGAAGAATCAAAGAAAAAAGTCGACGAATGTAAGAGGCCAAGCGGTTCCAAAAATATGAGTACATTTTTCCCGAGTTTGGAGGGGACTTTCAAGCATCTCTCCATCGATTGAAGGTTATTAACGTTGTTTATTTTTATTTTAACACAATCTTAAATAACAGAACAAATGAAAGACAATTATATTGTTGATGTGCTTTTTATAATTAGCTAAACATTTTAAAGACAACGTCGACATTTGCTATCTTTTATAAATTGATTTAATTACATTCTTATAATGCCTAAATATGTGTTTGGATAATAGATAAATGAAACTTATAATTATAATTAAAATTTTTCAGTAAGTATTCGGTTTTTATGAAAATACCCAGATTTAATTAGAAAACCACAAGAAAAGAAAGCTATAGTTCATAGTCATTTATTTATAAACAGAATTTACACGTCAAATTACAAAATAATATTAATATACTTCATAGTATGTAAACACTTAAGTAACTATGTTAATTTATAATATACTTAATATAAATTACACATTAAATCATTTTATTCGGATTTTGCCATCAACTTGCAAAAACATACGAGTAGAAGGTCTGCTTCAGAAGCCAATCTTGCTAAAGTTGCAGCTCAGGATCCTATTAGTTTCTGTATCTATGACAGTATTTCATACGCACAAAATAAAATCAAAGCCTTCAAAGCTCCGAGGTGTCACGTTATTTGTAACAGCGATACTCTCGATATCGGATAGAGAGTACTTTCACTCTATAAAGGTGCATAAAACGCAGCCTGGAAGTTCAAAAGCTCGTCAATTTACGTAGTAGAACGGTCGCGCGGGTTTTTCGCCGCAAACTTTAGCGATGCATAGATGCAATTTCCCCTTTGTCACTTTTCCAGACTTCGCCCAGAACAGGGCTGTCAGATGCCAATACTCTGTTAGCGTTTTTTTGCCAAGTTAGAAAAAAGATTATCCTGTCAATCGGTTTGTATGTGATATTGTTAGGATTGGATAAGGTTTGAGTATGTTGTTTTATTAAGGGCTTTTAAACACTTATAGCTAAATTTCAATTTCGTATATGCGTTTGTTTATAGATTTGACTGAAACTAAAGTTGATAATCGCGATGATTATGTATGATTTAAAGCACATAATGTATGTTATATGTACTTTGCGTGTGTATTGATTTTATACATACGAGTAGTCTTTAAGTTTCATCAAAATAGTTTCTAAAGCTAGTTGTTGTGACACTGAGTATTCTTTACTTATATCTTTGTAGTTTACAAGAGCCATTGGCTAAGCTTAGATGTAGAGCAAATGAGTTTTCGAGCAATAATTGCTGCAGTTAAGTGCCTATTAGCGGGTTTAATGATATTTTTAGCTTGAAATCGTTTCGGAAAATGTTTTAGTTCAAAATGGGAAAGATGCATTGCTTTCGTTGTTTGAAATTATATTTGGTTGGATTTTGTACGGAAGTAGGGTATTTTTGTTTAACATTTTGCTCACAATTTACCTACATTCTAAGCTTCGCACGTCATGTAAAGTAAAATAGATAAGCTTGCTTGCTATGAAGGAACTGATAACTAAATGTGCATAATCTTTAATAATTTTTATGATTTTAATAATTGGTAAAAGTTAAAGAGTGATAAGATTCTTTTATGGTATATTAGTTGCTATGGTAATCTTAGACGATTCTGATATTGGATCGAGTCACGTGGAATATAAGGAGAGGCCTATGCCATAGGCCATAAGCCTCTCCTTATATTCATGCAGTGGAATAAATCTGACTACGGTTAATGATGATGATGATGAGTTGCAATGTTCGATAAATAAGCTTTGTACAGAACTGGCAAGAGTTCCCGTCACTAGTTGGAAATTCTATTTAAAAGTTTAATTCACAATCTAAATTAAAGTTGCGCAAGGTTCTACTCGCCGTCAGCGATTTATTATTGTTTATTGGAGCTTATATTTTTTATTTTCTCTTTGTGTGAACATTGTTGAACTTTTGAAAGTACAAATCAGTACATTTTTTACTGTGTTCAAATGCTCTTTAGATAATTATTATGGATATTACGTAGAATATAATCTATTCCTGTGATAAGGAACTTTATATATGAACATGTTTCTAAATTCATCTACGGTTGCTTAGTAACGATGTTATGATTTTTTCTTGAATATTATATTAATCAGTGTGATTAGTCCCAACATCTATTTAAAGATTCGTTACAAGTACAATGAATAAATTACACAGTTAATAACTACTTGCCTAACTTTTAGCTAATACTGGTTTGCACTTGGCCATAGTTTTCCTGATGGTAAGCAAAGGCTATGGCCTAAGATGGGGCGCGATTACCCGATAAGAACCGATTCACTCTCGCTTTGAAGATCGCTGGATTATAGTGCGTGGGGAACAAGGAGTCAGGCAGTCTTGGGGCCGATTAAAAGGAATATTGGAGGACAAATCTAAACTACATCTATAAGCGAACCTTGTGAATAAAAAACATAGTTGCGTGTGTATTCTTATTAACCACAATGTCGACTTTGCCGGGTCCTGCGTCAGACAGTATTGTATCAATTTATTATAATGGAGAGCACGTCTCAATTATTAACGTAGAAAATGTCGTGTTCAGCTGCAACAAATCGCTGGTCGCATCGTATTGTATTGACACAATGATTTCGGTTTACAATGGCAAAATGGTTCGTCCAAAATAAAATATAGAACGGTGCAATCGGCCCGCCATTGTCCCTAAACCGTGCACAAAAGAAATTGGAAGCCAGAAGACTGTTGCCGACACAGGACGGGTCTTTTGCCTAATCATCGGTTACGTAATTAGACGTTTAGCTACTGGGTCAGATTTTTTGTAATTAGTTTTGCCACTAAAGTGTAATTAGTTTCTGAAAAAAATTGATTGAAGTACGTGGTTTACGAATTTACTGTGTGTTTTTTGGGTGATTTTATTGCATTGTCTAAGTTACGCGAATCACAATAAAACGGTGTATCGAATTCAATAAATTAGTCTTGGACTAACATGACTCTTAGAAAATTTACTCCGATATATTTTACTGACACACATCAAAAGTTAATTAGTACTTACTGTATAAAACCACAAAAACTGTTGAAATAAGTTTACCTAATTATCTATTTTGGTGTCAACAATCTATTCCAATGAAAAGCATTATTTTAAAATATTTAGGTCATCATATAAACTCTTTATTCATGGTACATAATCACATTTCACAAACTAGTCAGTTAATACATTTTCAAGCGGACACCTGAATTATAAGGCGAGTAGGGTTGTCGTAAAATAGTTCAACTATCTCATCAGATCCTCACTGATATGAACCCCTGCGTGATTCAATTATTAACGAATGTGTGGTCAGCTCACTCCATCCTACATTAAAGTAAGGACTGCATAAAGTGTAGTATCTAATTAAAGTTATCTTTAATAGGCTATGTATGTATTTTTCTTATATAATAAGTGTGATGATGCCTTGAGTTTTTTATCAATAAAATAGGCCCACCATTGACTACAGCCTGTTTGCTGCCTAAGGTGTAACACGTTTCCATAGGTAACTGCTTACCCTCGACTCTTCTATGGATATTAAGGCATTTTCGTATTTTACTATACATATTAACATTTTGAAAATTTGTACATCGTTTCCGTTAAACATAAATGAGCTCTAAGAAAGAAAAAGAACAATGCAAGTAAACCTCCGACTAAAACCTAGTGTGTAATAACAGAATGAACATTCACCTATGATAAATTTAACTTTATGAGTACCCAGGCATCACAACATGCCAAGGTATATTTACAGTTTAGTAAGTGCGTCTGCCCACCTCCACGCTGCCTTACGGCTATAAAGCGTAGTCTATGTTTTAATAGCCCATTTATTTAGTTAAGCCTCCAGCAAAGTGCATTCAAGTTGAGTTTAATCTAGATAGTAAAGCTGTGTACTTATTTTTCAGTTAATTGCAAGGAACTCGTGAGGAGTGAATGCACTTATCTAAACTTAGAATCGAGGAAGTTACAAGTGTTTTAGATAGACTAACAGTTACTCTATTCAAGTTTGGTCGCGAAGAGAAAGCAAGGTATATTATACATGCATACATACAGTAGAAACAGGACCGTTGCTCTATGTTCCTATAAATCTTGTTTGTTTCACAGCAAACATTTTTATTGGCATTTAATACATAGACAGTCCCATCTGTTTCTAACGCACAACTCATTCGCGTCAACCAAACTGCGATCATAACTCTGTAGTGCAATGAACGAGTCCATTTTGGGCAGTTCCATCAATATTAACAACGTAGCTGTAACTCTTTCAGCGGTCGTTGCCGCACACATTACGAGAGCGGGAATAAAACAAAAGAATTCAATAGTAAAATCGGCGGATGGAATAAAGTGCATGTGCTGTTACATAGTAAATAATTCCGGCGAGAGCCACGCCATCGGCATCGCACTCCGCAATAAAACGAACAATGCAATTTAGCTAGTGCTGCATTTGGGCGATGGCTGCTCACTTACTTGTTTCACCGCAGTCAAATAAACATAACATTATATTGAGAAAACTGGGTTAAGGATATAGTCCTTGAAGCGACAACACTTATCTGAAGCGCCTCGTCTTTAAGGCAACCTATTTCTGTAATGTATACCGCTAAGTACAATAACCTCTTTATGAATACTTGTGCCCTGCGTTATGGATATTAGGCAGGAGCATTAGGGTACCTTGCATAATTATGTTATCTAAATATGGGCTGGGTTAGAGTTGTAACAAACTCGATGACGCAAGTTTACTGAGTGGTTTTAGTTAAGGTTTATTTACGAATATTTTGACTTAGGTACTGTCCATAAAAATAGAAGAAAGCGACAATGTTCACATATGCCAATGCCCTGTACTCACCTATTTACTTACCAATTTCGTAGTCAAGTCACATTGGCCGGTGCTACAACGAAATCTAAAAACCGTCGCCCCTCGACACAGTTTCTCATAAAATGCAACGATGTCCGATTTGTGGGAATAGCGTATAAAATTTTCAAAAGCATTCATGGTTGTGCTACAGTTTGTGAGTTGGAGTAAAGAAAGTTCGAGCCAGAGATCAACTTATGACGGCCAATTAAGGAAGTACGTGTCTTTCTGTCTGTATACGCTGCAATCAGCTGCTCTTTGAGGATTTAAGCAACGCGTTCTATGTGTCAACTTCTATGTGTTGTATGTCGGTAAGTACATAGCTCATACATATAACATATTGCATTGCTTCAGAAACACACGTCACACAAATGTTATATACCACAAAAGTAGTATTGCTTTACAATGTTAAGTTTACATTTTGTCCTTCGACATACTCGTATTATACAGAAAATTCTATTCAATATCACAAACCGCATTGAAGTCTCTTGCGTGCGTTTGACTCTCTAATTTGGTGTTGCTTTTTAAGCAACATAGATACTTTTTAGTTGTTAGGTATGTAGAAAGGTACTCACCTAAATTTATGCGTATGTTGACGTATTTTAGGCATACGCGTTAATTTACTTGAGCAACAATCGCATTTTGATTTTAAATAATTATGTGTATATTTCTCGCTAGTTTTATCATACAAACTTTTTTTAGTGCATACTGTTTTAGCTGCACTATACCCTGTCCATTGTCGTGGCCGGCATACCTATAGGTACCTACGTACTGGGCTGGCGAGTGGCGAGTGCAGCCGCGGTCGCATCACTTACATAAACCATGCAAATTGGACCACTTCGCTAGTGTGCCTAAGTTCACTCGCTTTTGCACTTTTATGTAAAATTGACGCCTATTACTCATGTAAATATTGTTAGCCCACACTTTTAACATAGCGGAGGCGCTCAATGTATCTTTGTTCTTAGTCCGCTGTTGTTTTATTTATGGCCTGTGCTTTTAAAATTTTGTAAAGAATGTGTGACGTGCAAATTTTTAGAATTTATGTGGATTTTGTTAATTATATTTAAGATAGAAGACAAAGGAATTGGATGTAATCTATTTAAATTAGGTAGTTTGTAACTAAACTTAGTTAATGGTCGGCGGTCGCGTTTGCCTATTGCCATTGCGTATAAATTATAATCTTCCTTCGAAACAACTTCTAAACACTCGCTCCGTTGCAATAGGAATTGACAAGGACATTATTTTTAATTGACGTTGAGGTACTGAAATGGTTTTTAATTATAATTGGGAATGCCACAATAGGCGTTTAAATGGTGAGGGATCGTCGGCGATTGTTTAGCTTTGCGACTGAATGGGGAACGTTTGGAGCAGTAATGAGCTTCAAGTATCTACTTTAATGAGCTCACTTCCAAGCTTCTTTCATATTTTCTAAACAAATTGTGTTTGTCTTTGTTTCTTATATATCGCCTCGTTTACTTCTAGAAGCTTACGCTACTTAGAGAACTCTGAACGAACCAAAGTTGCGAGTGTACGCATAAATCAAACGTCGTGCTTAGGACAAAGAGAAAGGACTTAAAAAGAAAGGCCTTTTATAATTATAAAGGACCATCATCGTTGAAAGTAATTTAGTTGGTTTGCTGATGTTTGATACTGTTTGACGGCGCACTGAAGATCCAAAGAAAATGACATAAATTAGAGACCTTGGGAGACGTATTTATTCAATTAATCAAACATTGCTTGTGTTGTACGTATGCACGTGTTGTGATAACAATAATATCATTTAGTTGAATTTGTATTAGATTACAAAACTAAATATGTTTTGTATTTTCAAATAAGCTCATGCATTAAATGACCGATGTTCCTAAATAGAGATTGATGATGGTAAATAATTAGTGAGCGTCCAAATTAACTAACTGATTACACAGTAACAGTTGATACGTCAGATAGTATGACAGAGTAGCGGTGGACTTTGTTACCTAATAGTCCAGCATCTAAACCACTTGTATTTATAAATTATAATGTACTAAATAACACAATATATCACAAGCATCATTCAATGATGGTGTCCATGGTCATCTCCACCTTGCAGCTTGGAGAATGTCTCGGTGAAGACGGTAAGTGCCAGGCCAATGGGGAAGCCACGGAAGAAAGTCTTGCCAGCTCGCGGTAGTGGTAGTACATTATATATTACACTTCGTTATTACAACAACAATTACAATAGTACTTTGTCGTAATTTCTTTCAAATGATATTTTTTTAAATTATATTTTAACTTTATTAGGTGCAGTGAATGATTGCGTATTCATACACGCTTTCATTAAATTCAGCTTAAGAGCTGCAATTTAGATATAATTCACCTGTTTGCCTTCCTCAGTTTTTGAGTCTTACTACAACAGTTGAATGAATGTATGTATGTGCAACATATCTGCAGGGGAATCGCGACCCTCAACAATGATAAATACGCGAGGAGAGAGGAAGCATACCTAGAACAGATTGTATATAATATATATGAATTATAAGTATCAATGAGCCCTTGTAATTTCTTTGTATGTCTCTCTCTTGTACAAATAAAGCTCGCTACAGCACATAGTCAAGTATTGGCTGTAACCGCGGTCGGGTTCCATCGAGCTCTGATCATTGTTCCATTGTTCCCCGGCACAATTACCGCATACACTCGCCACTGAAAACAAATTGAATGCATTCTCAACACAACTTTATACTCGCGTTCTGCTGTAAGTGCAGTGCAGTTGTCTATATTCTAAGTTCTAGGTTTTATCTAAAATATGAGCTACATGCTCACAAAGGCGCGATGTGTTAACCGGCGTAATAATCTAGCAAGTTTATAAGTAGTTAAAAAAACGATAAAAATGTCAATCGCTTAATTGAATTTAAAATATATGACTTACTGACCAAAATGTTTTTATTTTCAAAATGTAGGTAATAAGCATATCGTCGCTGTATATTTTTGTGAAATTAGGAAAAAAATGAAAGAAGAAGGTTAAAACCAAAAAAGTTATAACTAATTCTACAATCTAGACCGCTTCAAGCGGCAATTTAATGCATCAACAAAGCTCCGAGTTAGTTGGAAGGCGGTGTGGTTGTGACCTCTTACATTTACACAAAAAAGGATTATGTACCTACATTCAAGATGTTAGTAACAAACACATAAGAATATTAGCCGAATGTTAATGTTGACATTTAAAAACATTGTTTTCAACGTTTTTCCTGATGTTTTCAAATGAAAACGTTTTTATAGTATAGTTTTATAGCAAAATCAATCACTGCATCTCTCTTTCCCTGTTAATACTTCAAGCTTTACGATAGAGCGTGCGTGCAGTTTTACTTTACGAGAGAATTATTGTTTCCTTGCAGTCTAGCAATTTAGTTGAGTTACAAACTAGTTTAAATAACATTGATGTAGGATGCTGGAGAAACTCATATCGTTACGAGATGAGCTTTTCTTGTTTACATTGATGCGGGATATATGCAACCAGTAATAAGCAGTTAGTTAAGTAAGCGGCTTTGTTTATGAATCTATGAGTAGGTAAGAGTACATTATTGTGTATAACTATAAACTTGTAGAATAAGTGTAAAAAACTTATATTTTTTTTATAAAATCTTGAAAAATTGATTTCCCAGTGATTTTTGTCTAACAAGTACCTGAATGAAAACTGAATCTCTTTGGCCTTATTAAAACAGAATATATTATATGTCAGCAAAAAATGGTGTATTCATAGACCTACTAAAAGTTTAAACACAATCATCTCCAAATTTACACATGAATAATAAAATTGGAATCGTTACAGTTTGATTGATATTGATAAAATGGCATAAAATATTGTAATAGGAGAGGCCTCGCCGACCGCCCCGCTGAGGTTCTCAAGTGCGCGACCTTTCTTCTCTAATGGATACCGAAAACCTTCTTCACTTTACTCGAAAAATCTTTTTCCAAAATAAATGAATCCATACCGTATGTAAATCGGACGCCTTGGAAAGTTTTTATTGAAAAACTTGAAGAACTGATGAAAATGGGGCCGCGACGTTTAAGGTATCTCCGCTCGTCTTATGAATGTGGTACCGACTGAATCCCAAATATTCTTTCTTATTCTTATACTCGTACTTTTGTTCTTTTAGTTTTTTTATTCGAAGCCTTTGTTTGCGCAAACTTGCCCTGTAAGTGGGAGATCATGTTATTTACATTTATCTCGTATCCATACTAAAGAAAACTAAGTTAGGAGCGCTCAGGTCATGCTTAGGTTTCCAACGGTTTTATTGAAGAAAAGGCGCTCTAGTACGTAAAGTTGTTTACATTTGTAACTATACATGCTTATAACACATACCTATGCCTAGTGATATTTGAATTTGTTGTTCATCTGAAATAACATTAATAAATACGTCGAAAAAAATATGTACAAAAGCATTGTACTCATAAAATAGATCCTCTAATTTAGCTCCACTTAAAACTCATAACACGTGTTATGTACGAAGTTGAGAGTTAGTGCCTGATAAAGTTATCTAAGATTAATTAACGATGAGTGGGCAGCATACCGGCGCGGCTCTTAGCTCCTCCACTCCTCAAGAGGAGGGCCGGATCACTCCTCTGAGAGACTGAGTAATTGATAAAGCCAACCCTGCCGCCCTTAATCACGGTCAGCAAGTTTAACTTAATTTATAGTTATTTATTAAGTTGTCTGAAAAGTTATTAGTCGTCGGACGCCGGTGGCCGGCGCTTAGTATGCGAGATACTACTACTACTAACTAGCGCCGCTGTACGCTGTAACGGCTTAATAAACGCTGCAGCATTAATCAACTCTTCTTTACCAGCGCTGAAATAACACAAGGAAGCAATATATCAAACGATGCAACATGCACATTAAATTGCAATCTAAATATAACTATCAAAGCTAATTAAACTAAATCTATCTGTAAATTACCATTTATAACGAGCCGATGACTAGTTTCGCTATGCGTTATTAACGACTAGCATCTGTCGTGACTCATAGCAGGTCCCGTACCCACTTATTAATAAACATACGACTTCCTTTCGCGTGCTCACAAACATAAAAATTCTTCATGCGTATCCTAACGAAAACATAAATTAGGTGAATTTATATAGAGAGAGCATCCCCCTTACAATATGTCGGTAACGACACCGAGGGTCAATGCATAGTCCCGCACGAACTCGAGCGGCGGCGGATCGACGGAATCATCAAAAGTTTTTAACTTACAACTTTTCCCTAAGCGAGTGGAGCGGTCGAGGTTTTCCATTCGTTTGGAGGTTTCGCGACGTCTTTGTCTCTCGGCTGGGGGTAGCGGCGGCGCGTACCTCGCTCGCGCCCGCCGCCTAGCGCGGAGCGCCTGGCCTGGCCTGGCTCCGTCAGTGCTCGGCGCTGCCATGTCGGAGGCGCACGTCCCGCCCCGCACGCTCCGCGCCGCGACACTCGCCTCGTACTTCTTTCCCAACTAATAAATCAGCGACTGAACCCCGAACAGATTAAACTCGATGAGATAACCGACTCGGTGATTAATCGTTCCGCTTCGATTGTATCGCCTATCGTAGTTTCTGTTGCGGCATGTAAACAAGTAAACATTGAAGAAGTTTTGTCGGAACTGTTTGTTGATATAGAAGTATAATAGATTTGCGTAAAGTTGAGATGTCGTGTCGATGGGGCAGTTGAGTGTGTTGTTGTGTGAGTTGGTTGGATGTGGGGTAGGTAGGGGCAGCATGCGGGGTGCGTGGAGCGCGGCGCTGCTGTGGCTGGTGCTGGGCTCGGCGCTGGCTGACTCCTGGACCACGTACCAGGAGCCGCCCTGCTGCCTGCCAGTGTCGCACCACCGCGTACGCCACCACAGAGGTGAGTCATCTTATATTATACCAAAGCCATATATCGATATTTACTACGTACTACTTTACTTTATACTACTATACTTTATTCCAATTTACAATAAGCTGTGTTGTTGATTGAGTGCGGATCCATTCAATGCTCACACATTAAAGTTCGTACATAATGTATTGTATTGCTTAGTTGATATTTCTTTAAACTCAGCAGACTGAGTCAACTTAATTGAAGTTTAGCACTAAGATATTTTATTACTTTGTAGATTCAATCATTGGCAACTTTTTATCCCAAATCAACGCAAAAACCACCGCAAACCTTATTAGTTTTAAGTACCCTTCAAGCGATAATTATACCTAAAACTGGTATGCTCTGAATAATAGAATAGTACCCCAGACACCTCATCGTAACGTATGTTAGTTTACTAAGTATCACGTGACCGGTTCATCGCTCGCACATTAGTCACTGCAGGTATGTAGATAGCCTGTACAAATATTTACTTGGACTGTACTTACCTGCACGAATACCTACGAAATTTTATCTCACTTCCTAAACTTGTTTTATGCGGTGTCATGGAATACCTTGTATCGCATGCACATGCAAACGATCCACTTAAATATCTTAGTATCTTACTTGGAAAATATATAAGTAACTTATTTTATCCTGTTAAATTGTAACATGTAGGAACGTAGACGTACGAGAGTACTATTTATTTTAATATGTTTTTTTTCTTGTATAAGTTGTTAGTTGTAGTTCGTTGCAGCAAATTGAATGATTATTATTTGAAATTGTTATTGTATTGCTACAATGCCAAATTATAAAACAATAACGTCAACCAACTTCCTTAAATTATACCTAAGAAACAAAAAACAACCACGCATTTTTTGTACGTCTGAGACAGAACAAAAACAAACACGGTTGCTCTTTTTTGCTTCTACAAATAAAAACACATCATTCAGCTAAATCATAGTCGATAATGTCAGGAGCGTTTCATCAATTTCTCTTCAAATCCCTCAATTCGTTACAGTCGGCTGGAAACAGACGTAATTTACAAAAATGAAACGGTACAAGTTCCGAAAAATTTAACTTCATTATGCTGAGACCTCAAAATCCATCTCTGTCGACGGGTCATATTTCCCTGTCTACCTTTTAAGAACCTTTCCCTGTCTCCGGACTAAATGTTAATTATTATGTGCGGAGTAGACAGAGACACCGTACACAGGACAGGGAGATTCTCCGCGGACTCTAGGACGACAATTTGACGTCATTAGCAAGTGGCGGAAATTCCCTCGTGACTGACACGACGAAAATACTCCACGCTATATTAAAATTCTGAATTCTGCGCCGGAATTTTATTATCACCACATATACAGCTGCTTATAGCTTTATTAGCTGTAATATTCACTAACGAGAATTGATTGCGCAAATAATATAAGTTAATATTTTCGATGCCCGTGCTTGCCCTGAATTTCATAATGACGTTTGTCTCCAAATATGCCTATCTCTGTCCATCGATATTGGAAATGTTGTGAATACTGATAGAGGAAATCATGCAGCAAAATATGTACTAAAACACGAGTGTACATGTTATTATTCGATGTAGATTTTTACGTGCAAAAGAATTAAACGCGCGAGCTTTTTAAACTGTGTGTAGGTACTTTTTCTGCACTGCATTAACTCATACTGTAGATTAACGGTCTTATTTATAAACGTATTTTAGCAACTGTTTAGTTAAAAAGTGTTTTGTTTCATTCTCATGTTAATATTTTTAGAAACGAGTGATAGAGACATAACACTTTTTAACTAAACATGTGCTAAAATACGTTTATAAATAAATCCGTAAATCTTTAGCTAAATACGGATATTGAAAAAGTAGTTGATTAAATTGCACTCCCAATACAAAGTATCATGACAGTCAGCTTGACAAGACATTCATTCAGTTCAAGATGGGTCATGTCATGTATTTTTATCTCGGTTCAAACATTTCTCACCGTTAGCAAAAGGCCGTTCACAAAAGGAATCTTCGAGCAAAAAAGCATTTATGCCTCGTTCTGGATACAGATTTGGAGACAGTTGATAAGCTTGGAACTCGTATTAATTTTATTGATATTATGGAAGATAAATTTAAGTGATTAATGATTTTGACTTATTTCAGTCAATTCACAGTAACTAATTAGTATACAAAATCTGGAAAAGATTTGCATTTATTATAGGTATTTCAACACTGAAGTGCTTTATTAAAATTAAAATGACTTATTCAATGTACTTTCTACGAACATTAACGTTCGTTACTGAATAAATACAATACAGCCTATCATTTCTGGGATTTAACACTAAATAATACTAAATATAGTAATAATAAATAGTCACCAGTTTTTATAAAATAAAATCCAAAGCTTACATACTGTTTATTCCGGTGGGCTCCACACGGGTGGGTGCCGAGCGGCGGGGGCTCATGTCGACCGGTTCTGCGCCGGCGCAGGTATCAACCTCCTGGCTAAATTAAGTTATAAACGAGCTAGCAATCGCCGGTATAGCAGCCGCTTTATTATCATGTCTCTCGCGCCATGGAACTAACATGAAATGCTCATCGTTTTTTACTCTTTTTAGTTTGTACTCGTGTTTCAATAAGATATTACAACCCACTGCTGAGAAAAAGTAGAGCTATCAAAGTAGGAATATGTTGTTGTATGGTTGTAAGGATCTCATCAGAGCGATGCGTTATGCTTTGTTTTGTGTCGATGTTGATTTTGATGGATATTATTTAGCTTTAGAGTATGTTTAAATAAAGTATTTGATTACCAAGAATTGTACCTATACATACATACATACTATACATATAAAAACATAGATTTTTATATGATATTACATTGTCTTCATTAAACATAACTGTCAATAAATACATTTAATTGAAACTTGTAAGATAAAATAAATCGCTAAGCTTTTGCAACAAAATATACTCACTAAACCAAATACATTACAATCCTGGCGTTACTTTGCATAGAACTTTTCTTTATTCACCTACCTACATTATTTGTTTTTCCAATGTTCTTACGTCAATGCTTATAAAATGTCTATTGAATAACTATAATGGTCCCGGCGATTAGCCGTCGCATGTCTACAAGCGAGTTCTTGCTGTTTTATTTATAGCTTAATTTACATTTTATGGTTATTATTATACTTAATGGTTTAAAGTACCTGATTATAGTTTTTCGTCCAATTTGTTTGTGAGTGTTGATTAGAAAAAACTTTTTAAAGGTAATTAATTAAAAATGTAAATAACTACTTATATCAATTGATTTACCGAAATTGAATTGAATATTAATTACTAAAACAACTTTATAACGTCTTTGTTCGAAATTATTCGGCCTCATGTTTGTAGTTATATATCAGGAAAAAAACTAATTACAATACAAATAGCTACTAAGTAACTAATTAAAACTAAACCCAAAATTAGCATCTTTCGCAAAAAGTGACGGTACTTGAATAATTAGGTACATACCTCTCAAACATGACAGCTTTAAACTCATCTGCATAAGAATAACAAACTTGAAGACTGTTATAATACGTGCCTATCTACACGCTTTACAAACAGATACCTACTCGCCAGTGGTTGTTTGTTAGGTATTCTATCAATTGATTAAATATATCGTTGTAAAGAGACAGAAATGTTGTGTATGTTTTACGGATACATCCTGCCTTTTGAAACACAGATTCAAACTAAAAAAAGGTTGAATTATTAGGATTCTTGTTTACTGCAATAAAGTTTGCAATAAATTTACTTTAACTTGATTTTTTTAACAGTACCAGAACAGTGAGTGAACATTAGCTTACATTAAATTAACGCTTCGTCCTATCTCTTGTAGTAGTAGGTTGTTGGTCATATATTTGCCGAGCATGTTTACGTGATACAGTTAGGTTAGAATAATACAAACTATGATCTATTCTGTGCTCATACGAAGCCTCGTTTAGTTACGTGGGAACGTTATTAAAAGCATTGCGGTATATCGCTCTACAATAGATTAGTAGACCAGGGGGTAACTATGAACTTGATGGATCGATTGAAGTGATTTTTCTCGTATACGACGATCATTGCTTAGCTAATATAGCGACATATTAAACTAGCAACTAAATAATTCAATAGTGTTTCATCTAGTCGAAAATTGGCGATTTAAAGTGTTATTTACATGGCTTAGTTCTATCCACTGTAAAATTAAATTAAAAATAAGCACAATTGAATAAAATAAGCCTTTTTAAAACACCTATTGGCACGAAATGTTTCTGTTTAGTAAATATTTCATTTTGAGCTACAAAATTAAGGAACGCAATATAAAATGTATTCCAGAGATTTATTGCCAAAATTAACTAAGTAAAAAAAACATCTATATCTGAAATCTTTTTGTATTCCACTTACTTTATTGTCATTAATAGTTTCTGATTCAAATACTCGAAAGCAACATCAAATCCACAATTTCACAAGCCCCGCAGAGTACCACCTCGCATCCCGCGTGTGGTCTCGTCGGAGGTCACTCGAGCCTCGATCCGACAGCTGCGATGCTATCAAACGACCTAAATACTGCACCCATTTATAACGAGAAGGTTTTACTGCTGAAGAATATCAGCTGTTGCTAAAATACATACTTATTGTATATTTGCACTTTACATTTTATTCCTAAATGGTGTTATACTTGTAAAAAATAAAAAATATATAAACAAATTAATTTAATTTGATAATAGATAATTTCATTTTAGAACTAATTTCTATTTTAATTCTTCTATTTATTTTGGTTTTTCCGTAAAATAAAAAAAAGGTAAAATAAAAATATTTGCTGATAAAAATACACAATTAAGTACTTACTTGGTTATAACCGATGGTATACCTTATACACCATTTTAAAACCCAATAAGAAATATACACAAGTAACTACATATGTATACGAACAAGTCATTGCTCTAAAAGAATATCATGCAAATACCTTGATAATAGGCGATGATATGCTAAAAATTTAAACGAATAATATAAAAATATCCACAAATACTCGACGGGTATTTGTTTATTGAATAGCCTTTTTTGTCGTTTTGTCTGTCAGCTTGTCAGAGTGGTAAAAGTGTCTTGATTTGTATTTGGTGGTAAAAATGCCATTATATTAGCGTCAATCACGTCCATATTTTTTTCTTGATATGAATATAAAACACCGTTATGTGTTCGAAGGCTTCTAAAAGCTATGGCGAGTAGGCGTGTAAGTAACACCCACCAAATATTGAGTTACAAACGTTACATTCGGGGCTCTGTTGCGAGGTCGGCCTTCTGTGATCTACTGTGAACAAAATATTGTCTTTACACCTAATATCTCTTTATAAGCCACGATACAATCTGAATTTATCGACGATCAAATGTTAGTTTATGTTTTCTATGCGACGTGGGAAGTGAGAACTACAATGTATCGCATTTCGACTTGTGAGCTTCGACGTGATAAAGCTATCAATGAATGATAAATATTATATACTATTACCACCATGTACCAATGTTGTCTATGTAATGAAACATAATCGATTATATTATTATTAGCATACGGCACAGTAAGATCTGTCAGAAGTCAATCTGTAGAAAAGCCTTGATATGCATAAATAAAAACAAAGAGCAGATAGTTTAATTTACTTAAAAAATCATAACAAATAGGTTTGTTCATCAAAGCATTGCTACTTTTGTCTAAAAATACCTTATATTATAGATGTAAAACTTGACCACTGCAAAAGCAGAACTCAAATTAAGAAAGTAGCAAACTTTTCCGGATGCTTTCTTGGTTATGCAAGTAAGAACCAAACGCTAGTTAGGTTATTGCGCATTGTACTCAACTGAAGTAAAACTTCAAGTTAGGTACCTCTTACAGTGACCACGATATAACGCACAGTAGACACCTTTTTGTGGCGGAAAAATATATGCATTACAATAAATAATAAGTTAAGAACTTAAGTGAAGTAATAACTGTAGATATATGTATGTAAATCATCACTGTATTATAGTTACCGTAAGGCATGATTAAATTTATTTAGTTGTAATAACCGGCTAGCACTTACGTCAATAATTATGTCGAAAATTAGCTCGACAAGTTTAGTTTCGACAAGCTTGTCAGGACGAAGCTGCCAACCGGGACGCGCGTGCTGACTCGTCCTCCTGATGATGGAAACCTCAGTTTTCCGAAACTTGTCGAGCTAATTTTCGACATAATTATTGACGTAATTGCTAGCCGGTTATTACAACAAAATTTTATGTAAATCATACCAATATGATATATCATGATCCGATAACATTCAATGACCACAACAAGTGTCCGTGAAGAGGCCGCAAGGAAACGCAGAAAAGACCAAATCCAGAAGACTGCGCACTCTCGAACAAAGTTTGGGAGTCTGTGTCTCAGCAAACTAGGACCAAGAATATACAATGACATAAGCAAGCATTTAGATATAAAGAACTTATCAAAATTCGAATGTGAAACGCAGGTAAGAAAACATCTACTAACCCTAAATTATGACGAGACAGAAAAGATGATAAAAACAATTATTTGACCGTACAAAAAAAAAAAAATAACACACACACACACACACGACCACACTCCACTACACATAATTTTGTATCCCAAGCGAACATTCACAACTGATCTTCGTATTGTAAGAAACAAAATGCACACACACTCGCACGATCACATTTATATCTCATCATATATCTTTAAGCACACAATGAACACAAACTTTTATTCCCGCTTAGGCAACGATGCCCACTTCTTTTGTAAATACATAGTTTAAAATAATGTTATTATAATATTGTATTTGTATATTAATATAAGAAAAATAAATAAATTAAAAGAAACAGAATGTAAAAAAAAATAACATTGCTGGGGAGGCTACTTTTCAAATGTTAGCAACACTGAAGTGTCACAAATGTCAGAAATTCGCTGCTATGTTATTGTTTTGTTTTGATGAGAAATTAGTTAATGTTTTAGATTTTAGTGTTATATTTTAGTTTTTATCACTTTAATTAATGTTCAAAAATGTGTAAACAAAAGAGGCATATTTCGCGCGGGCGTAAGCTGCCATCTCACGTCACAGGGTCCTCGATTCCTAGTGTGAGATGGCAGAGGATCCCAATGCACCAACATTACAGGTATGTCATGATTGTTTAAATAAATTAGTTTATAAGGGTGTACGTTAAGTTTTTTGAAAATAAAGTAATTTTGTATTTTGTATTTGTGTTTGATCATCATCGGGTGCCATCTTCATATTGAAGATCAGTACTATAGTAGTATCGGAGGTCAGTTGGTAAATCATCTAGCACTCCTATGCTGCTTTTTTTAGATGCTTGATTTCAAATAAGCTTAGCTGCGTAATATAAGTGATTTTATTAAATATGATATAAATTTCTTGATTAGTTGGAGGTTTTTCTTACTTTACATCACAACGTAACAGATTATCATCCCAATAATAATAAATTAGCCCAATATACAATGCCAGCCGCAGATCATCTACAAATATCACGCAATATAGGTACATGTATGCTGATTGGACCATTATCACCATAAAACGTGACAGGGCTAGAGATGCTGACTTATACCCGACAAACATATCGTTAAAGGATTGTAAAGGATATATGTAGTTAGAAGTCTCTGTGTAACTTTGTCTATATACAACAACTATTAATGTTAAGCTCAACTTACAGAACGAGTAGTATTTCTGTAGATGCATTCGCGTCTCGTATTATCGCTGTGGCAATAAACACAACCTTTTAACGACTTTGCTTAACACATCCCCGTCGCTTTGTGTGACAGGAATGCTTAGGATTTTACTTGAGTACTAAGCAATAAAGAGGTAAATATACTTGAGGATTGTCTCACGAAGGATGTTAATTTAAGCATTAAGAGTTACACAGGTAAAAACAAAATACTGTTACAAGATGAGTATTTAATTTCGATTAAATAAGCTAATAAAGAAAAGTTTTTAAAATAACAATCTCTACTCCAGCAAAATATTATATGTATATAAAATTATTCTAGGTGATTGACTTTTCTTTATGTTACAAAAATGACGCAAATGAAGAGATTTAACGTTCTGGGAAAGGTGATGCTAACACATTCGTATTAAATGACACAAATAACACTTATTGAAATGTCTTTCTCTCTCTCAATACTGGGAGATATAAACACTTAACGTCATCATTCCATAATGTTGTGTTGAGTTCATGCAGTCTTTTGAGTACATTTATATGCAACATGTTGTATAGTATCTTATCTATCTACCTTTGACTCAATATTGAAGAAAGGTTAAGTGATGAACTGTACATTCATATGACTCCAGAAATTTTGAAAAATATAGATTTGGTGGACATGTACTTAAGTAGTTTTGTAAAAAAGCCTGAAAATACATTTTTACAAACCACAGTTTTCCATTGCAATTATTATTGGTTGTTAGGTGTCTCATTCTCCGATACACACAATTTGAGATATTATATTCCTTAACCGACTTAACACAAAAAGGTTCTTCTTTTTTTTACCTACTACACAACAGCTAGTAACAAAACAGCTTGCATGTCACTCCGCAATATCCCGCCAAGTTAAGGTGTACGTCTTCGTTACTTACACAAGACGCTAGGTCCCGGATAGATGTTGCCATTACTCTGCAAAGACCCAATATTGTGCTGGATTGGAGGCGTGTCGGGATTTCCTTGTGCCGTGTTAAACCAGCTTTATTGGGCGTGCGGAGACGGCACTAGGATAGGATGTAGCAACCAGCGGATGCACAATAGAAGTGTCTTTGTTGTGGGGAAATTCAGGCAGGTGTATGCCAAATAACTTTACTTTTTAGGTCATATAAACATATTGTATTAAATGCCTGCGTGCTGGTATTAGACGTGAGGTGTGTAAAGTAAAGTAGGTATGTGTAATTTGTATAAATTGTCTCGAACATACATCAATTATTATGTACTTATGCACGAGATATACGAGTGTTGCATTATAAACTGTGTTTACTGTGAATAGCATTACATGAGTTTTTATATCAAGATTAAAAAGGTACTTACTTCTATAAGATTTAAACTTTCACTTTACATAGTAGAGGTGCAGTCTAATTGCAAAGCATATGGTTTATGTTATAAGTACACCAAAAACAAATGTTTTATATTATGGATCACTAAATAGCAGCATTGGGCAAAATTTAATTGTAATTAACGATTGATCAATAGTAGTTGTAAAAAGTAGTAGTAGTTTTTACAATTGATCAATTGTTAATTACAATTCAATTTTTGCCCAGCACTGCTAAATAGTTAGATATGCGTCTCTGACTATATTGTCTCCGCTACCAGGCCTTGTGTAAATGGAACCGACACCGTCTCGGATTGACTGACGTGGCTTTAACTACTCCGAGGTACATCACGGAGCTGTTACTTTGATTCCGAATGCCTGTGTTATTGAATAGCATGCGTTATGTGTCGGTAGCTTGCGGGGCCTTTGGGATGTCGTGACTGTCTTGGAAATTGGTAGGATTTGACGTCAAATTGATTTTGAGAGGAATGTTTCGTGCGCGATAGATAATTGAATGTATCATCAGGAGTTACCCGCTTTGAATCAATTTTGGTTAGTAACACATGCATATATATTTAAAATTGTATGTACAAGTTTTAAAAATGCAACATAATACTGTATTTTATTTGACGTAACATCTTATGAGCTATTCGACCTTCCGATAGCCGTTAGACTGAGGGAAATGGTTTGGATATAGATTAGACCGTGGACTAACACACAAGCTACTTTATATCCTATAAACGTGGATACCACGCGGCGCCAGCTGTGATAGAGAACATAACATGTTACATTAAAATCCGAGATCTTAATTTAAATTTATTCGGTTTAATTTTATTAGGAAAACATGCAGATATTGTAAACTATTTCAATTTATTTTATTGAATAATATATCAATAATTCCGGTTGCACCAAACACTTTTCAATTCATTTATTATGCATTTGAAGTTATTGTTAGTCACGATTCGCAAATGTAAGTAGCATGCAATTGTCGCACCTAATAACTAATCTGAAAGGTGATGCTTATGCAGTGCTGCGGAAAATTCACGGAACTTAAACCTGCCTCATATTCACTATCGAAGATTCCAAGAAGCTACCAGTCAATTGAGTGCAGACTGGTAAAATTACTAAACAGGTGATAAGTGACGATCGCAACTAGTAATCAGTCTCAACTTTATACCTCAATATATTGTTAACTGTCAAATTAGCACCCACTCATTTAATTTAACCAGACATTTGTGGTTAGAGGACCTTCGACCGTGTGAAATAGAACAACCAGTAAGCAAGTTTAAGTACCCAAAGAGGCCTTAGCGTAATTCACAATAAGCGCCGGAAACTCATAGCAACTTGCATAAAATCCCAGATTAAAACTAGGCAGGTCTATTCAGAACTTGCTTGTACTTCGAATAAAAGTGTGGAAAAAGACTTGGTCTATTTAGTTAAATACAAGTTACGTATGTAAATTCACATGTTTTCGTGTCCCGTTAAATTAAAACAAAATAGCCCGATACGATTATTAACTCCAATTACGAGTCGGCATACCTCATCGATTTTATCATTACTGTGCTACATAAAATCGGATAAAATATATCGGGCGAGATGTGTTAATAAATTTACGTTTTCCCACATTTCGGACGCAATAAAATAAATGAGTCAAATAAAACTGGAAAGTAAACGAGCGTATTGATTTCACTTACC
This sequence comes from Macaria liturata, assembly GCA_964023185.1. Classification (NCBI taxonomy): domain Eukaryota; kingdom Metazoa; phylum Arthropoda; class Insecta; order Lepidoptera; family Geometridae; genus Macaria; species Macaria liturata. Next base: position 6,694,885 of record OZ026806.1, on the reverse strand, counting down.
TGCGAGCGTCGATCATTATCATTTGTACAAATTACCCGTTCTGATGTAGCTATTTACATAGACATTATGAGTGGGCCTAATGGATGCGGTAGAACGACAACGTGAGTACACGGCGGTGACGTACCTATTGACTTTGGTATTCAAATATTGAGTCCGGTGTCTCGCTGATAAGCGGCAACACGACAGTCGCCGGCGTGCGCTCGGCCAGTGTCATGGCGGCCCGGCTTGCTCCCGCTGCCTCAGAAATGCTTTTATTACTATCCTATTCAACTCCCGGACTCGATAGTGTCAATACAGCGCTCAACAGCCGCACCGGGAGTTATCTAAAGGCGCTCGCCATGAAGCCAGCGCTACATATTTCCTGATACTTGCACCGTTATCTCGCCGTACACTCGCCTCGTACATTCCGATTTGGTCTCATATTCGCGGCGGTGACAGGCTGTAAAAGTCGTGAAATATGAAACACTTTTACGGCCTACATAAAATAAATGTTAAAATATTTCTAAAAATCTCGGTACCGCAAATGGAAAAGATGTGTTGGAATTTATATAGGTTTTTAGAGCTTTTATGTTATGCGTACTTGACCTGAACACCAATGCATCCCTCTACTTATTAGGATATTTATATACGTAGTTACATCATGAATTGAAAGGCAATATGTTTTCTTGTAGTAAAGGAGCCGCGTACAAATAAATTGGCAATTATATCCATTTTTTTGTGCAATTCATACCCGCCGGCTTGTGTTTATGGCAACGCTTAGTTGAGTGGAATGATTGTGTAAAACTGTTGGACTGGGTCCAACGGGCGCGATGCTACCAGAAACAAACGCCACAAATAAAGTCAAATAAGCGAACCAAGCCGAATGGGAACCGGTCGCACCCAAACTAGCTTTGTTATCGAGCTTACTCTGAAGGAAATTTAATTGTTTTTAAACGAGACAGTTTACGCAAGCATAGACGACGATGGTGACATCATTATTTTCTTTTTGAAACCATAAAATTGAATGTATCATCAAGTTTGTGTTGCGCATTTATGGTTCTTAGCGACAGGTTTATAATTCATTTCAAACAATGTGGTCGCGAGGTTTGAGCGAGTTATTAGTGTAAGTTCACGCAAGCATGCAACATTGTTCGAGGAACGTTAAAGCAAGCTATTTCGGTGGCCGGCGATGTTCTCGGAATTGTATGCGAATGTGACATCAGTGTTTATTCTGCACATTGCCGGTGTTGTTACTTCGTGGTAATCAGACTTGCACATATCATAATAATTATGTGCCTTTGCTAATGTACATACATATGTAGGCAGATGTTTATTTAGAATCTTGGAGTGCATTATTGGATACAGAGTTAAAGAAAACTATATAATATGGTAAATGTTTTAACATTTCTGTGTTTATAAAACCTAATTACACAAACGTTAACCGTGTCTGAAACGTCGCTTGATTTCGATCCCAAGGATTAAATAGTAATTTAACACCGTTAAAGGGACATTATTTGAATGTTTTTATTACTTAGTAATTTACATTTTTGTTATAACAATATATTAAATTATGTATAAGTTTATAACTAAGCGTACTTACCTATGATGTAGGTATGTTATCTAATGACAAATGTTCATGAAATATAACTAAGTTGATAGAAAGTTATAGGAGGTCACAGAGTCCTCATTTTCAAAATAACAAATAACCAAAACGACACATAAATTGTCTGTATTCGAGTAAATGGTACCTAAGTTCAATAATTGCCACCAATTGCCCCGCGGTCGCTCGTTGAAGACATCAACTGTGTCACGAGATTGCCTTCAAGTCAATGATCTTTGGACTTAACCATCTCCATTTTCTACTAACACAGCTATAAGGACCTAACCTACTTTCTATCTAACCATATTTGTTGCAGGTACGTTTTTACTTACTTAATTTAAACTTGGAACACAAAACAAAAGAATTGTGTTAACCCCAATGTAGTTAGTAGTAAGTAGAGTGTAGTACAATGTCCATGTTTTTACAGAAGCCAGCAGGAATATTGCGTGCAGTTCCTGCGCTGGCAGAGCTCCAGTCGTTTCAATTTTATCCCGCGGGACGCTCTCTGTAAACATCCCTAAATGATAAACGCATAATTTAACGCCCCGGGGAAACACGAAAAATTGTGTAACCATTTATTTTGTCGATCAGTCAGCCGCAAAGATGTTCATATTTCAAATCTCAAAGCCGTGCCAAAGTTCAAAATTAAATATCTCGACTCGGCCGCATTTCGGTTGTATTTTGCTCAGTTTCTGTTTTAAAGCGTCAGATAAACTTAATTAAACCACATTTAGCGTCGTTTTATATTGCTAGGAATGGATTATTAACGCTCTTCGGATCGTGAAGGCTTGATTACTGACGCAATAAAACGAGATAGCGCCCGTTATATAGCGCGTGTTTATAACGTTTTTTATAAAGCAGTTAAGAAGTTTATTAATACGAAAAAGGATGTCAAGTACTTATGATCATTATAAAATAATTAAAGCCCTGAGCTTTAATTATTGCTATTGGCCATTTTAATTATAGTCGTCATAAAATATTTTTGATTAAGTTTCTTGGTACATTGTTGCGAAATAGTCCGGAGACTTTTAATCCAATAGTTTCATGTTTCCTATTATATAAGAGAGATCTTATGTTTCAATCACATAAAAGAGAAGTTATGCGTATGTTATGACTATTGAGTTATGATTTTCATGATTACATGTCACATTTTTGTTAGAAAGTACGAGTTTATTTGTCTGTCACTCTATTATTATCACAAAAGATCTACTACAAACATTAAATAATAGCAGCAACTAAAATACTTTCATTTGAAACCATTACAATTTTCACATTGTGTTATCTTAAATATGACACATTATCACAGAATCCAACAATACTTTATACCTAGAATACAAAACTACAAAATCGATGTCCGGAAGTGTGAAATCAATTCCACAAGCTAGAGCCTGCGAGTGCGTGGTAGCCTGTGGCCGGGGCGGCGGCACGATACCATCGCAGCCTTCGACGCCGGACCTCATAAATCTGGCTTTGATACGTTTTGGTAAGAAGCCAACTTGGAGCTCTCTCGACCCGTGAAACAATATTTGCTTTTATTTTAATACCGCGTTTTATAAGTGGCGAAGTATCAGTGTCGACGCGCTATTTGAAACACTTTTCTGCGTTTATTGTGATGTATAATATTTTGCTGTGCTTAAGTAAATAGGAACAGTGCTCGTTGCTTACAAGCAGCCCGCTTTATGCTCAGTTGGGGTTGGTTGTATTGTAGTCGGGGTGCGATGATCGGACTACCTTCACGTTGGGTAAGCCCAACTAATTTCATCTCTCCATATGGGGATTTGGGGTTAGTTGGGGAAACCTGGTGCACCCCGTCCACAGGTTAGTAACTTCCACCGTCCGGTGGATCTTGCTAGCCTGTGTCCAAACGTTCGATCGAGTGGGGGCCCTCGCCTATACCTCCCCTTCGAGAGGGCTGGTTGTAGGGCCCGAGGCGTGGAGCTCGCCGCACCTCGCGGTGTAGGTGGAGCTGGGTGCTCTTTAAGAGCACCCAAGGTGGTCGCCGAGAGGCGAGAGGAGTTCGGTGTACCGGCCGAGTAGCGGCGACACGGGAACCGAACTCCGTGCGCAGAGGGCGCATTGGAGGAGGGCGGCCGCTTTGGCGTGCGACTGCCTGACTCCTGGGGGCTCTAGGTGGCAGGTCGGGGAACCTGTTGCCCTAGAATGAGTCCTCACAGGATGCACGACGTGTCCCGTGTTCTGACACGTCGTCCATTGAGGGTTGAGCTGAAGCTCCCCGAGGCGGGGCCCGATGACGGGCCAGCATCACCAGGGCTGCGGATGTATGCATCGCGCTCTCGTGGCCCTGGACCAACGATGCGGAGGTGGAACACCCCAGGTTTTTAGTGGGTATGCCGCCCTTATGGAGTGGGGCGGAGACTCCCACATAACCATCCGCCCTCCCCGGGGTTTGGGTGGTACCTGTAAGGGGTTTTCCTGGGTCAAAAAAAAAAAAAAATGGTTGTATTGTAGTCAATATTAATTATTGTGTAACATGTAATATTGTCTGTATGCTTCTTGATATGTTTTATCTTTCGTTCTTTTTTTTAAAATATGAAATAAATTGTAACTATTTGGGGTCTATTCGAAGCAATTATCGTAATCAATAATATTTAAAGTTACAAGGACGTATGGTATTGATGCGTAAATAAATTAAACTCCACTTTACCGCTATTGTGCTACCGTTTATTACCCAACTGGTAATAGTAATTTGGTGTAGGTTGTAGTAATTACTTACCTGTTTATTTTTTTATATATCAGATAAATAATAAATAAGGGCTTGTAATATAAGTATTTAAAATGACGTGTTGTAAATCAATGGATCGCGCTAAGTCGCGCTGACTCATTCGATATTCATGTACAAATCCGATTGTGTTCCAACTAAGTCTTTTGCAATAAAGGCATTGTATCTGAAGATCGATGAGCGAAGCGCATTTATTCGTTCGCTCGGATAAACATTTTGAAGGCATGATTATTATTAAGCACAGGCCAACTTTGCTCAATACATCAATGTAGTTATCTTTACAGATGATATCCATGTTTGGACTCAGTTTGCAAACAATTGTAATCTGTATCCTTATTAGGAGTTGATCATGCTTTGTTGTTTCTTGGTCTGTTGTTGTTGCAGCTTAGGAAGTATTTGTATAATTTTGTCGTGTGTGTTTCAATAATTGAATTAATATTCAATTATTAAAAGACACACGACAAAATTATACAAACAGACATGAAGTCTATTAGACTTTTCATAAGCGTCATAAATGACATTATTATTTGTGGTAGTAGTGTAGTCAAATGAAGTCTTAGAAAACGCCTCCGACTTTATGGAGTTAACAACATGAGATTTTTAAGTAAGTTCAGATTAAAAATAATATTAAAGTTTCAAATATTATATTATACTTAACTGTTCTCTTTTGTGAGAAAAATCAAGATTTGAAAAATGTATCTAGAAGAAAATTCCTTTGACAACTGTAAATATAAGACTAGGTTAGATAATCTGCGCTCAGGTGTAAAGATAAAGGTTATGAAACTGTCGAGGCGAGACATGTTAACTGCACAGGATACGTGGCTCAAAGCTGCGCTGAGTTTAGAGCAATCTATAAATTATTCTCAGAGAAATTGTGTAATGTTCCAATTACAAAGGTTTCAAGTCTGTCAGTTTACCTATACAGCGTAATAAGGTCCTAAATGCGTGGCCGTAAGCTCGGCAATTAGAGTTTACTTAAGCGATAAGCTGGTTAAGTAATAGGGTTCATTTCGAGCCAAGCCGGGGTCGGTCGTTAATCACCACGCTGCGTTCGCTTCCGTCGTCGACCGCTGAACAGCTTACTTTTGATTGTTTTTGATAAAACAAACAAAGACAAATGAATAAACCAAATCGTTAATCATAAGCTGGTAAAACTGCTTTTCCTTGCACTGTAACATCGTGCATTTCTCGGGCGTATGTGTCGTTTCCGTTGCGTTTAAGAAAACATTACAGCGGGCAACTCGGGTTGATATATGATCCTTTTATCTCAAAGTTAACATGTTATGTTGGCCTTAGCTTATTCTTTAAGAACATAACTGTTATATGATGGTTGTTGAACGAAATTAATCAACCCAGCTTCGTAAACTGTGGTTAATTAACACCGAGTCAAAATTACAATCATTTATACTGGCCATGTTGAAGCTCATAAAGATCGAAAAGCATCGAACCGTTTCAAAATCCGAGGCAACGGTCTACCCAACGGAAATTTAGGAGTGTAGGCTTTGACAGACATACAGTACTGCAGGGCGGTTTCGACGAATTTATGAGTTCCTCGCACTTTATCTGCGAAACCCTATTTCAGTGGAACGTGTTTTTCTGAAGTGGCGCCCGAAATGAACCAGCCACGGACCGTGATCTAACCTTCCCTTAAATATTTTCAGGAATAAATAGGTTAGTACCCTGTATACACGAGAAGGTTCTTATTATGTACATCGCGTTTTCCATCTTCGTATAAACGAAGTTATATCAAAGATCCTTCAGATAAACTTGAAATTGAGTTATGTTTTTTTGTTCTTAGAAGTAATTGATTCTAGATAAAAAACAAAGCTATTTGTAGTAAACAATCTCTGTATTTAAGCAAATATTATACGCTTTCAAATTAAACATGTAATTTGAGAAAGGTAGTAAAAAGTAGACCAACTTTTCTTTCGATGTTTGCTTTTAAGCTAATAAGCCACTACAAAAACTAAAGAAACCAAAACTTCCAGCTAGCTTGTCTCTTTCATTGAAAATGATCCAAGAATATAAAACCGTTACTATCCGTTTTACTCCGAGCTTTTAACATTTTTCTTTTGATTGCGAGCTCAGTTTGGCACATTATCGTTATCTCTGTATTAACCGCTCTATAATAATAATATGTGATGATTTATGTGGCAGCCTGGCAGTATTCGGCTAACATATACGAGGCCGAGATCGGAATGATTATCGTGGGCTCACGGTCCGTTGGTCACAGCACAAAATTAATTTAGGTGTAGGGTGAGGGAGCGCGGCGGTGGCGGTGCCTAGCGGTGGCCGGCGCCGCACTCGCCGTGTAGCCTGCCAGTGATCCGGCAACTTGTATTCATATCCCCGTCTAGTGGCTGTCCATCTAGGTCGGCTTCAACGGAATTGATCTCTAAAATTGATTTCCAATGGCGGTGGCGTCGGACAAAAGCGAGAACCTCGCCACGAGAGGCCGTCATCGAGCGAGTACGCCGTGTATCGAATTTGAAGCTTTGTGTGATGGGAAGTGTTGGAGTTTTGATTTGGTCTCAAATTTGCAGATTTACAATCATGAATGCCTGACTATACTTCTCATATATAATGATGAATTCCGAAACACATGTGTTGAACCTTGACAGTAGAGAACTGTCACTCGACTTATACTCGTAACTTCGTAACGTATAAGATTTCTCAAGAAATCTTCTAAGTTTGTTACGATATTCTGTCAAGTAATAAAGTTTATTCTCAAGTGAGCACTTAGCCTTGTAGTCGTACTACTAACAAGGAACGATGAGAGGGTTCTGTGAAAACTTTTTTAAATTTCAGGTTGCTTGGTTTGAATGCTGGATCGGTCGTTTTATTTTCGATACCCATTTGTCAATGCATGAATCGGACTGTCGATAGAACGTAGAATTGAGTGCGACGCAATTTTAGAACAATGAGGTAGGAAATTGCTTTCGATCGTAGCGTAGGTGGTTCAGCGGTAAACCACGGAGCGGTGTCCACTCCTCTACTTCTCGGATTTGTGCATCTCTGCTAAATTCTAATCCACTGTCTTACTGTGGTAGTTAGGTATGGGATTTATAATGCAGTTTCATTGTTTCGAACCGGTAGATAAGTAACGGTGAGAAAAGTTTGTATCTTGATGATTGGTCTCATATAGTATGTACATACATATGTACTTGGCGTATCCGTCAATAGCGGGTCTAAACTATTTATAAGGTTGTGTTGTGAGCCTGTTTGGAAATTTCAATTAAATTTTGTTAGTTTTAGCAAATAAAATATTTTTTTTTAAATTCAAATCAAAGTCTTAAAGCTGAACTATTCAACAATATGCATTACAATACTTTTATGCATGCATAACACCTATAATTAATTCAATCGTCTTAGCATCTTCCACTTCCTGTGTGGAAGGCATGTAACTTAATAAAATAGAAATATTGTAACACTATCGCGAAGTTTTCTTGCTATTAAAACTTCATGCATAAATCCCGCCAGTGATCAAGCCGTTAATTAATAATTATACAAAAGATGACCACATGTCGTCATTGTATACACAAAGATGTATGTACCTATATGTAAATCATATTTCACAGACACGTTTTGACTAACGCTTGTTACATAAGAATTCCAATATTTAAGGCCGCCAGCCTACACTACGTCTGATTGAAGTTATGTTAACATTATTGAGCTATTAGTGTACAAATTGTGGGCGTATTTAAATTATGGTTGTGTTCCGGAGACGCTCAACGCAGTCATTATTTTCTTCACTGATTATAGACTTTTAACGATGTAGGCATAAGTGCTGTCATAAATTGTAACTTAACCTTTATTTAACGCAATTCACGCTTCGGTAAAGATTTGTTTTTAAAAGGAAACTTGGACTTATGTTACTCTATACCATTTATTTTGTAATCGATTAATATCATAGGAATTTTATGTACCCAATTTATTTGTCTTTGTTGTCTTAGCTACCGACTTCGTAATAAAACGAGTACATTTAACTAAAATATCTAAAACAACATCCGACTTTAATGGATATAAAAGCATTTAGGTGTCTAGCTACGAGCTTAGGTACTACGTTGTTCTTGTAATATCCTTTTCAAGTCTTAGTTGAGCTAAAGCCATTTAAACTACAACAAGCGGTTCACGATGAACGTTCAATGTACTTACTCAACGCGTCATTGCTCTCTTACCTTATACTGGCTGTACATTATTCTTCAGCCAAGTTTAGAACAGTCTTTCTCTGTCCAAAGACTACTATCAGAAAGAGACGAATGAAAGAGTTGCCTTCGTCCAGTCGTGATAGTGTGCAACCGGCATTAGAATTCCTCTCCCATCGAATCCTGTTTTTACATTGTGTTACATTTAAAACGCGACTCGTGAGTTGTTTACAGATGCGACCGCGTGGATAGTCGCGTTCGTGAGGAACTGCTATCGTAAATCTGTCCGCCCAGAATGGGTTACAGCTCCAAGCCCATAAATTGACCATCCATACTTTACGATTCACTCCGAAAGGAAACTCCGGACTTGGACTCGGCGAGACAAAATAGAACACTTAAATTGCACCGTAAAACATTTGCATTTGTGCAAGCAGGTCGCAATGCAATCTCCGATTTTACTGCCGTGGTATAAACAAGAAGGTGACAAAGTGTTTTTCTGAAAGGGAAATCTGAAAATATTTACACATTATTAAAAGAACCTGTTGGTTTTTATGTATTAAATATGTTGTTTGTTGAAAATATATAAACTCAATGAACCAAATGAAGAATTCAGTCAGTAGGTCAACATGTCGACGTATTTAGAATTCTCATTTCTATATTTAGCGAAGATGTCAGTGAACGAACGTATCCTGCCTACGGGTGTCTCCGATGCGGCTCTCAAACCCACTTTCAGCGTAACGAAATATGCTCCAGAGTTATGCATATTTCATAACGTTAAACGGGCCCGCGGGCCAACAATTCTGCGACGACGACGCTCTCATTAACAATACATTACTTCATTACAACTTTTCACTAAAACTCATTAAAAGTAAAGCAAACTGCGCCCAATCATTGTTCACTTTTCATTTTATTGACGTTAAAATGATTGCGTCATTCCGCTAAGTGTTCTTTACAATCTCAATTAACCGAAACAACCCTTCAATTTGCATAGATTGGACGAAAATCATCCCGACTGATCCCGATTTAATTACGAACAATAAAAGACGAAATTCGCGCGAAAACAGTAAATGGCAAGAGTAGAGATCTTTCGTGAATCCCAAACAGGGCTGAAATAATTTCCGCGGAGTGAATCAATCAGGGCCGCGCTAGGTGCGCCTCGGAGCCAGCCTCATTGATATGCAAGGGATCCCTTTATTACTTAGCATTCAATTCGCAATCCCTCTGTTTTCTTTAGAAGATTTGTTAATGAAAATTTCGATCCAGACACTTTTGTCTGACCGTAATTGTTCTCTGTTTTTATTAAAACGCGAAGTTTTTAAATAAAACTGGGTTAAAAAGTGTTCGGAATGCTGTAGAGCAAAACACATTTAACATTTTGCTTTCAGGATTTTCGGTGATACAGTGTTTGTTTATTTGCGGGGATTAACATGGAGTGAGCTTAAATAGTGAGTGTGTGTGGCGCTGGCGGGACTGGCGGGTTACTTAAACTTTGCTAAACGGTCAGTTCTCTGAAAGCCTTCTAAACTCTCGCTGCGTTTAACGCTTCCCATTTATTTGCTTCGAAATAATATCGTTGGAATTACGGAACACACAACTTTGTTGTTAACTGTGCTTTTCAGCCCCACGGTAAACATGGATGAGGTAAAAAATATTTAGCGCGGTTTTCCAGAGATATGCGCTGCTATTTGGCAAATTAAATTTTTTGAACGCTCCATGTGGCCGACAAAATCATTTAAAGCTTCATTGAAAATAGAAATCTATTTTTATATCGGATTATTCACCTTTACATAATCTAATATAGGTAAACAAATATACTTCAAAATAATTGAAACTAAATGAAATATTTATAATGTTTCTTGAATTATAAATAAAATTCGTAATTCTATAATATTTAATAAAATAAGAAGAAATCATTGAAGGCTTTGTTTTATTGTGATTTTTTGCATAACAATTTTCTTCACAGAATTTCAATCTTAGTATTCAACACTGCATTGTAAATAAGCAAATAGCAACTAATGTAAGCAGACGTTCGGGCGGTTGTCAAAAGTTGCCCGGCTTGCGCTGTCCGGTAGTTTCCGTGGTGCAGTTAGTTCTCTTGTCCAAATTCATAGCTTGTATTCCTGCGAATTATTGACGCTATAGAATTGTAACTCCTTACAAATATCATAAAATGCTTCCATATTTCGTCTCTCCCCCACACATCACTTGCACACAAAGCTTGCTTGATTGGTTATGATGCCGGAAATAGCCGAATATTGCCGAATGAAGTTAGTTGATAAAATAAGCTGATAAGGTCCAACCACCCATCGTATATTTTTTGTTTCAGTTACGTTTCTATACAACTATTCATACTTTGTATTCACTTCTGGGTATTCGTTGTTCTAGTCTGATGAGGCAGCTATAAACAGGAAAGCTCCTCGGGGATAGAAGCTAAAGCTAACTGTTAGCCGTTACCTACTTTATGCTTTACGGCTGCTTATTTATTTATTAGCTATCGCTGGTTGAGAGTGTGGGCTAAGGTGATTTTTGTACAACAGAATTTGAAGTATTTTACTTGTTTTTATAACATAGACACTATTTTATAATATACTAACAATTATATTCTTAACTTGTTTGATCAGATAGGAAAAGATTATGAACTAGAATTTTATCCATTCATTCCCCATTCTTCAAACACAAAGCCAGACGCGCTATAACATGGAATTATTGCCCGTTACAAATCCCCGATAGAGGCGCTTATCTGACAAGTACAACCAAAATAAATACCGTCTTTACGACCATGTGCCTACTGTTATTCTACTAGGTACTTGATTGATGATTTATTTTTATTATCAACATCAAACGAGACGTGATCGAGATCCAACACCCACTGCACTAAATTAAAACTGACAGCACAACTGGAAGATAAAACAACAATAAAATTAAACTTTGATAAGTTACGGTGATTTATTAAATTTGTGCTGCGGCTCGGGTCAATAAAGATTAAGAGCATATTTATATGCGGCGTAAGGATTTATGTTCGGATGAGATAGTGCAGTGTAAGTGAAGGGTGTGGGATCATAACTTTACTCCAAGGTTACAGTTATCTGTAAGATAAATTAGGGCTATTACGACTAAATGCAAAGCCCGTCCTAAAATCTACAGGCATTTTATATTGCACTCGTCATTTCAGTAATCGGTGTACTTAAAATAAAACGCTCAGTTTTTTAAACATGGTAAATGTAACTGAAAACTTTCTAAGAGTTTCAAATACTATTCTGTGTATTTTATGTATTAAGTTGGTTTAATCCTGCAAGGAATACATATTTTGCGGTTCCGTTTCGTCTTAGAAATGGAGTCGGTCGGTTGTCGGAGTCGAACCAGATAATGTATCGGATTACAATGAATAATAAACGAGCTTTCTTGTCTTCGCCCAAATGGCTGCCGACGCTAATGCATTTCGCGGGTTCTCTCTCCCCGTTTACACAATAACTAGGAAACGGTTGTTTATCGAATTATCATTAGGAGATCTAAATACGGATGATTTATCGCCGCATCCTGCTCGATCCATTGTTTGCTCGCTGTGTGGCGCAATGGAAGCTCGGCGGTGATCGCAAATTGAGCGTGGAGCCAGGCGCTAACAGGCCAACAGCTTATCTCCAATGACCTAAATTTATCTCGCGTGAAACAATCAGCATCCATTCGCGGTTAGAGTCTCTCGCCTCTCGCCGTCGTTCGTCTCTCGACTTTTCATTAAAGATACATTACCCCTTTTTATTTCTTGTTTAGATTGCAATTTCTCTCGAAGTCCTTTGTCTCATTTAGCATTTATTTACGGCGTATTCAATTTAAATACCGCTCCTTCCGCGTTTTATCGCGCCGTACGAATGGCCTGCCTCGGACCTCGTTTTATTTGTCAGTTTCGTTCCTCCCGCTACGAATCTGTTTGACTTTTAAAACTGTTTCCATATTAGCCGTCGCCGGGATACTCTACTTTAAAATAAAGGCGATTATTATGATAATTTTACTGGCAAGGGATGGTAGCAATCAAAGAGATGTTACTGCGTCGGGAAGAATAATAAAGACGATTATAATATTCGAAGGAGGAAGATAAAAAAGCCGATTTACATAACAATACGGCGCTGTCTTTTCGCGATCGTCCAATCATTAGGGATTTTATAAATACGCCGCGGGTCGGAATAAGTTTGCAGAGGCGTAATTAAAACTTAAAACTTGTATTATGGCGAGAGCGCGGCGGGAATGTGGAGTGTGCCAAGTGTCGGATTTGGTACGTGCCTTGCGTCGCAATGCATCGCTGTGACTCCGCGGGCCCGGCACCTACCTCCGACCTCCGCTGCCACTCCACCCTAATCCTCCGGACCTACATTTTATGCCAAGTAGCGTCATGAAATCACGGTGAAAAGAATCAGTTGTTAGAGCTTTCCAGGGAATATGGATTGAAAACACATTGAAAGGGTTAGAAATAGCGATGCGAAGTGAACAAAACACAATGAGCTCTGAGTTAGGGGTTACTTTTATCCCGTTTTATTTTAAAACTCCCTAAACACGAAACTTGTATTGGATACCTGATTGTATGTTTCTTTATACGTGAAATCCACGTTGAGCTGCTATTGGAAATGATATTGTAAAAGTTTCAAGTGTCCTCGCTTCTTGAAGACTTAGCTTTCGCCATCTTATTTTTTCTGAGATAACCAATCTTTGAGTATTTATTGACTTACTTATTTTGTGATTGATAAATATCTGTTTATTTTTTAATTCCCGTCTACATTGAACGTAATAATTTTGACTACCTTTAGAGTACTGAAAGTACCTACCTTTAAAAGCTACATTGTAGATATTTTTTTCATCACCGGTAAAAACCGCAGGATCAAGTTGTTTACCAAGCTTGTAGTCCTGCTATTTACCGCCCATAAATTGTCCTGAATATTTGCAAGCGGCCGATTAATATACGGGTATTTACGGCGTCCATGCCAAGTACTTAAAGATCTAATAAAATGTCTTTGTCTAGTCTTGCCGCCTTTCATAGTGAGTTTCAGAGCTAATTAAGGCGCTGGCACGCGAAAGAACGTCAACGAGACTAGTAGTTTGCCGCTTATTGCCCTTTCAGCTGGTTGTCACTCTGCTGTCCTGAATACAACGAGCCTTAAACGACTCAATTATCTCGTTCAATCATTTTGCAGTTTTCCTAATGGATAATGGCTGCTCTGGCATCTAGACTTAGGAAATTATGCTGGGACCAGCTAAACTGGAAATTTGTAGCAGAGGACGTTTTAATAGTGGCATGCACTTATTATTAGTACAATCATTTAGTAAGTACTTACTTGCGTAACATATGTTCACATCAAAAATGATCGCATAAAATAAATTAAGCTGGACACGATGTCATGAATTTGATTACGTTGCAAAGTTATTTGGCAAATCAAACTGCGTCAACTCGGGAATCCGACATGATTTTCATGAAACAATTTACTCAAACGAAGTAGGTGCCTAATTTTAACAAAAGTTGTGACGTTTTAATTAAAATTACGAGTGGTTTTTGCGTTCGCGAGTAACACGCGTGTCATGCGCGTGACACCCATTGTAACAAACGTAACAAACTTTAGCTTGTTGTTGGACCAACAATAAGAAAATTACGTTGCTAGTACGAGCTGTTATGTTAATACAACAATCAAAGCTTTGTGCCTTTTGTAACAACTGCTTTGTTCCGAGCTTGTTTCAAGGATTTATTTTTGGAAGTTGAAGCACTCTCGTTTGTGGAATCGTTGTTAACTAAGTACTTCCTGTTAAAAGTTGTGGTAAGATCTAAACAATAATTGTCCATCGATAATTGCAAAATTATCGGACTTGCGTAGGTAGGCACGACAACTTACTTTCACCTACCTATTGACTGGGTTGTCTCAAAAGATCCTGATTTCCGCCTTTCTGGTCCCAATTGTATTCCCGTTGACCGCAATCATAGGAAATATGATTGCTATGTTCAAGGGACATAAGAAATATCGCTTTTATCGGAATCAGCCAATGTGACGAATTGACGGCGCAACAGATATCCAGTATTTGGAGAGATCGCGCCCTCGGGGGCCCGTTTCCTCTTCAGAAAAGGAAAGTCACGAACTCATCGCGGGACCATTCCAACTCCCAACAAAATAAATATATTTTGCTGATTCGAGACGAAATTTGCAAGTCTGCCAAGAATATTCGTACCAAATCGTTTTCCTATAATTGGAGTACATGTGAATTTGTATTCAGTGGCGCATCCAAGGCGGATGGAATTTCGCCATTTCGCGGCACGGCGCACTCCATCATGCGTGCTTATTGGAGTAATTTGTGTACTTGCGTGCACCCCGCGCTAACGTGTATATATACGTGCACCCCACGCTAACGTGTTCAGTTCATGCGTACACCCCGCGCTAACGTGTAACTGCGTGCACCTCGCATCACTCGACGCGGGTTTGTTGTGTTTTATTAATCCTTATAGCTGGCACACTAACACTTTTACTGCCACTACCTGCTAATTAGTGGCGCGGTACCTTAACACGACCAATCCTATAATGATGGCTGATCGAAGGTCTTTAAACTTTAATACGGCTAATTACATGGAAATTATTGTAGCACGCTATTTAATACAGCTGGAAAGGTCCGGGTATCGTTGTTGGCGTCTTTAAAACTCGGGACGGTCGGAATAACAAATTGGTCCCTGGAGGGCTGTTTAGCGTCGATAGTCATTTACAAACAAACGACAAGCACAACAATCTGGCGAAATTAGGTAAATGAATTTAAAAATTCAGTGTCCTATTTATCTTGCTTTTTTATTCATAAAGAATGGTATTGAAAGCGTTTATGATATTGACTTACTTTATAAGTTTTTATGTAAATTGTGATGCATATTTTTATTATGTACATTTTTAGAAATATAAACTCGATCGAAAGACAAGTTGTTAAATCTGTCAATAAGTCATAATGCTATTTTCCAATAAGCTATTATTACAGAATCAACTAAGACGGCAGAATATTATTTGTAATAAATACCATATTGTAAGACCGTAGAGTCCATAGACAATATAACGCATAACTAACCACCTAATTATTGTCTGTGCGAAACTCCATGTACCTCATTGTATTATATCTTGTGTGAAACAATCAGCTTGTTTACAGTGAATTTTGCCATATAAAGGCGTACCTATGTATATTAGTTTGATATGCTAACTTTTTCGTTACGAAAGTTTTCTCATAATTTAAATCATAATGCGTCTAATTCTCTATATAAGTAAATAGAATAATAATCTTTTTGCCACGGTCAAAACTAATAGCGATGGTAGTTGTTGATTTATTACAACACCATGTTATTGTACACTTTTACATGTTTTCGCGTTTTAGTTTAGAACTGTTTAGCAAAAGCATGTTACAATACGGCATCTATTGTACATGACGTCGCTGTATGAAACAGTCAGTAGCATCGCCCCACATCCTGCCCGCATGTCATGTTTGCATCTATGCGTATTTGCTGGAAGCTGCTCTGACGTCTTGCCATGCACTGCACTGATAGGTATTGACACAATAAACATTATTGTAGGGCCGATTTCTAGTTTACAGATGAATGTAAGAAACGTTGAATATTGTAAATTTGGGATATTTTTGGTACATTTAATAATAAGCAGCAGTAAATGTGTATATCTAGTTATTCTTCTTTTACGTCGTAAAAAAGGGTGTTTCAACATGTTTTTTTGCAGTGTAGGTAATCTAAGTTGCTAAAAGTAAGGAAGTCTAAAAATAACAGGTTATAATTATCTTAAATAATAAGGCCTAAACCGTGACGCTGCAAATATATTGATATATAAATATATAAAATATATAAAGGAGATTAATGATATACACGAAATTTAAATCTTACTTACATACCATAACATTACTAAACTAACTACTCTCGTAGTAACATTAAGCGTTACTTTCTGTATCATCTGAACAGTTTCTGTATTTTAAATTAACTATTTCAATCATGTATAAGTACTTGCTATTTAGAACTTCGACTTCTTTCACTAAAATTCAAGTTTGAAACCTTATTTTCATGGAAAGCTTACTACTAAAAAGCTTTTACTTAGAAATTAACTACTGTTTGCTAGAAATCAACAACTTTTAATGGTTCTGTCGCGAAAATTTTTCATTATTTTTTAATAACTTCAGCTTGTTTACGAATAATTTCTTTGAAATTGATATTTTTTCTTGGTCCAGTGACTAGTCTAGATTCCTTTATAAATTGATTGATGTTATGATCAAACTTTTTTGGAAACTTCGACATTTGACTTTAAGTAGGAAACACGGTAAACACATTACAGGTTTTCAGGATGAATTTATTCGAAATTAAAATGTAAGTAATTGAAATGTTTTCCCAATCATTTGTTTTGTTGTTTGTACAATGCTTTCTCAATACAACTAAAGACAGACTAAATGACAGTTGAATCCAGGGCATAAAATCGCGTTATCTCTCTCTATCTCTCTATATATCTCTATCGTAGTATCTCTGGTAATGCCAACATTGTAGCGTTGCAAGACTGACACCGGCACAAAGCTCATTTCACGCCGACCGCACTCATATTTTACACCATCCAAAAGAGGCGGTCTAACGCCTGGACGTAATCAGGGTGGGTGTAATGTGGGTATAAAAAAAGACACACCTAGACTAGAATTTGTAACTCCATACTATATAAGAGTAAGGGGAACGGAACGCTAACAAAATTTGAATTGTGTGTGAAAGTGCCGTGATTTAGTCCTAAAATTATGTTTGACTCTCTACCTTATTTTGTACGAAATAAAGTTTATTTTTTGTGTAAGCCTAGTAGTAATATGGACTTAAACTTACTCAATCTGGGCAGCCCGGTCGCGGTCACTTGCCATTTCTACTGAAGTACAGTTGTCTCATTCTTCCATGTTGTCTATCTTATACATTGCTAAAGTCAAGATTTTGAGAATGTTCGGAGGAGAAGTATCGTTGCAATTTACGTTTTAATATGGGGCTAGTGTTATTTTGCCGAAATAGTCAAGTCTAGTTAAGTACTCTACAGGGTGATTCAGTTACCTTACTGTACAGGTGATATATGAACATTTCTTACATTATGACCCGATATAAGTACTTATATATTTTATTGTTTCTATGACATGGTGGTTTTTTGCCCCACATTCCTGTACTTGTAGTTCTGAATCCGCCCTCGTACAACGGTAACCCACGCTGCCCGCCTCCGTAAACAACTTTGTGACAACGCACTAAAGCACAAATTACTCCCGAGCCATGTCGCGCACGAATATTGGGGAAACTTTGGTGATGCCAGGCTTTTAAATATAATGTTGAATACATGGTTATACATTACTAGCTGTACCAGCGACTTCGTCCGCGTGTAATAGTTATTACCATAAAAACGGTCTAGTGAGTTAATCCTAAAAGATAGACATATACTGTTGCGGACATTTTGTTAGATCATTTCAGCACACGCAACAGAAGCCCTCTAAGATGAATAATTTTTCCCCTTTTTTTTCACATTTTCCATTGTTTCTTCGCTCCTATTAGTTGCAGCGTGATGTTATATAGCCTAAAGCCTTCCTCGATAAATGGTCTATTCAACATAAAAAGAATTTTTCAATTCGGACCAGTAATTCCTGAGATTAGCGCGTTCAAACAAACAAACAAACTCTTCAGCTTTATAATATTAGTATAGATATAGTTGACTTATATTTGGAGTAAAATTACAGACGCGAATTTACTATCAGTTAATTCAAAAACTAGTAAAAAGTAGGTGGATATATTTGTTGTAGGTTTCTTGTAAATTATTAAATGAAGTCAACTAGTTTAGGTATAAATGTAAGTACTTTGAATACTCGTAATAGATCGAATATTGTAAGTGTCTGTAAGCACTGGTGATCACTTTCAAGTTTTAATCAAGTTCGCGGCTTGCCTAGTTAAGCAAATAAAAAATATTTAACAAAACATTCCAATTTTATAACGTTTTAAATAACATCTTAAGCAAATTTCTAGCTAGGTGCACTCAGCTTAGAAGTGAAGTAGCCAATTAGCAATTGAACGTAATAACGTAATCTGCCAATATGCTCGCATAAGCACCTACTTGTTAATTCAAGTCTACAGGTAACCCATTAGAGCCGGTACTTGCTTCTAGTGGCTGTATAATACCACTTCAAGTATCAGCTTTAATCGGATTTCACTCAATCGAGAGCCACGAGGCTATACAAGCAAGCAGTGCATCATACATCCGACATAACGATCGACATAAAGCTTTCAAAATGCACCGAGACCCGTATTAGGAGTGCACTAAACCGTCTTATCTCCCCTCTACTTGTTTAGATACACCCCGACGTCTCGAAAAATGCATCTTTAGAAGCTACCAGATAAGATTTAACGTTCCAAAATAATGTCGCTCGAGCATATGAAGCGGGGTTATAGCAATGAAACTACTATTTGCAAAATATAATGGCTATCGTATTCGCATCTTACGACTTTATTGCCGTTTCGTTTAGCAATCACGAATCATGAATGTATGCGATATCGTAGACAAGGAAAGTGCTCGAATATGGAACACGCGCAATATTGTCGAGCGAATTTGAATTTGAGAGGAGAGTGGATCATGTGCGTTGCCAAGTCGGCAGGATTGCGGAGGTCATAACATAGCGGCGAATCTGCCGTCACCTCGGCGGCCCAGGTCCACTCTGCCCGCTGACCTACATCCCGCTTTGGCACCGCTCACAATCACCGCTTCAACTTAATTGTCTCGACACTTCGGCCTTCCTAACGACTGTGCAGCAATCGGCCGATTTAAGGGGCCTCTGTCGCGCCCGCGCCCTGCTCGCGCCGACGCGGGTCAAACGTCATCCGCAGCGGGGGATGGCGCTCCCTATGTAAATCACGGCTTTGTCGCAATTCGCTCGGACATTTGTTAGTAATACACTTGAGTTTCTTTCACAAACATGGATAGTATTTCAGCTCTAAGCGCATCTGCATAATGGAAGAGTGTCTCGCGGAGCAAAAATACGACACATTGTGCGAGTGCCACGTTACGGACATTTATAATGGAAAGAGGGGATTACAATTTGCCTTTGTGATGGCGTCGTCGAATTACATTAATCTGGCGTCCCGCACTAAGGCGACGGCGCCGCCGCAAGCAACTTGATTAAAAATTCTATTAGTTGAAAGGCACAGACGTGTTCTAATAGACAAAATGTACGACCCGCGCTAGTTTGCCGTGACTTGTGGTTGCGGGTTTCATTCTCGCGATGAAATGAAATAAAAACGTTGTGGTTGTGGGAATAGCGAAAAGCGTGTTTTTCTTAGACAAAAACTCATTTTCTCGAATCCTGGCCATTATAAACAATTGATAAAATTACAAAGCTTTTCTTTAAAAAAATAAATTTAAAAGACATCTTGTTTCTAACAAGATACAAGCAAGAACAAAAAAAGCGAAGTAAGCAAAACATAGGTGTAAAATACAAAAAAGGGTTGTTAACAGTAAATCAATGTTGTGGTGGCGGGAAGATACAAATCAGTGGTCTTAGCAAGGATATGTATGTGGCACCTAGCACTGGCGCTGCGGCCAGCGCCGGACAGATTTACAGAGACTCGCGGTATCTCTCGAATAACACGCGACAAGCAAAAAGAATGCGCACCAGCACGCTTCCTGGGTATCTTATTTTAAAGAAAATATGGGCGATTGCGGTTTCATTGTGAGTTTTCTGGGAGTGATTAAATCTAACTCGGAGCAGGCTGAAAACATATTTCCCTGATACTTTGCGCGCTTTGTTAAAACTTATTAAATTATTATAAAATAGTGTTTTATAGTAGTTAAATGTTGATTAAACATCATTGCAGTTTCATTCTAATTAAAAACAATTGACTTCCTAATTACAACTTTGGTTTCCCCGAAGCACGCTGTTTGCACTGCAACACCGTTCGCCGGAGCTGGCTAAATAAGACCTACATAGTGGCTCCAGTGAAACGTTTACCAGCAAATTGTTCTTTTTAAGTACACACGCGAGTCGAGTCGGCGACACCATGTGAGCT
Source organism: Macaria liturata (assembly GCA_964023185.1). Taxonomy (NCBI): domain Eukaryota; kingdom Metazoa; phylum Arthropoda; class Insecta; order Lepidoptera; family Geometridae; genus Macaria; species Macaria liturata. Next base: position 6,674,366 of record OZ026806.1, on the reverse strand, counting down.
CTTTGTAAATACCTCGACTTTATTTGAACACTCGCTCGCGCCAGATTTACTCTTCGGTAGGTACACAACACGCTTAACCAGAAGTTATGCGACTGTTTTATTACCAATGTAAATTCGTACAGCTCTATTCTTTGTCATTTCTACCCCCTTTCACGATAAAACGTAGGAAAAATTCCCAGTGCCATTAATGGCGCCGTGTTTCGTGTGTTACGCTGTTCACCAATAATATCTGTTTAGGGCAACCGTTAGACGCGAGGTTTATTTTTATCAGCCGGAATCGCGCGTAGATATTCTTACTTATTCGTAGATATGAACGAATACGCAATGCGTTGCAAGGTAAAACCAAATAAAACGTTTAGTGTTGCTATAACATCCCGTAGCACATCTGTGGGCTGGATGTGAGCAATTAAGATGCAGTAAGTTATGTAGTATAGTTTTTAAAACGTGTGAATAAAAGAGAGCGAGGATCGCGGATGCAGTCGGGACTTACATTTGCGTTGAAATAAAACTTAAATAACGGTTTAAAACAGCTGGTACGGCTGCGCACACACTGGCGGCGGTGCGTTGGTATTTCTGTACTTATTGTCCTTTTGGAATCCTTGCTCGGGTGACGTTGACATGTTATTATGAGCGACTGTAGTTATTTTTGTTGTTGTGGAGGTGTTTTCGCGTCTGTAGTTAATGTAACAAAAAGTTCAACTGACAAACTAGGTATACCTATATAAGTATGTATGGATGTACTTAATAATGATAAAATCTGTATTTTTTTACTCGTAGTTTGTAGAGATATTTATTTTTACAACGTGCGGACGATAGATTACTATCATAACTGATTAACTTGACTTGAACTGAGTCATTTATCAATGTTTTAAAGACTAAAGCAATAAACAAAAATATGCTACTGTACATTTTTATAGTAGCATATTTTAGTTTTTTTTTTCTAATCATTTCATTCATATAAAAGTGTTTGTAGTTTTATTATTTTTTATTATAAAATTAATATTGAAGGCTAACCAAATTAACATTTCTATAATACGTATTACTTACAATTTGCCCATTTTTGTGAGTGTGTTCGTTCCTTTTCCTACCACAAAAAGGCTTTAAAAGCTAGGGTAAAACAGCCTTAGAGTCGCGCGTGTTATTCCGTATCCATGCAAAAAGCCTTCTTCGGCAGTTTACTTGTTGCGGTATTTAGCGCCCGATATTATCTGCACAGCGCTCGTGAGCCAGCTATATAGCCTTATATAAATGTATATGTAGCCTTATGTAAAAGCTTTATTATGGTCACATCTACGGTGAGTCCTTATGGGTTTACAGTAAAGCGAATGACTAGTTTAAATAGGTAACACAACATAACGAAATGATACATATTAATTTTAAAGATATCTAATTAATTTGCTACTTAAGTATGTTGATAATTCATTTCTTTATTTATGTAATTGGTTGTTACCGTTTTAATTAAGTAAATAAATAATTAAGTACACAGTGTACACTTTTGTAACTAGTGCGCATGCCAGATAGATTGTACATCACAATTATTTTAGTTTAATTAATTAATTAGTCAACATAATGTTAAGTTTCTCAAATTGTAAATAGTCAAATAAACTTTTTATTTATTTATTTTAAGTAACTCTATTATAAAGCTTGTATTGAAAGTAGAAATACATACTCGTATATGCTAAGTTATGATTTCTATGTACAATATAAACTTATGCTACATTTCTGTAGACTAAACTGCTTGTTTTTATTGTTCTTTAAACAAAGTACTGGTTTCTTAAATTTTCAAATGGTAAAAGAGTTTTTTTTAGTATTTTGTAACTTATTGCTAAAGTTGCAACATTTAAGTTATTCATAACGTGGGTGTTGCTGTAAGTATACATTACATATAAATTCCTTCTAGGGAAGCGTGCTACATTTTAGACTACAGTGATGCTTAACATCAGGCAGGCTTTAGTCAAACGCAAGCCTATTCCGTGTTAAAAAAACATATCTATACTTAATATTATAAAGCTGAAGAGTTTGTTTGTTTGTTTGAACGCGCTAATCTCAGGAACTACTGGAGCGAATTGAAAAAATCTTTTTTTGTTTTATAGACTATTTATCGAGGAAGGCTATATAACATCACGCTGCAACTTATAGGAGCGAAGAAATAATGGAAAATGTGGAAAAAACGGGGAAAATTATTCATCTTTGAGGGCTTCCGTTGCATGCGCTGCGAAAACGGTTCAAGATATCACAAAAATTATGTATGAAAGAATTATTTCTCTTAAAATAATCTAACAAAATGTCTTCAACAATATATGTCTAACTTTTAAGGTTAACGCACTAGAACCGTTTTTATGGTAATAACTATTCCACGCGGACGAAGTCGCGGGCACCAGCTAGTAGAATATAAAATAATACGTTGATTAGACGATCAAAATAGAATTATATGTCCATTAACAAGTAATTTATTTCTAAACTTTCCACATATTTTCTTTATTATAAAAGTTAGAATAAGCATTAGTAACAAAACATTAAGCACTTAGTTGAAAGTTGAAATCCAGGAATCGTGACCTTTTGGATTTACCTTTGGCATTCACGTTTCCTGATTCACATTTCATTCATTTCTTCAGACAGCAAAATTGTTTTCACGTAGAATCGTGAAATTTTACTTTATTTATATAATTATGTTTGACTCTTGAAACCTACTTTATATATTTTTCAACCATTTGTTCGTATGTATATGGGCTGAATAAAATGAAGGGACACAAAATTTAAATACACACAAAACAAATAATTCTTTTTTGGTTTCGTTTCATTACATCACAATTTCAAACTGATTCATAATCCTAATTAAATATAAGTATTTACATTTATAAGTAAATATACCAATTTTCAATTATTTTTTTTATCACCAAATATAACTTTATTTACAATAATAAAATATAAAAACAAGGGAAGAAATTGAATAAAATAATATTAAATTGTTTTTACTCCAACTATCTCTATATTAAAATTGTCAAAATTAGTGTACAGGCATTTAATTGTTTATCTCTGTCAACTAACTTGCCTATAAAAATAAAAAGTTTTATTATAATTCAAGTATGAAGTATCAAGTGTGCTTATAGTAATTTTCAATTATTGAATATTGTGAACAGAACCAGCACAGCCAGTTTACTATAAATTAATTGACAACACAATTTGCTGTTGCTAATTAAAAGAGGATTGCAGCACGTCCGGTAATGGTTTAGTCACTTTGGATGGTAACGACCATAGACAAGACTTACAGATTTCTCACTAAATAATAATTCATACTACAAAACTGAAAAACCCAGTCCTCGCGCCTCGCGAACTATATTCCATAGATTTTCAAGGAAGATAAAATAGCGTTATGATTTATTATCAGACAGATTATAATTAATGTCAGCCTTCGTAGTATAAAAAGTACTAGTCTATCTTCTGTACAAACCTGTAACAACCATGATAATATCAAGTGCCGTTCAATAAGCAATCAAATGAATAACCACACGTCCGTTATAAAAGACAGTTTTGCTTTGAGTTTTGCAACTTAAATCAAGATCAAGACATAGTTTAAGCAGAAAAAATAAGCTTTGAAACATAACACTAATTGATATTCATACCTAACGTCCTAATCCGTAACGTTCACATTTCTTTTTCGCTTCAGTTTCTTAATACTTTTGGTGAGAATCCTGTATCTGAGGGCTTTTTATACTGGCTGGCCTCGTTTATTTAGTGTATCTATTTTGTATGTGTGTATTAGTCTATGAGGCGTCTATGGTATATCCTTGGTAACAGGGCAGTGTCACCAGCATTAACCGGAGCTTTGCAGTATCGAGCCGGGGCATAATCGCCACATTAGCTGTATGGGGCAGATTTAAACTAAGTGTTAAACGAGGATTAAACGAGTGTTTTTAACTGTTTTTTTTTATAAATAATAACTGTGGTGTAAGTCAGGCTTGGGCTTTTTGTTTTGTTTTATTTATGAATTGTGTTTTCTGTTTATCGGGTAGAATTGCTGTCATAACACATGACGTATTTTAAATTGGTACTCAAGTATACATAGTATAGAAAATAACATTTCTGACTAATTATATATACATTTAAAAACGCATGTCTCGCTATTATTCAAAGGCTTTTGAACTCATTATACTTAGATTTATTTCATTTGGTGAGCAAATGCCCAATAGAACTATGTTCAATTATTGTTAATTCGCGTTTGGTTAAAATTAGGCCCACACTACATAACTATAAATCATCGGTAAAGTATCCTAAATCGGGCTGTCTGGCTTGTCTTGTACTCACCTGTTTAGCAAAGGCCGGCTGTAGGCTCATGATGATGATGATGATGATGATGATAATAGTATCCTAACCAAAATCCTCTTCAACTGAATAATTTTTCAAACTAGTATCAGCCTATATAGTATATTTGTGCGGTGTGACCGCCGACTGGGACCGCAGATTACAGGACTAATGAACACATTGTTTGTCTGTCTAACGAACTGCACGCACATTTTATACGATTGACGTGCCTGCTGATAGTATGGACACAGTAAAGGTATGTGTTGAGCAATTTTTTTAGGCATATTTTAATTACTTCATCCCATAGAAGTACCATAAAGGTATATTGTAAACAATGTTTTACTTGGCACTACATATACAGCGGAGTACAGCCGAAACTTCAACTTTCTAAACAACTTCTGCAACATTGTCCCGCAGAATGGTATTAAGCGTGTGGTATTGCTGTTTATATTATATTACTTGTCAATGTCATGCTGATTGTCATTTGTTAACAAAATCAGCGCGCCAAAATACTAAGGCCCTTATGTAACATATTTGGTTAGCGCTCTTCATACTTCTGAGATATTTTGTTACTACTTTTTTATAGCTGCAGGTAACTTATTTGTGTTTGTATGTTCTAAGAAGTTAAATTACTGCATATAAAATCAATTTTGCTGCGGTACGGCTGTGGGATGGAGTAATTAATATGCTTACAAAAAATTACTTAAACAAAGGTGTGAGTAATAACGCTTTCAAAAGATGAGCAATTCATTTAACACTGATTTGATTGACTAGTGAGATAGCTAAGAGATAAGACCGCTGATTTTATTGTAATGGAGAACCCACAATGGGTTATTCATCTGATACTGAATGGGTTACTGTACATTACACAGAAATCTAAATACTGTTTATTTAAACTTCTGTGGTACATTATATGCCTAGCGAAAAAAAAAACAAATTGCCGATAAGATGTCGGATACAAATTTTAATTTGAAACTAATATCTCCCCAAATCCCTCTAAATTGTTTACCCTCCAAAATATTTTTTAACTCTGTGTCTTATACACATTACTTTTTAATATCTCGTCATGAGCCTTGTAATAACAGACCTAAAGGATAAAAACAGACTTCTATTTGTATTTTGTGTGTTTTGTTTAAACTTTTTAATATGTTTTCTGCTCTCTTTTTATAAATACAATGCCTATTATGTCAGAAGCCAAAACACTAAAAAAACAGCACAAAAGTTTCGGTTCTGTGTGGGCGTATTAACCCTGGGGGTTTAAATAAAAATAATAAGTAGATATTACAAAAACCAGTTTCATTACTAAAGGCCTTTAGAGAGACTTTGATTTCACCAATTGCTAACATAATAAATATTTTACGTTTTATTTGATTTCATTACATTTTCTTACTTAAAAGCTATGTGACTAATGAAAGAAAGAACAAATAAAATCATCCCCCAACAAAATAAAATTTAGGACAAAAGTGAGTATGCCATTATTAGGAAAATACATACGTTCTATCTAGAAATTGTGAGAATTCTTTTTGATTATACAATTCCTAGGTTCTAAATTAGGGCACAGCTGTAACAGTTACAAACATGAGCTGGGGTAGTTAGACTTAAAGACAATGTAAATTAGTTCCTTTTATGGCCGCATTCTCCATACATTTCCTTGAGTTTAGCATTCGAATGGTTTTCTTACTTATTCTACTTAGCCCTTACGATGAGGCATGGATTTGGATGTGTATTATCATGTTTTTAAACTGTGAAAACGCGAGATTTTTATTTAAATTAGGGGAAGGTAAGATTGGTATAAAAACAGCGGAATTGGGCGTTACAGCGAAATGATACCTATATACTCAAAATGTATCTGAAATTATCTGTTTTTTGCGATATAATTTACCATATGTAAGCTTTGTTAGCTTAATAGGTAAAAGTTTTTATATTGTATTGTATTCGTACCAATATGCCTATGGTGCTGTTATGAACCTATATTGGATATCAAATACATATATTTAATTTCAAATCTCTTAACTATCATAAAACACGACAACCATCACAAATAGTCCAGTAACAATCATATCACGAAGTCAAAGTATAATAGCATAAAAGTAGCAGTAGCAAACGTTACGAGGAAGCGGCCCGCACGAGAGGTTGCGTGCCCGCCTGCCAATAATCACGGCTATTGTGCCCGCGGTCATAATTAGCTGCAACCCACAATTTGCAACACTGCATGATGATTGTGTTGTCTTATCTGCCTAATTTGCCGGTTTCAGTTGGGATTGGTGGAATTTATTAAAATATTTTGCGTAAGTTGGATATTTTTTATTTCTGATAGATGAGTTCTGGTCTTTGGTTGAGACGTTGGGTGACGACTCGAACAACGTAAAAAAGCAATAACACATTAAATACATATAACACATGAATGAACCACTAAAAACATAACATAAGACAAATTAAACGGACGACATATTAATGAAATGTAACAATAAGTTTACACAGATAGTAGTCAAACAGTACAGTTATAACTTTATTTTAAATTGACAAAATTGCGCTTGTACCTACCATTACGAAGCGACGCCTCAGCTTTTTGATGATCCAAACTAAACGTTCTTAGTTTATTTTTGAAAGAAAACAAATCATTATGCACGTTATTTTTAATTATTATCTATGTGTCATAATATATAGCATACATAATGTTACGAGTATGTCTTTCATGAACTTGTGATTCTGTCTAATGTAACCCAATCTGAGATCTTTAAAAGGTTTTTATACGTACTTACCTTTGTTCTAATTATTTAAATGTTAAAATTTAATATCTTATAAGTTCTGACTTTTTGTTTCCTTCTTTACAGATCACATACGAGAGTTCTCCTGTGGCAACCTTTTCTACCGAACATTGTATTTGAATGAGGAGAGGAACACGCTTTATGTTGGTGCTATGTAAGTATTTTATTTTCTATCAAGAACTTAATTTTAACTTATATAGGTATATAGTAAAATTCTGTTTCTGTACACAACACTGTAAAAGTTTTTTTTCGATATTTTTCGAATGTATTTAAGATTTTTAAAGTAACATGTACATAGATAATCAGATCGTTAAGCTCAAAAATGTTTTAAAAAATACACAGTATTCAGTAAACTAAATGTCAAATTAAAATATCAAAGCTAACATTTCTCACAATCAAGTATGAAGTGAGACCTAACTACTTAAGTAGTTATAAAGTTCTAGCTAGGGCATAAGCTAATCATATTTCAAAAGGCCTGCGACGCCAATAGCTGGGCAATAGAAATAAAGAGACCGTTCAATTTAGCCATAAAAACAAGAACGCTATTGTAATTTGACTGCTATTAAATACTAGGGTTACCAGCAATTCGGAGAAGTCTGGTTTTGTACGAGTAGGTACGTTTGAAGCACATTTCATGAGTGTCAAGTATTTAGAGAAAGTCTTTGTTTTTATTAAATAGATCGCTTTTAAACTGTTTATACGCTGAACAAAAAAAAAACTAAAGCCCCTAATGACCGTGATATGAATCGCATGAAATGTACATAGCAAGACTAATCATACATCATTGCTTTTAATAAAAACATAGTTCGAACTAAAGTTTAAGGGGCACCTAAAAAGCATACCCTTTTATTTTTTTTATATTACCTCTCTGTACACTACCACTAATTATCCTACAAATTCCAAATCCACAGTTCCCCGCATCAAGTAAGTAGTCGCGAGCCGGCGACATTGTAATGATTTCCCCAATGGAAATGGGCTTGCAACATGAACATACAATTATCCATCTATTTCTGGCGACTTTTATTTGCTCTATGCCTATTCACGAAACTACGCTTGTTAAAACAGCAAGAATAACCCGTAATGATTTAAGTTCGTTATCATAACGACATTATATGCCTTACAAATCGGATAAGCAGCACGTTGATAAGAAATAATGAGTTAAGTTTAGGGAATTTTCGTGGAAATGCTTAGTTTTGCGGTAATATGAGGCTATTTTATGATTGTTATGATTTTTATATTGATTGTATTGTGTATAAAACAATAATTAGATGTAATTAATAAGGGAAAATTTTATACTTCCCAACATTTATGATAGAACAGTGTTCACATATTTTGTGTTCGCCCTCGGGGTTGTTTCACATATTCGGAAACTTTTCACTCGAAAACGAAACGCCATTCCAAGACGTCTAAAATGACATATTTTATCAAAAATAATAGTGAATCGCCAATCTCGGACCAATCTATAAAATATACACGGGCTTCCTTGATTTGCGTTTCGTTTTCAAGCAAAAACTTTATATGAGCTCAATACACCCTGCTGATAAAATGATCTTAGTGTCAAGTACACTAAGATAATTTTTATCATTTCATTTACATAACATTTTTGATCATTTTTAAATAATGAGCTTATAACTTACCACAGAAAGCAGTAAATAATCTTTGATTTGAAATATAGTTCAACACACAGATTGGAAAGTTTGGTTGCGATACAAGCCTACCGCTTCACGAAGTGTAAACCGCAACCTACATACAAACTTGTACATAAATAATTTGTGTGGTAAGCCGCGGCACATTTTCTAGCAAACTAACTTCATCCGAGTATTCGGTATCTGATAGAAAATTCCGCAATAAATGTAACGAAATGACTAAAAATAATATCACTTGTTTCAGGGATCGAGTGTTCAAATTAAATATGTCTGATATAAGCCAGTCGCATTGTAAGGTGAGTAATCATTTGTATTTTAAGCCCGCTTGCACAACGTCTCTTAAACACGTTTAGGTTAACTATTACTAGGCGATTTTGATGCTAAATGCGTTTTACATTCGTTGTGCAATTAGGCGTCTATAATAATCAAAGTTTTGTCTCTTTAATGCATGGAGTTTTAAAATAAGCAAAGGGGACAAAACAGTAATAGTCACTCGTTGACTCAGGTTTCTAAGCAAGACAGTTAGCCTAACGGCGTGAGCTAAGCACACTTTTATCGTTCCTCAAGCTAGGATGAACTTCAAAGACTTTTTGAAAGTAAAATGAACCACTTGCTTACGGCTTCTGAGCCCCAAAGACGGCCACTTTGCCAGCACTACACGAGATTTTTAATGCATCTTACTTTCACATGGCATTTTCTACATTTTCACACGTAAGTGCCAATCTTTTGAACAGTAAAAACCCTTATGATGTCCCTACATAAAAGAAAGCGTAGTGCACTCCGTCTTTGATATTTTTATGTGGAAGTAACGTAGGATACATTTTATTGCGTCGGATGAGCTGGAGGGTTTTTGTGAGGATGAATTCTAGTATTCTGCTTAGACGGCTTTGGTAACCTAGTGGTTATTCTTCTGTACTTTCAAACAAAGATCAAGGTTCGATATTTTAATTGCATGAATGGACCATTATTACCAATTTTTTTTTACCGTCCTTGATGAAAGTGATAATCATTGATTGTTAAACCATTATTAGTATCTAGACTAAAGATTTTACTAAAGTATTTTAAAACCCTGATAAAGCAAAAAAATCTGTTCAAAGATCTTCTTTAAATCCTTCCACAATCGGGGGAAGATCATTGGCATTGCATTGGTGTAAAACTACCTATAAAAACCAAACAAATAATGAAAAAATACATGACTAAAATTAATAATTCTTTTAGAGAGACGCCATGGTTCTAGAGGCGAGCAACGTGGCGCGTTGTGTGAGCAAGGGCAAGTCGGAGCCCTTCGAGTGCCGCAACCATATCCGGGTGCTGCAGCCACTGGGGGACGGCAAGCGGCTGTATGTGTGCGGGACCAACGCACACAGTCCTAAGGACTTAGTTGTATATGTAAGTATATATATTATATAGTTATAGTTTTTTTATTATTTTTTAAGTCTAGATTTTTAAGTTAGATTTTAACATGGTAAAGTAATCACCGAACATATGTACCACTGATTGTACGTGTAATAATATTTTTAAAATTGCAATTTGCATTGTGCTGGCAATTGTGATAAATTAGGCTCGTGCATTAACCATCGTATTAATAAAAAAAACTCAAAATTTTCACCACGCACTTTTCGTTGTGTGGTCAAAAATAACTTTGATGATTTATGACTTGTATAAAATCAGCTAAGCAGTATTTTAACTACATTTGCTACTACATGAAAAAACGATCTCAGATTTTTAGCCCCATAAATGTGCTGTTGTACTAACACCACCGATAAGTCACCCCGAATTTTTGTCGCGACTAATTCCATTGTAATACACGTGTAATATATCATCGCAAATACGCAAAAGAAAGATACTTCATTTTTGCAAATTGATAGCCGCTGTAAAAATTCAATTTGTCCCAGAGCTTTCAGGGAGTTAAGTCTGATACGTGTTGTATATTATTATTCGTTTATCATTCGTTAATAAATTTATCAATTACGTTTTATGGAGGTAAATTCAGACAGTTTAATTAACGAGATTGACACGACTAACATTAATAAAAGCTATTTTGTATATGAATTTTAAAGGACCATTCTGACACAAACTTCGCTCATTCGAGAGCTTTGTTGAAGGACTCTCATATTCACGAGCAATCCTAACATTATCATACAAAGGAAGGGTCTTTTCGTCTTTAGAGTTAATGGTCATTGATTTCACTTACTTTGATGTTCAGTGCCCGTAATACTGACGAAGTTTGGTTTCTCCGTCAACCCTTTATACCAATACAACCAAAATTCTGGGACATTGAGTTGTAGCCATTCACTTTATCTCAGGGTTAGCTAATGACAGATCTTGGGAACTGAAGCTGGTTCAGTGATGTGGTTTTACTAACGTGTCTATTATTTTTTTCAGTTAAATTTAACCCATTTGCCTCGGCACGAGTACGTCCCGGGGGTGGGATTAGGGGTGGCTAAGTGTCCCTACGATCCGGCGGACAACAGCACCGCCGTGTGGGTGACGGAGGGCAACCCTGGTGGCCTCGAGGCGGTCTACGCTGGCACCAACGCGGAGTTCACTAAAGCAGACCCCGTCATCTTCAGAAACGATCTCTTCGACTTCTCAACGGGACAGAAGAAGTATAATTTCAAGCGAACGCTGAAATATGACTCCAAATGGTTGGACAGTAAGTTATCTCTCTCATTTACTATATTATATTTGTATTCTTGTAGAACACAATGAAAACCCCATTCTTTGTTCGTCCAAAATTTAAATAGAAACGGAAGCGGTAACAAGACAATCCCTTTAGCAGGAATGATGTAAAATTACATTCATTTTATCCAGCAGCTTCCTGTTCCCTGTATAAACACAGCGAAAGTGTCATTTTGTGAATACCCGCGTCCCAAACCTGGCACACAAACTCGAGCCTTATCGGATAAACAGACGAAGCGACGTTCATTATATTAATAGGGATATCGGGCCTGTCCCTTATTCGTACTTTCTTTTACGAGAGTACGATAAAACATGGATAAAACCCATAGAACTCTATCGGAGGTTCATAAAATAAAATAAAGCAGGAGTCCCGGAGCGGTACATACATTAATTTGCAGTAAATTGTCGGACTGGCAATCTGTCTCGCTTGCGTTATTAAAGTTTGTCTCCCACTTTTTGTTGGAAAACTCTGCTTCATAATATATTCTGGGATTGTTGGGTGTGTTTTATTCGAGAACACGCCTAGAGTGCTTTAATAAGTTTTGCACGTTTTGGCGTTTTTAATTTTGCGAATACCTACATGTTTTTGCAAAATGCATTTTTGGGATATATTTGACAATATGTTCGTGGCTTATTTATAAATTAGCATAACTATTACCGTATATACCGTACTTTAGGGTTTGTGTCACTTAGATGAATTTAATAAAACAATAGCCATTCTATTCGAATATTTTCATGGCCTTCACTAAACTTTCCTTAATTTTCCAGAAACAAACTTCGTGGGTTCCTTCGACGTCGGAGAGTACGTGTTATTCTTCTTCCGCGAGACGGCGGTTGAGTTCATGAACTGCGGTAAGGCTGTCTACTCGCGTGTGGCGCGGGTCTGCAAGCAGGACACTGGCGGCAAACATATACTCAACCAGAACTGGGCTACTTACCTGAAAGCAAGACTCAATTGCAGCATTCCAGGAGAATTCCCCTTCTATTTTGATGAAATTCGTAAGTTTTTCGGAGTTTATTTCTTAGCTTGAAATTTCTTTGTAATTTTCTTGTTTCCATATGTAGTATACTTCAATTTATTGCCTTACGATTTGTAACATGGATTTTTTTATTAAGCTTTATAATTGCTTAAAAAATATTTCAATTGCCAATCCTGGAAATAAACTATAGTTGTAAGCTCCTGATAAAATATATGAAACCAAATTTTAGTTTCATAAACCGTGCTCAGTGTTTCAAATCATGTGCAATGTGTATGTAATTTTTAGTAAATTTATTAAATACAGCCTAATAGGAATCAACGAAAATCTAATGAATAGGAATCAAAGTTTTTGCCACTAAGATACACAAGCATGTAGAAAACTATACGAGAAGCGCATTACCCCTTGCTTTTGTTTGTGCGGATTGCAAGCGGAATCTGGGTCACTGGAGTAACCTGCATGTAAAGCTTGTAGACTCAAGGTGTTTGAAGGAATATCTATCATTCAATAACGGTTATCAGGCCAGGATAGATTTAAATAAAGAGATCACCGGTGGATTATACCTCCTAAGTAAAGAATAATTAATGTTAAATGCATTTGTAATGAAATGTTTGACTGCACAAAACTATTTGAAATAAATAAAAACTGACTTAAATAAATATTAGTAGTTAGATTTCATTATTCAAAATATATTAGTTCTTTTTCCCAATTAAGTAGTTTTTCTTTATAAAATCAAACACCTTCGTCCAATTCACACCAAAATTATATTGTGAAATGCATCACGATGTATCATTACATATATCAGGATGTTTGCTAAAGAAATATAAGCAGCTATTCCCACGTACATTGGCAGAACGTTTCAATAGAACACGTGGCAAGTACCTCCCCTGTTTGATGAAATTCGTGAGAAAGCAGCGATGTAAATTGTTGCCGCACTAACTTTCAAACTAGAGCTTTTGTTGCTAGAAATCCGATCTCAAAACAAGCTTTGATTTGTAGGAAGTGAAGTTTGGTAGGATTGTAGGTCGATCCAACAAGCGTAGGAAATCTGACGTACCTTGGGAAGTTACAAGTATGTTTGTTACAGTTTACAAATAATTTCGTTGTGTAGTAACCACAGAATAGCTTTACAGATTTTTATGAATTTGGCTTACCATACAATTCAATATTTTCTTACTGAAGATCAGTACCCGAAAAAGTAGATAAGAAAAGAACTTAGCATTAACATTTGAAGACAAATTGTGCCATTATATATGGCTTTTGGATTTTGATCATTTATAAAATTCTCCGATGACATTATACAAAAACACACACACAAAAAAAAAATATAATCTAACTTCATAGAATAAGTTAGTGTGCTCATTATTCCTTACTATTCTTGACAATTTTCATTTTGCTACAGTTAATCTATGTTTATAATTCTATGAACCGGATAAAAATTTCAAATAAGCCTATTTGTTACAGAAAGCGTGTACCAGATGCCAGGTGACACAAGCAGGTTCTACGCGGCGTTCACGACAGGAGCTAGCGACGGACTAGTAGGCTCTGCTATATGCACCTTCACTATGGATGATATACAGGAGGCCTTCGCTGGACGGTTTAAAGAACAGGTAATATGAGTACCTTTAAAAATATCTCTCTTGTCGTATTTCTGCATGACTGAGGGTCGTGACTCCCCCGCAGAATTAATTCGTTAGGGGAGTTCTCTTGGGCAGATACATGGTGGTACACATATCCTCGGATATTGTGGTACACAGGGAGTGACGTAAAAATTCCCCATGAGCGCATCGTAATGTCAATCCCATACATTGGTCTTTCTATTCCATAAGTATAAATACTTGAGGCCCTCAGTGCGGCTTGATGAACTCTCGACACCAGAGTTGGCCACTCTCATTCGATAAGAAGAAGAAGTATAAATATTTTCTATGAAATTGCCATAAACGTGTTAATATTTATATATCTACATATAATAAAGCTGAAGAGGGTCAAAAGTCTGAACAATGAAGATTTTTAAAAATAAATTGTTTGGAGATATTTTGAATTGATAGCAGAACACATTCCAACAATTTCTAGAAATGTAGGCTGTTTATCTGTGACTCTGTTTTCCTGTTTATTTAAACGCTCATCACGCAAAAATGGCTAAACGGAACATCATGATTTTTGGTATGTAGGTAGTATGAGGTTTTAGAAGTGTCATGGTCAACTTTTTGTGCTGAAATAATGCGAGCGAAGCCGCGGGTGTCCACTAGAATTTAATATTTACACGTGTATGCTAATGGGTTAAAAATATGGAGATATATCACAACAAAGATTATAAATGTGTAACAGGTGTTCATCATAAGCCACTTGTAAACAAATTACAAAAGTATCATATAGTATAAAAGGAAAATGTTTTAACAGATAGGTTTTTACCTGAAAGTGATACACGTTTCATATAAAAATTTAAGTAATTATCATAAAATAACTTGCGTCGCCGTGTTACTCACATTAATCTGGGATAAAAGTATCTTCAAATTTTCATCTAAATACCTTCAGCCGAGTACACGTGAAGAAGGAGCAATATACCTATATATACATACACACACACACACACACAACTTTCGCCTTCACAATATTAGCGAAATTAGATTACCTATTATATAAAGAAAAGTTACTTTAAAAACGTTCCAATTTAAGCAATTTGCGAGAAGTGGCCACTCTTAAGTTTTACCCATTCCGTCTTATAACTCCGCCGGGTTAAGTTCGGGTTAAGACTCCGTAAGAGGGTTGTGCTAGCATCCATCAAACTAGATCCTACTTTAGGACGCCTGCCAGTACCTAAAGTAGGTTTAGTATAATGGAAGTAAGGAGGTAGCCAGACCCACTGTATAGCTAATAACATAAGCCGATAAAAGATACACATGCGAATGCCTTTATTATTATTTAGGGCTGATGCATGAAGTATCACCAGCACAAAGTAATACTTTCTGTGGAGACTTCTTATTGTGAGAAAATTTATCATTGAAATTTTTGCGTTACTTATTAATGGAATGTGGAAAACGGAACTATTTCTATTCCGTTTACAACTTTAATTCTACTACGTTACTATTGTAACAAAAATAAAACAATCATTTTATGATGACGTCATGTGACTTTGAATTTGTCCTTTTGCGCTTAGTGTAATTGTTTATTGAGTAATTAACGGGGAACAAAATTGATATTTCAGTATCAAATAAATACAACTGGAAGCAGTTTGAATGATTTTATGCTAGGTTCGAAACTCACTCAAATTCTCAAAGAAAAAGAAGAAGAAGAAATAAAACCATTCTAATCCACTTATTCCTTCTCCTAGGCGTCATCAAGTTCAGCGTGGTTGCCGGTGCTGCGCGCCCGAGTCCCGACCCCGCGACCTGGTACCTGCGTCAACAACACAGAGGCACTGCCTGACAACGTGCTCAACTTTATAAGGTATATACTTTATAAGCCGTAGATAACAGTCAATTTTAATTATGAAAACTTACGTGAGACATTTTAACAATATGTTAACTAAACGGTTTTCACTCACGTGTAATTCGCGTATGTTACACGTGAGTGACAGTCAAGTTCATAATATTACACATGTTATTTGCATTAAAATAAAATAAAAAAACTATAAAAGGATTCCTACCGCAAACAGAGACCGGTTTTCTAAATTGAGACAATTTAAACCACTAACGGCGCCTCGCGATTAATATGGGATAAAAAGTATCCTAATGTGTTAATCAAAGTCTATTGTTTATATATAAAATTTCATTCAAAATGGTTGAGCAAGAAAAAGGAACAAAAAATCGCATTTAGGTACGAACTCTCGTCTTGTTATTATACGCAGAGCCTACAAGTTTATATATTTTAAGGCAATTTTACTATTTCAGATTATTTTAGATACAAAAGCTTTATAGCAGATCTAACGCATATAGTACTAGAATATAATCATTTATTAACTTATCACGTATTCCAGCTAGAACATTGTGGTAAACCTTAAACCAGAGCTCTCTGGTTGTAGAGGGACATACTCTTAGATTGCACAGCACGCGAGCTCTCATATCTCTCTCCCTTGCGATTGCCAGAATTGGCAGCTAGCACCATTTATGCAAATTTACACCAAATAGTTCACATCACAAAGGAATAGTAAATGTGTCGCCGTGTAGGTAATGGATTGATTAATGGCAGCTCGAGCCTCAGTACACATATAACATAAATTGTCGTTATTAGGCAGCTCCGTCTTATTCCCTCGCGTGTAATCTCAACAAGGTTCGAGACCACACATTAGTTTTGCGACGCGTGTGCTTCTCTACTAATTGGGTCACATTCGCTTCCCCTTAATTGATGGTGCGGTGAGGAATACGCAGATAGGCACCCCTGTAAGACGCCGCCAATATTGTTCAGTGCATGCCAGTGTAGGCAGTAATTGTCTAAGTATCTACTCACTAAGTGCTCTGTAATATTAGTTTCTCTATTCATCGTTTATAGACTTTTTGATATTTTTTTTAGGTTTAACTTCCTTTAGGTTTTATAGATTTCCAATATTTTTTTGAGAACATAACAAGCCACGTAATTTCATTTTCAACTACAGTATAATTAGATAAGACTATTGTTATCGTGTTTGACTAGCAAGCTAGATTTTTGGATGCCAAAAATGCAGTCTAAATGTATTATTTCTGGTTTTACTAACTAGGTACGTTTTACCGCTCTATCTATTTTATCTTAATTTTTTTGTTAAGTATAAAACGCTTTGTCATAACAATCAAAACACATCTTGGGGGTCTTAAAAAATTAACCCGCAAAAAATGTACGGTCATTGTGAAAAACAAGAGTTGTTTTTAATCGCAAAAGTTTTACTTAGCGAGCGTCATCGTAATTATCTGTCCATTATCTGCAATCCTTTTTGTATTATTCTTTGTTTATTTGAATTTTCTGTAGAGTGTTTTGTGCTATTGATTTTCTTTTGCGTTTTCCTTTGGGACTATATATTCTTTGAATGCAGATCACGATCTGAATTCATAATATATTTGGACAGTTTGATTGAGCAAACTGGAACAGGGAGCTGGCGAGCTTCAATTTGTATCTATTATAAACATTGGGTGCATCCAATCTAAGATAGCATACACATGCTTCATAGATATATGTACATATTATGTAGCTGTATACATGTAGGTAGATTATGCAGAATAGGTCCTATACACTGGCCTGATTCCTGAAACCGTCTGCTGACTTGGTCAAGCATTGATTGGGGTCATACACTAAGGCTTAGCCTATTGCCTGTTTATTGGTGCGGTTACTCACCGTGCTTACCTCTGCTTTATGCTTAGCATGACGGGCTCTCATGGTCATACTGGTATTGAAGTATGGTTGAAACTGTTCATTTATTACGTTTGAAATGGTCAACTGTTTTGAAATGAACGAAAAGATCTATACACATAAAATTTAAGATTTATAAATTGATTCATCAAAAGTTGTGATGTATTTTTTTCAATTGTAATATTTTCAACTCGATTGGTACAGCTCAAAAAGAGCTAGTTTTTTTCAGATTATTTCCACAATAGATATAATTATACAGTGTTGATATGACAATTATGCAAATTGGCGTACATTAATGGAGTGAAAATTAATAATTACTGGCGTATGTAATTAATTTATGAATGTATCAGATGCCATCAATATCTGAATGTATAATTATGTGTACGTTATGCGTTTAAGTGATTGATGGCAATAGTAATAGGCAACTAGCTTAACTATCTATTAATTATATTTTGTCACATTTTGACCCGTTATTTATATATTTATTTATATATCATATTTCGCCACGGAATGTTTGAATCCACGATAAATAATATTAGTTTTTTTAATTATGTTTGTAACAGGGTCCTAATTTTTTCAGACGGTTCATTTGGTCGAGACTAAAATATATACACAGACACACATTATAGTTGTGTACAAAACAAAATGCTTTTACTTGAATCTAGACGTAACTTATGTAGCTGTCTTTGGAAAGAGCTTACTATAGAAATGATCCTATGAAGTAAGGTCTTAACTTTAGCTGTTTCTTTCGACAAATGAGAGAGAGAGTGACAAGCGATTTATTTCACAGAATTTTAAGTCTAACATAAAACTCTAACATACTAAAACGTTTGCATTAGTTTCCAGTAACCCTTTATACCTTATATCTTACTTGTGGGTGCTCGCGGCTTCACTCGCGTTAAGAAGTAAAACTTGCACCCCTATTTCATCCCTTTAAATGTGGCATTTCCAAAAATAACGTCATAACATCTACCTGCATTCCAAATTCCAGCTCAATCCGTCCAGTGGTTTGGGCTGTGCGTTGATAGATCACTATATCAGTCAGTCAGTCAGTCAGTCACCTTTAAGTTTTATATATTTACATAGCTTAACTTATTTTGTCCAGGTCGCATCCCCTAATGGACTCGGCCGTGCGGCACGAGGGCGACGCGCCTGCCTTCTACAAGCGAGACCTGGTGCTCACCACGCTGGTGGTGGACAAGCAGTTTGTTGACATGCTGGGGGATGACATCACTTATACCATCTTCTATGCTGGCACTAGTAAGTTATATTATGTAGCTATATATTACCCACGACGTAAGCCATAATATGATAAGGCTGCCCACTTGTACATTTATTTATAGTTTAAGTCCTTTTGTTTGATATTTTTAATTTATTTTGGTGTGCAATAAAGATATATAGTATTGTATTGTACATAAGCGTTTGCTTAGTGTGGGGCTAGATGGCGCTGTGTGCAATGTTCCGGAATATTTATTTATTTTTTATTCATATGCTTTACTCAATCGTAAAAGCATGTTTTTTCTATGTAAGTGCGGCCGATTTATTTCTAGCGTGTTTATACACATACGTGATGAAACGGCCGCTATCACGTAGAGATTATGGTGAATAAAAATTACATTGTGTGAAAAGTATGAGTCATCTGCAAAAGTTTTTTAACACTCACTAAGCAAATGATTTTTTGTATGTATATAAGTGTCATTCTGCATTAGCACTTTTGATATTTATTCTTGATATATTTGCCGTAAAGTTACAATTGGAATTGTCAAACATTCTTATCAACTATAAAAATAACGTCCACTTTCAAGAAACTGTTCTAATTACTAATGAAAACGCAGTAATGTCAATCCATATAACCAGAAAGTCACCCCCAATATCCACTGAGTTACCACTGCTTTCGCAAAAAATAATTTACGGTTATTTGTTGCTCTGTGGCCCAGTTTAGTTTGATAGGTTTGCTGTAGAGTAAAGAATTTAGCACTTACCTAATTGAGATATGAGTTGGCGGACTCAATGTGATGATGACTCATAGCTGTGTGGTGAAAGGTTGTTGTTGCAAGTTTTGTACATTTTAGGATTAAGTGCTCGTAAAATCCAAAGAAACGAGGAATAAGAAGCAATCAGGACCTTATAAAATAATTAACACGATTACATTATATATTTACTTACATATTTTTGTTTATTTTTTTATGAATAGGCTAATTTTAGAAAGAGTTTGGTAAAATAAATTGCATGCTTCACCTCTCGGATATTGTTCCATGTTAATATGCCTGACTGTACAGTTTTTTGATATACTTATGTAGGTTTTCATTAGATTAAGCAATTGATTTTTCCTATAGTCAGGCAAGCTTATTATAAGACACACCTTGTATAAAACAAGCTTGCCTGTCCATATATATATAGGTTTTACATACCCAAAGTACCGATACTTAATTTTCTCACAGGTAACGGTGAAGTGTATAAAATAGTGCAATGGGCGGGCGGCGCGTCACGCGTAGCAGATGTATGGAACGCAGCACATGCTGAGCCTGTACGAGCACTCGCTCTATCTCGGAGACTTGCCTCACTCTATCTCGCTACGGACCACAGGCTGAGACAACTGCCGCTGAGGTTATGTGCTCACAGGTAAAAAATAAATCTTGTTTTCTTCGCATCTATTAAAAAGTACTTATTTTTGGCAAAAAGTTCTTTCGTCTCCAGTTCAAATAATAAAAATGACTTACCAATAAAGTAACTTAAATGTTAGTGCTATAGGTTCGTAATTCATAAGGTAGTAGATGTATCAAACGCAGCACATGCTGAGCCTGTGAGAGCATTGGCTTTATCTCGGAGACTTGCCTCATTGTATCTCGCTACGGACCACAGACTGCGACAACTGCCACTGATAAAGGTATGAGAATCCTTTTTATAACCTTTTCATACATTTGAAAAACGCTTTTGATGTCCAATGTATGTATTATAGGAAAATTCTACTTTCAATATTAACGTCTGTTGAGTACAATAGGTGAGTCAATTATGAAGGGTAGTAGATGTAGGTATGAAAAGCAGCTCACGCTGAGCCAATGAGAACACTCGTTCTATCTCGCAGAACTTGCTTCGCTGTATCTCGCGGCTAACCACAGACACAGACTGGGTCAACTGCCGCTGAGGTTATGTGCTCACAAGTAAAAGAAAAATCAAGAACCAGATTTTTCTAAACTATTAAGAGATGTTTGAGGCAAATTTAATTTAAATAATGAAAATGACTCACTCATAAAGTAAATCACGGTTTCAAACAGATACATAAGTTTATAATATGTGATGTAGCAACACAGTTTCTTTTTTGTCTAGTACGGCAGTCGTTAAGCCATGTCAGAGGCCCTTAGGGTGGTTTTAAAACTCTCTACACCAGAGTTGGCCACTCTCATTCGATAAGAAGAAGAAGTTTTAACTAAGCTCGCGTTTGGCCGGGTAAAAAATACTAGTCTAAAAATTTTAGGTACACCTAATTTCTCATTACTTCAAAAACCTAGTTTCCTTTTACCTAGTTTCTAGATTTGTTAGTATTCCATACAAATGATAATACAAATTGCTTTTCGTTTTCTTAAAACCAAATAGGCCTAAAAAGCAATTTCCCCCCGTCTAAAAGAATTTTCTTAACATTATTTTTTATAACTCCAAGCCAGCTTGCTCTAAATAAGGGATTAGACCCACCCTTATTTAAAGGCATAAGGGTTCTTGTTAACATCCTGAGCCTTAGTGGATTGTTTTCTAGTTAGGAGCAAAACGTTTTTGTTGGCCAAGGGGCTCATTTCAATTAAGCCATGCATGTATTATAGTACCTATGTGAGTAAGTTCTCATGAGAGTGGCCAACTCTGGTGTCGACAATAAGCCTGGATCATGTATTGTAGATTGTCAATTTTAGTTATATTTTCACTCAGTTAAATCCTATTGTGACTTAATAAAATATTAAAACCAGTAATGTGGGATAAATAAACCGTGTTCACGTTTAAAAATGTTTACATTTTAACACATTTGGGAGAGGATTTCGTTAATTGATATGATTTTAATTGTAAGAGAAAACATTTGTTAGTATATAATCATCAAACAAAAACAGCTACATTAATATTTAATATGTATTAATATTTTATATAAAAAAGCATATTTTTGTCTCTAAATGAACATTTTATTTAGCCTATTGTATCAAAACTGTCGTAGCTTCTCAGTGATGCAGAGCTATAAATTAATTAAAGGATCCTGTATTCTTTAAATTTTAAATGATTGCTTAAAAGTAGTAAGACAGGATAAGAGAAAGATAGGCATAAAACTTTCTTGAGCAGGATACTTTGACACAGAAAACTCTATTCTCTATCATTCTCTTTTACTCACAAAAACTATAAGAACAGCATTCAATTGTTTATTGTCCCTTAGATACGATAGTTGCGTACGCTGTGTGCTCGACCCATACTGCGGTTGGGACAAGGAAGTGGGTGCCTGCCGACCATACACCCCAGGCCTACTCCACGACGCCACTAACTCCACGCCCTCTATCTGTGAAGCCAGCGCGCCTCTGAAGACAGTCAGAGCTGGCTACGGACAGAGTGTACATCTGGCAGCGTTTGGGATCACCCCGGAGGCGCTGCGAGACCAGATAGTGGTGTGGTACCACCACTCGAGAGAGAAGGGGCGGTATAAAATTAATTTCAAGTAAGTTTAAAATTATTATTTGTTTTTAACTATTCAAAATATAAAATTATTGCTTAAAATGCTTCTTAGCCAGACGCACGTTGCCATGAATTATTTTGTAAATGTGTTCCACCAAAATTATGAATGCACAGAAGCATTGTATCACCTATTTATCTGGTTATTTTTAATGATTTTGTGATTCATCATTGATCTATTCTTCAATATGAGATGGTTTGGTTTGGTTAAGCTTAACATTTGCCCTGTATGTAGGTAATTCATGGCGCTAATTTTTGCTTATCTATTTTAATAAGCTTGGTAAAATATATCTAGTTTATGTATATGTATATATATATATGTATATATATATACATATACATAAACTAGATATATTTTATATATATATATATATATATATATATATACATACACACACATAATATATATATATATATATGATTTCTTAAAGACTTCGATAGGTATTGTAAAATCATCAGCCTTACCTACTGTTGTAAGAAAACTATGTATCAGCATAATTTATAACTTTCTACTGTAACAGTTGGGAGCGAGTCCTGCAGACATCGGAGCGAGGTCTCGTGCTGCTGTCCGTGACGGAGACAGACCGGGGCCGCTACGAGTGCTACTTCGGGCCCACGCTCGTCGCATCATACAATCTGGACATTGATATTCATAGGTCAGCTTTCTTCTTTTTCTTTCATATCTTTGTAAAGCTAGTTTCATTACCGTAAACTCGCTTTCCTCCTTTGCACGATATATTTTTTAAACGAAATAAGATTTTATGTAACAACAACAATACTACAATTCCTCTGATGGATGATTTCTGAATAATGTTTTAATTAATTTATTCAATTATCAGGTACATAATGAAGCAAATAATATATAAAAAGACCGACAAAGTACTAGGAGAGATGACTAATGATATCTTTGGTATAAATTTTAATTTTCACATCAAACACACAATTTTATAAAAATGTAGGTGTACTGTACGAGATGGGATAGGATATTAAAAGTTAATAGGCAATATACATAAAACAGCTTGTGCCTAATATTATGAAATACATATTTGTTATATAGTAGCTCGCTGTACTTGCTTAAAATTCAGTTTGATTATAATTATTGTTGAAATATTTATGATAAAAACCTAAAATATAGTAAGATTAGTAGAACCTGGTGACTATAGATAATAGTTACACGTAAAGAATTGGAGCTAAGCTGTTGTTTTAGAGGTTGATATTTCAAACCTTAGGATTAGAATAAGATATTTTAACGGGAAGTTTGTAAAATAAAATCTTTTTTAAATGCAAACTTTTATTGTCGAATCTAGTTTCAATCAGATAAGGTTAGCACTTCTAGCATTAAGTTTACACGGCGTAGCCTCTATGCATATTAAACATACCAATATTCTAGAATACCTAATCACAATATCCAGAATAGCCAAGAGTATGTTCCGTACAGATAAGCAACTCCCCTAAATTCGGGAGCTCGCCATAAAGTTGAGTGCGAGTGTTTACGAGGCAACTACAATAACTTGCCCGGGCTAATTCCTGAACTATTGCCGGCTTGCGGTATTGAGACATTTGGTAGGGAACTAACCTAGCTTCGTGCGTGGCTATACAATATATAGTATACCTAGTCATATGTGATAGCAGCGATGTACGGATTTTGTAGCATATATTGCTCTGGACCAGCCCGATCGACGAATGACATTGTTAAACGTGTTGGGAGGAACTGGCTTAGACAGTTTAGACAGGCTGGGTACAGTACCTACTATACTCAGCAGTGGGTAGATATGTACATGCTGGCATAATGATGATTAATTGCTCTGTGATATAGTTCAATCATCATCATCATCTACAGCCTTCTCTATCCCACCGCTGGGCTTACTTTAATGCTTAGGTATAATAGATAAAGTCTAATCACGGAACAGGCAGAGATTGTTCTTCCACTAAAGACAATAAATGGAGACAATAATGTTATAACATATTGAAGAACAATAATTATCTCAATAATAGTTTTATGCTGATATTTTTTATCATCATATTTGTGATGTTTTGTATACATGTTACATTCTGTAAAATACGTTTTTGTTTATAGATGTACACAGCCGAGCAAGTCGCAAGAATATAGACAAGTATATTCGGACTGGTGTCATGAATTTGAGAAGTACAAGAGCGCCATGAAAGCATGGGAGTCCAAGCAAATGGTAAGTTATGCCCATTCTTTATTAAAGTATAGTATAATCATAGATCTTCATTAGGATTTTTAATATTTAACATACTATATCATTAATTTTTTATGTTATCTTTCGTTTGTCGTTTCAGTCGTTTCACATAGATATATCAGGGTTGCACACAAACACATATACCTATAGACAGCAAGAAAGTCGTTCTAAAGTATCATATGAATTGATAGTTCAACCAGATATCATCAGAATACATTATTTTACTTAAGAATTCCTCGAAACTAGATAGAATTACTTAAAAATTCATCAACATCAATGATACGAAATTTCGTATTGATTTATATCCAAGCAGACATTTGAAAACTTATAACACACGTATAGATTTTAATTTATCCAAATTACACGTGTACAGAATCGACAATACGAAAATTACTTTTATTACAACCAATTTATCTAATATTTACAAGTTAACAACTCTGTAATGAACAGTTATTAACAAAAAAAGTAATTTCAACCTTCGGACCTAATGAAAGGTTGTAAGCATTTGTTACGGATTATTATACGAGTATGTGTTTGCTTGGCCTGTGTTTTCTGAAAGAAAATCCATGTCACTTTTAGAGTTATATCTATATATGTATACTTTTATTCTAGGCATGTGTTTTACCAAAAAAATATTTTGGTTCGTCCCTTTACCTCGACGTTCTCTTAAAAGAAGAACAGACAAAACTTAGTTTTAACTTACAAATTCACTTTCACCTTAAGCGATGATTTCAAAAACTATAATATTTTCTGTGAAAGTATGAAATAAAATGCTACATTTAAAACACCAGGATTTGTACCGCAATATACAATCTGAGCGAAGCAACTTTCCTCGGATGAAATTTTGCCGTAAAAGTTGCTCTTTTATTTAATTACTAATTTTTACTGAAGAGAACTGAACTACTGGCAGCTATTAATTAGTTGGCTGTTAGTTTAACTTGGCTTTAATTGTATGTCTGCTATTTTTAATCAGTTTCCATTTCTAAGCTGTGATTGTTTTATAAAATTAAAATTGTGACTGTCTGGCCAATTTTCTAGCCCAATTGCTTCTTATTTACTCTAGTAGGTATTTTACATTATTACATTTTAGTTAATATAGTGTGCTCAATATTTTCTAAAAATGTTTGGGTTGGTAAAGTCTAGGGCTTCTATAGAAAACGGAGTAGAAATAAATTTAGTACCTAAACTTGAAAGATGACTCAGAACGAGAAAAACATATACTTAGGTATTGTTCGTCATTTGCAGCATTAAGCTTTTAAGAATTTCCTTTTTTCCTGTTGTTTCAAGAGTTATATGAGATACTAGTGGGTGCTCGCGACTTCGCTCGCATTCAGAAGTAAAACTTGCATCCCCTATTTCGCCCCTTTAAAAGTGACATTTCCAAAAATCCTTTCTTAGCGGATGCCTACGTCATAACATCTACCTTCACTCCAAATGTCAGCCCAATCCATCCAGTGGTTTGGGCTGTGCGTTGATAGATCACTATATCAGTCAGTCAGTCAGTCACCCAGTCAGTCAGTCACCTTTGAGTTTTATATAGATATATATTTATAGAGTTGTTAAAAAAAAGTAAAATAACTTTTAACTAACACAATTGTATATTTTAGCAGTGTGCAAAGAGCGTGAACGCATCGAGTCAACAAAACAGCATGGCCAACGAGATCGTGGCGTCGCTCCGGTGATAGGCACAGCGTGATTAATTACACCTCTAACGTCTACTATCCGATATTTTGTGCCGCCTTCCCTTACTCAGCTATCTGCTAAGGAACATGTAAGAAATCGAGTGGAAGAACTTACCTACAACGTACTACGTACAGATGAACCTAGAAGTTAATAATGTCTACCCAAATTCATGTGTGTCTATCTGTATTGAAAAATAAGTAATACCTACATATTTATGAGGGAAAATAAAATTACTTTAACATCAATCTGGGGTTCAACCTGGATGCTTTAACAAAAAATTATGATCACCGTACATAATATCGTGTTTGTGTGGCAGATATTGTACATATATATTTTGAACTTTATCACGTTACATTTTTCATGAAAATCACTTGAAACTAAAACAGTTCAGTTAACATTTTATAAGCTTTGTATTCTGCTTCACATTGGCGTGTAATTAACAAATACATATCGTTTTGCTACATCTGCCAAAAACATTGTCACATATTTGGGGAATTGGGAATGAATATTAAATGTCACTTGTATTAAAATATGCGTTAAAGTGCCTATACTTATACTGAAAATAATTGCGTTGGCAACATTAACGTGGTATCAAATAGCCATTCTATATCGCATGATATATAGAGGCAGGTTTCGAATCAGATTACAATCAGAGCAGCTAATGATTGATTAATGTTAGTTCCACAATGCGTTGGATGGAGCACAAGTAGAAGCAAATCCACCATATTACGCAAATGAATCATAACATAAGTGAATAATCGAGAATCAATGGTAGGGGGAGAAACCGAAAGGGGAGCGAGGGGATGATCTGTTGAAATAGATTTGTTGTCCGTTCCGGAGACTGCTACTTGATGGATGGCTGAGTTCTCCTCAACTACCCAAAAACTTTGTTCTTTGTTCCCGCAAACAACATGTCGGATTGTATATGTTAGCGACGTAGCGCTCTAATCGATTAACCTTTAATGAAAGCGACTGAGTATATAATGTAGTAGATTCACGTTTGGAGATCCCGAGTGCTTCTGTGGATACTTACCTAGTTATAAAATGTCGCCTTTGCAACTACTGTAAATATAAAAAAGATGAATAAAATATTATGGTGTCGTACCACCAATACAAAATGCTGTGATATCAGTTCTCGTTGGATCATTATTGTGCTGTCATGTAAGGTTGTACTAAAATATGTTGAACTAATTAATTGCATTGTATTTAAAACATTTTGCTTTTGTCGTGTAAAAGTTATGATAGAGTTATTGTTGAAATATTGGTTCGTTTTATTCGCATTGCGGCAAATTCAGTTTTATACGAGTTTAATATTAGTGATTTAGGCTCAGCTGTATTTTGACTTTTCGTGCAGACGATGTAAATTGCAAGAAAATAATAAATAAGTAACTGTTCCATCTGAGAGTTTGATTAAAGTGATAAAACTTAATTTGGCGCAATTTATGTTTCTTAATAAGCGAAACAAAACTAAAATTTACTTTTTACGAGGGAAAGTTATAATGAAAACAAAATAAAAAGCAATAAAAACGCCAATTTAGATGTAAGTGTAATGTTAAAGAAGATGCTTATTTGTACGAGACAGTTGTTGCCTAGCGTGACTTGCATTTATTATAGTAAGTAATTTATAGGACATTTAAGTATTATGTTTTAGATTTTTGTTGAGTTGTGTCGAATCACGCGGCTCACTGGCAGTTTCTGTTACAAAAGTGGATATTATTGATTTATTGCCATAAAATGTAATTTTAGGCCGATTTCGGACTCGGAAACCGAATTTAATAGCTGGTTGCGTTGTTTTCAGTTGATTTCTATATCGCTAGAATAGTGCCTTGTGAAGCATGCTTACAGTAGATATTAAAATATTTTAAAAACGTATTAAATTTATTCTATTTTTATGAACTGTAAAGAGATTCAATGAATAAAAATGTTCATAAGATTCGTAGTTAACATTTGTGAAAGGAAGCAATAATGTTCCACTGAACTAAAGGTCGCCAGTATTACATGAATTGACTATATGCGTAGTGACTAATTTAATTTACATTGATTAGAATGTATGTAAAGTTAAATGCATCATATATCATTTTGTCATGAAAATTACAGTACCTTCTTTTAGATTGAACCATCAACAGCAATGACTAACTTAAAATGATCGATTTCATCATTCTGGATAGAAGTCCTCCATTATTTTATTTTGTAACAAAAAATAGACCTGTTCGTAACTAAAAGCTTTTACAAATATTAGTTCCAAAAAAACTCAATGTTCAACTCAAGACATTTTGTAGAATAGGTACCAACAATTACATGTAGGTATTCTTCAAATCCACAGATAGAAGTACCCAATCTTTTACAGTAAGAGCTCAAACTAATGATTAGTACTTATATTGTTTTTGAATATTCCATAAAGACAATGTTTGTATGTAATTCATTCCTATTGCAGAAATGTTATTATTTAGAGTAGATACTCAATGTAAATAATATACTTAACATAGGAAAAATGCTATAAATTATGTTTATTGTATAAATTAAATATAAGGTACTTGTAAGCGATTGTTTTATAAAAGGGTCAAGAAAAATAAATTATTTTAGATCTAATATGTTTTTCTTTATCTGATCTAAATCTTAGTTTAATACTTACTCATAAATACCAATATAGTTATTTACATTTTTTGGGCAGAGGCTGACTAGTTAAGTTCTTCATCTTTGTTATTTATTTATACACCATGTAGGTAAGGTTAAGGTACTGACGTCCGAAAACCGGAAAAATTCACACCTATAGATTAGCGATAATACGCATAGTGCTGTCACTTAAGTTTATAATTCAATCCCGAACTGCAACTAGAACAGACAAGCGATGATTACTATCAGGCACGGAAGTTGCTCGTCTTTCATATTTATTTTTTCGTCAGAATTCTTTAATTGCCAACATCTACAGGAACTTCAAAGTAGAGGAAATTTCCCTAATATCACAGTTGCTAAGGAAATTTTCATTAAGTACTCTAGCTAGATGAGATCATAATTAAGTGCCTAATACGTGGGAACAGCACTCCTCCGCACTTCTAAGTTAATTACACATCCACAATTTAAATTTAAGAATCCTCGCTATAATTTAGACGACATCATAAAATCCGCGAACTCTCGCTAATAAGTTGTTCTCTTATATCTTTTACGGGCAATGAAACAGTAATTTGAGTATCGTAAACGGCGCCTGTCTTAGATTGGCGAACATCATAGAATTTAATTACCCGAGGGAGAGGGAATAATTGGCGAGTCGCCTGTAATAGCGCTTTACGCCCAAATTAATAGTTTTCCGCTGCGGCCGGGTCCGCCGCACTGCTCCATTGCGCGCCATTCATCGCTGACCTACAATCCAGATAATATACCACATTATTGAAATGGACGATCGTTTACAATCTATAAGCTGGCACGGAGTGACTCATGCCTTGTTATGGTACTCCTGTTCAGCTGTGGTGTTTTTGGTAAGTAAAATTAGCCGTATGAATATTGTTGTTGCGCGGGAGGTGGAGACTATGTTGTAGTAGGTTTTTATGTTTGTGTGTAAAATGGGTAAACTAATATGAGTAAGAAATGTTAATTCTTTAAATATATTTAATGTAAAGTCAGTTTTAAGCCTTACTCTGTGCAGTTAATAGGAAGTATGCTCTGTCAAAACTCGTTTCCAAGTTTTGATTTTAATATATTTTAATGAATTCATGCAAGGAACGGCTGCTTGTTTACTTGCATTAAACTTTGTACGGACGCATTACAACTGACATTGTATAAAACTCGGTAACGTTAAATCCAGCAGGCATCATCAAATACTTCACAAAAATAGCGCCATCACACTAATTGAATTCTATTTACAAAGTATACAGGTAAAAGGAAAAAATGCGACTTCCATAAAATGTTATGAAGGTAAAATATCTTGTAGGGATAAAGATTTCCAGTGATTTCATACCCACCTAACACAGTTTGCGTTGCCCAAATAAACGGAAGGAGGAAAAAGCCCTTTCGACATCACAAAAAACGTCCCAATCTCATAATAGTGAATCACGGATTTACCGTGTGTTTGACTTACTCAAATCATCGTCCAATAACATTATAGGTAAACGTTTCGAAAGGAACCAATAACATAATTTTATTTAAGACGTTCGGCTGTATCCTTTGATCTTCCGATCGAGTTGGTCGCCAGTCGGCGGATCTCGCGTCTCGATTCGTTCTCAGTAATCAAATTAAGGGAAGGTCCCAGTTAGAATTTCGTTGCGCGATGAAGCACGCTACGTATGTAATGTGGCGGAGAAAGACGCCTGATCGATCACACGTACGCTCTCTAAGCCTTTAAATGAACGATTTCAAAGGGCTCATCGCGAATTAGTTTATGAAAGCAGATTAGAGCGTTATCGTTTGAAGATTAAGTGTGGCCTTATTTTAGGCACGCGTTCGTTTTGGAAAAACAGTAGGAAAAACAGTTGCAGTCTTTTTCATGTTTGGTTCGATAAGAATTTGAAAGAAATAGCTAATATTGATTTGCTATTTAGTTATGATGTTTAAGGATTAACATTTCACGCATCATATTATATAAGTGGCTCTATCCCTTATGAAATAATGAATACTATAAAATGAAGAAATCTCGACAAAATAATACGTTTCTTTCGATTATACTAAAGATCATGCGAAAGAGCTTTAGTTATAAAACGCGTTTTTTATTGGGCTCTTTCTTTGTTTTAGCTCAACTATTACGATTGATTACAAACAAGACCTATAAATTATATCATGAAGTTTTCCTATCTAGGTCACACATGACTAGTATAACACCATAATTCAATTGGGTCGGTGAATAAGACATCACTCGATGACTAATGTAGGCGAGTTACCAAAATAATTTATGGAGTCTACACATCACCGTATCGACGTACTCGTATTGTATTTATGTTTGTCTGGCAATCGCAACGTCATTCCTTAGTGTTCAGTGATCCGAATAAATAACTTTTGTAGAACTTCTGTTTCTTTGTTTCTGTGTTAGCCGACGTTATTTATGAGCCAAATGAATGCAAACCTACTCCACCTCTGGTCTGATGAAAGAGTTATTTTTAAAAGCCTGGTCATTCTTAAATTTTAAGCTGACTTGTGATACTGAAGATGTACACACATTTATAAAATTATGAAATCATTTATCAAACTAATAGATTACCTCGGTTTGGCTGTGTGTATGTGGTGTCGGGATAAAAGTAGCCTATGTACGCTGTACTATCTTCATAGCATAAATCAGGACGATCTGTTGCTTTGTTGCGGTGTGAAGTAGACACAAACATCAAGAAACCATCAAATTAATTTTTTGATTTTATATAACGGTATGATAGTAAAGAACACAGAAGGTATACCAAAAAAACTACAATTAATATCAGATTTACACAGGTTTAATTAAATGAGGGCCGCGGTTGCAGCTCTCCATTTATCTAAATTCGTTCCGCACACGAGCGCGTGTATTTATAGAGTCCATTGTTGTTGTCCCAAATCTGTATAAACCGTTACGAAGCCGTATTAATAGTGGAAACTCAAGGGCTGTGTCATCATAATAAAATGCAAATTGACACTGTTTAATCCGGACTTATACCGCTGAGCCCAATAACGGTTAATAATCCAGCCTGTGGGAAAGCGGACCCGTCGAGACCGATGCCACAGCTCCTGACAACCCTACTTTTAAGTTCCATAACATTTAGATAAGTAGCTACATATTAATTTGAACCTTACTGTACATAAAATGCTTCTAAAGTAGATACAAAATCATTAATTCAAGACCTTCTGTGTAGATTTTGACCCAATTTGTGTTTTAAACTAATTAGGTTGGTAAGGTCAAAATTAATGCCAAACCATTTTGCATAAGTTCCAGGAGCCGCTTATTTATTAGCCAATTGCCAGGCTTTGTTTGTCGAACATTTGGTCCAATCCGACCACGGTAAATATTTGCAGATATAATGTTCGGAAGACTGTATCGGGGCACGGAATAATGAAATGTAAATTAATACGTCATCTCGGATTAGGAAGGGTTTAAGTTCGTTAATCCGATTAACGGGTTGTCTTAATGATGCGCTCGCTTACAATTTCTCGAGTTATTAACGCAGTCTAATTGGGTCAGTTTACTCTTAAAATTAATTATTAAAGTGAAGGTAGGAGGAACTAAAAATTATATTTTGTTCTTACTAGATGTTGCACTACTTTCCGTTATTAATTTAAGTGTTTAAAAATTCGTGTCGTGCCAATTAGGAGAGAGTAAACTAAAATGTCTCTCTCAGAAACAGAAAAGACCAAATAATTGGATTTTTCGTAGAAATTTCGATATCATATTCACACGCGTGAATATATTTACTCAAAAAAAATAAAAGTTATTGCGTGCATGAAAATTGCAAAGGTAGTTTCAGCTGTTAATAATTTTGATAGGTATTTTAGCTAGTTGGTTAATTTGAGGCTTTTGTCCGAATGCGCATGTTGTGTTAAGTGCAGCTTTTGAATATAGAGTGAAAATCCAGATTTAATCCGTTCAGTAGGTCAATATTTTTATGTTTTATTCTGTAATCTTGTTTTTATGGATATATATTGATGTATCCCATGCAAACAAGATTATATTGAGCTATTTTTAAATGTACCCATTTCACTATTTCAGCAAAAAGTAGCCTACATTCGCCCAAAACATAATTGCGATATTTTGCTCTATTTAAATATGAATAGATAAATAAATAATTAGAACCACAACCACCAGGGTGCGTCTGGATGAAAAGCAGACACTGGAACCGCTGAGCCACACTCGCTTTCCATACAAACTCCAAATAAAAAGAGAACTGGATACTTCCGAAGAGATGAAGGCAGTTTAGTTAGTGATCATCGTAGCGCTCATATTAAGGTACCATACCATGAAAATGAGATGCAAGTGTTTTTTTTCATTGTTAGCATATTAGTGAAAAAGATACGTCGGTTTATTTTATGATTTTTTTTAAATCAATTTACGTAATGCTTAGAGGAGATGTAGTAGAAAAATCGATATGAATAATTCAGAAGACAAAACTATTTCTTTGACTAACAATATCTTCTTTGTAGTGTTGCGCCGCGGCGATTCTCGAAGGTTCACGTAACCACCGGCCTACCTACGCGTACACATAAACAAGTTGTTTACCACATTTTAATTGCGTTCCAGAGATTCGACCCTTCATTTTAAGCGTAACACAAAAGAACCTAATTTGCATAACAATGATTTTATAACCTTGTTTACATCAAGCGCTCACCTACCTAATTTGCATGACAAAAGATTTATGGTTCTGTTTTGATACAAGTAATACAAAAGCATTCGAGAAGTTTCTTACCGATATATAAACAGGCGCAGCTCGGGCCAGAAGACAGTTTCAATCAAGCGATCGAGGCGAACAGTCAAGCGATACTAAAGTGATAGTACGTGTTTGGAAGTTCATAGTGAAGTACTGTGAAGTAAACGTGTGTGTTTAGTGTTTTACGTAGTCTCTACGTACGTGTGTGTGACAAAATAGTCGAATTAAAGGCAATAAATTAAGGCATTGTGTTTTTCCTTAAAAACAGCCCCCTATCCCGTAACATTTGGTGTCAGAAGTGGGATAGGGGATAGTCACCGAAATTACAAGCTAAATGGGATGGACCGTATCGTGTGGTGACAAAGATCAACGACATCACATTCCGGATACAGAAGGGCCAGCGAGGCGGACCTAAGATCGTTCACGTGGACCGGCTGGCGAGATACCATGGAGACAATGGAGCTCGGGACGAGCACGTCTAAGGAGGGGGTAGTGTTGCGCCGCGGCGATTCTCGAAGGTTCACGTAACCACCGGCCTACCTACGCGTACACATAAACAAGTTGTTTACCACATTTTAATTGCGTTCCAGAGATTCGACCCTTCATTTTAAGCGTAACACAAAAGAACCTAATTTGCATAACAATGATTTTATAACCTTGTTTACATCAAGCGCTCACCTACCTAATTTGCATGACAAAAGATTTATGGTTCTGTTTTGATACAAGTAATACAAAAGCATTCGAGAAGTTTCTTACCGATATATAAACAGGCGCAGCTCGGGCCAGAAGACAGTTTCAATCAAGCGATCGAGGCGAACAGTCAAGCGATACTAAAGTGATAGTACGTGTTTGGAAGTTCATAGTGAAGTACTGTGAAGTAAACGTGTGTGTTTAGTGTTTTACGTAGTCTCTACGTACGTGTGTGTGACAAAATAGTCGAATTAAAGGCAATAAATTAAGGCATTGTGTTTTTCCTTAAAAACAGCCCCCTATCCCGTAACAGTATGTTCTCACGTCAAAGGGTCCTCGATTCCTAGTGTGAGATAGCAGTGAATCCTAATGCACCAAAATATAAGTAAGGCATGAACGTATATTAAATTTAGTGCACCTATTTTTTTTTAAATATCTTATTTTGTTTGTTTGATAACAAATTATGATTTTGCGAACTACAACATAAAGTTCTCGGACCTCTGATAAGCCCCAGATTTAGCGACAAATGAATTTGTTCCTGTTATTTACTCGCAAACTTGGGAAGACAATAAAACTTAGCGAAACGCTGTTTGGGTACTATTTACTGCAGTAAATGGAGTGTCAAGTTACTTCATTATGAATTTATGGCCTAAAGTTGTAAAGTTTCTATTTAATACTTGACTGTATAAGAAAAGAATATACTAACTAAAAAAGCATATATAAAATTAGATAATCACATTATCCATTATATATATTATTATTGTTATTTTTCTAAAGACCTGTACCCAGTGCACCCGAGCGATAGGTTTTTTATCAACCTTCATATGTAGTAGGTACTTGTACTAAAATCTATTAACATTCACGTGAATAGAATTCAAAACGAACAACTCATTTTAATCAAATTACAAAATAAAAGCTATGTGCGGCGTCGTATCACAGCGGTGGCATCTAAATCTACATTTAGCAGACGTACAGGCATGTGATTGTGAGAAATCGCGTTATTATTCGGAGGTAAGTGGCCAATCCCGGCGCTTACTTGATTTATAGATCTAATTAAATACCTGTACGGAAACCATGAATTGTCTCGGAGATCCCGGCATTTCAGACATTCCCACTGCACTAACTTACGTTTACTTACACCGCTGAAATGAGCTTTTATGCTTAAATAGGACTTGCGAAATGGGTATGAAAAAAATAAGTTAAACTAGAGGCAACTATTTCAATTTATTGTTAGCTGCAAGTAATATCAACTATGTAGCGAAAAAAAAAATACAACAGTCTTTACTTTTTCGACTGCTATGTAAGCAAATAAATATTTGGAAAATCACAACAAAAAACTAGGATCCAGTCTAATTTACGATTAGCAAATATTTCCAGCTCATTTTCCGCAAGCCGTGTACAAATTCCCAAATTACCGTCCGAGCCGAACTACCAATACATATTAACCACAGAGCCTACGCAGGGAAAACACATACCAACATCCACAAATTTAGAAATACTCGTGGCAAAAATAAAAAGCAAAAACGTCTAAAAGTTGGTTGTACATTTTGTGATTTTCTTTTGTGTGTGGCGCCGTCCAAGACGCAAAGATAAGTTTGCGGATGTGTAACAAAGTTTGGGAACAACACGGCCGCTGTCGGTCGTCTTCCAGCCGATTGACCGACAGATTTTTCCGCGTAGGGCCGCTTGAGGCCGCCACCCGCCACGTAGCGATGCGAGTCACGGCCTGTCAGTGACAACCTCATACATCAACCCTTCTCTCCGATCAACTATACCTACTTGTCTTGTACGATGGGAACAAATTATTGTGTTCCTATGGATAGGCGGGTGGATAGGCAATATGATACTTGACTAACTTGGTACCTACGTTCCTATTTTACAATGTTTTTGTAATTAATTACTATCACTTTTTGTACAATGCTATAAATTGAAAATTTCGCTTATAACAGTCATTTATTGAAGTAGTAGTCAATGTATACTTGTGACTCAAGTTTATTTAATAACATTTTTATTTCAGTTAAGGTTACTTTTATATGTTTATCCATACCTATAACAACAAAACACCTCAACATTTACTGGAAATCAAGCAAACACTCCATTGAAACTATCAACAATGTATAGAGCCTATCACCTATCATTCAGTAAAGTAGCCCCGACATCGATGAGGTGAATGCATGGAGTGTGTCCCGCCCCGCGCCCAGCGCCCGCCGCGGTTACAATGATAGCTCGCCCCGGGCCAGTCTGTCGGCCCCGCTGACGTGTCACATCGCTGCCAACCCCTCTATTGCATATTGACGGTATTTGTCTCGCGCAGATTGCCTTTGATTCACAAACATCCACGTTCCGAGAATACTCTTGTAACGCACGCCCAGTTCAGCTCGAATACTGTTATTGGAATACTGGTTACACTTTCCATCAAAAGCTTATATCAACGGATTACTAAAGAGCCCGCAGTATGTTATTTTGAAACACGATACGTATAAAAGGTTATCCATCCGTGGCCGCTCCTGATCCGGCACGTAAGCAATAAAACAGATAAAACAACCGGATATTAGGAAAGGATAATAGCATTAGTTTAACCTTTAACTTTTAGTCCTGAATCTCGAAACAATTAGGTAAGGGCCGGAGCGGTTTTCAGTTTAGTTCAGCAGTTATAAGGAACTTTTGCCGGGTTCGAGGAAGCGAGGGTGACAGTCACGTGATGTTTCGTGCATTGAGCGCCGACACACCGGATAACTGCCGATAACCGTGTGTTCTACCCCAACATTAGGCCACCGCTACTTACGTACAAACTTCACTTCCAGCTACTCATTTCACTAAAACAAAAATACTAAAAAGTTACGTGTATGTTATAAGCTATTTCGTCCGCATTAATTCAAAACAGCTGCTTTTTCCGTAATTACAAAATATGTTCTCATACATGAACGGCTCACGGAATACGCGACATTTTATTATGATTTCGCATTTCGGTAATATTTCATAACGAGAAATAAATGCAGATACGTGACATTCTTACGGCTTTAGAATACATCGTTCTCTGAAAATATATTTATTTTGCCGCATAATTGAGAGCTCGCTCATAGCCTGCCCATTTGTAACGAAGCAGAAAAGTTAGGAGTATCGATCAGTAATAAAATATGGGGTTGGTCGTAAAGAAGGCAGTATTTTGACTAGCGGAGGCTGCGGAGGCGATGTTTGTACGTAGTTAGTGGCGCTTCCCGCAATAAATCAGCGGGAGTGTGGGAAAATTGTTAAAGCGGAAGATGCGGTCTGCAAGCGGGCATCGGCGATACCACCCGCCCGCTGACCACATTTACATACTCATGTGCCGCGTCCTATTTACTGCGCCACATTTTATTCCTGCCATTTTATTTCCACGATCTATTTCTCAAACCAAAATATAGAAACTCTCGACGACCTAGCTCTTGAACAACCCCAAAAACACGAAATCTTTGCCTTTCAAGAAGTTGTTCAAGTTTCATCGCGAAGGGTAGCGAAATGAGTTATTATACTGTCTCATGGAAAAAAATCACTTCCCCGAGTAATGAAAACTCGAGCTGATGCGCTCGAGAGGCGGTACTCGGGTCCGGCGGATATTACGGCAATATATTTCAATTACACATAAGAAAAAGAACAAGTCGTTTGAAGTAGCTGAAAGGCCAGATTACAGGCGCGGAGGAAATAATAAGGAAAGCCCGCTAACGAGCGAGAGACGGCAAGTTTTAGAAAGAATCGTGTAGGAAACCAAGATGGTTTCAAGTGATTAAATTGTCGAGTTTATGTTTCGACCTTTCGATGTTACTAGAAGACTTGGGACATCTGAACTGTATAGATTGTTAATTAGTTTCCGTGTCTAATCTAACGTACTCGTACGTCCGTAATTTTGGAAAGACAAGACCTACGCTAATCTATTTGTGGATGGTAAGCTATATAAGCTATCTTTAGTTTGAAAAGGGCATTTGTTATGCGTAGGCAGGTATGTACATATTTTTGCCCCTCAGGCCGCCATATCTCGAGCACGTTAAATGGGTAACCGGTACGGAGGGTGAAGATTTGTGCGATTCAATGGAATTTAATTACTCTGGAAGCGGGCCGCGTAACGACGCAAAAATATTTATGTTTATTGTCGAGCTAATGCTTGAATGAGACCACACTGCGACCGACGAGGGACCGACGTGTTGGTACTAGCGGTACTTGAGCTTGTAATAGAAATTATATGACACTCATAGAAAGCCGATTATTCAATACTTGCAGAAATATTCATATAATCAGATTTGTATATTATTAATTTTAGATTCCAGCATGCATAATAAAATTATATACAATAAAAAAATACGAATAAAAATGTCGCAAAACGTTTTATTTCAATGTTACGAATAACTTTTTTAAGGCTAAACTTTAGAGTAACTACAGACGCAAGCTAAAAATGTATTAGCAAATAATAAAAGCGACTATAATATGATGTTGATAGTTTTATAAATAACATATAACAATATTTTAGGGCCTTAAAAATGTACACAGCCAAAAAACAGTATCTTTGATTAAACGCGTTGTTTGTCTTCCTTATGTATTTAGTACCAGTGCAGTCACTGCAATCTAGCTGCAGGGTATAAATAACTCCCTCACGAGCTAGACTCACATTTGGAAATGTCGATGAATAACCTCTATCAAGTGTGTAATTTCAAAAAGTTGGAAAGCAATTAAAAACTTAAAAATAAAAATGTTTAAACCTGGTGATTTTTGGTATAAAAATAACATAAGACTTACTTTTTCCCATGCTTACCGCTAGCAGTACAACATCCGCGTTACAAAACGCGGATTAAGTTTGACGGCTACTTC
The DNA here is from genome assembly GCA_964023185.1 of Macaria liturata. Taxonomy (NCBI): domain Eukaryota; kingdom Metazoa; phylum Arthropoda; class Insecta; order Lepidoptera; family Geometridae; genus Macaria; species Macaria liturata. Next base: position 6,635,251 of record OZ026806.1, on the reverse strand, counting down.
TGTATTCAGTGGATGAGCTTTTTTATTACATAATTTATCTTTTATATTTTTTCATACGCCATTTTAATAAGCAGTGTACATAATGTTAGGCACTATGCTATTTAGTCTACATTTGATGATCTCTTAAAGAAAAAGGAGAAAGATCCATACGAATGTTTAACCGACCAAGTTCGTCTGAAAATATTATAAAACTAGTGGTGGCCCGCGACTTCTCTAGTATTATTTTGAGGTAAAAAGTAGCTTATGACACTTCTAAGACCTTATACTACCTTCAAAAATCATGAAGACCCGTTCAGCCGTTTTTGCGTGATGAACGTTTCAATAAACAGACTAACAGAGACGAAAATAAACAGACAACATTTGTAGAAATTGTTGAAACGTGTTCTGCTATTAATTCAAAGTATCTCCAAGGACTTTTTTTAATTATCTTCAATGTTCAGAACTTCAGACTTACGACACATCTTCAGCTATATTATACACTAGTGGATATTCGCAGCTTCGCTCGCATTAAGAAGTAAAACTTGCATCCCCTATTTCACCCCTCTAAAAGCGGCTTTTCCAAAATTCCTTTCTTAGCGGATGCCTACGTCATAACATCTACCTGCATGCCAAATTTCAGCCCGATCCGTCCTGTGGTTTAGGCTGTGCGTTGATAGATCACTATATCAGTCAGTCAGTCAATCAGTCACCTTTGAGTTTTATATATTGAGATATGTATAGATAGATATTATTCCACCCTTTCTAATAAGTACAAATGACATAAAACATTTAAAGATTGACTTACATCAACTGGCAAACCAAACACAAGTTACTTGATACATTACGACGCCGATCTTCTATGTATCATGCATAAATCCGAGGTATTTCGCGCAGAATGTGAGGCCTCTATTTCGGTAATGGATCCGATATCTCGATCTTCAGGCAAGGAGTTTGGGGAAAACATAGGCGAAATAACACGGAAACTTTTATTTAATTATCTATTCTATACATTATTAAAATTGTGTAAACATACTAAATACCAGGCAAATAAAGGCTTTTTTATTTTTATTTTATTTTATTTATTATTATATACATATTTTCGTGGTTACTTGTTACTTGCACCCAATATTTTAAGGTTCATTATAGTATGTTAACTCCAATAATGTTCTTGACGAATGATTTTTAAAATTTTAGATTCGCGAATGCAATCCATGTGTTAATGAGTGTTTGCTAGGGTTTTGTATTATATATGTTTAATATTTGTATTAATATTTTATTTCTTTCTCAATCAATTTGAATAAATTACTTCCTCTTATCCTTACATCGACGAAGTTTTTGTATGAATTGCTTATTGTTTACATGTTTTAATGGTCGTAGAGAAATTAGTCGCATTTATTCAGATCAGCTTGCAGTCTACGCTGTTACTTCCAATTAGGAACTAATCTTTCATAAGGTGTGCAAATATAGGACATTTATGACATATGTGAAGTCGAAATATTTTCGTAATAAGTAGGAGTATATTGGGTATGTAGATGGACGTAAACGTGCCTCCTATATACTTTGCAAAAGTAGATCAAGCACTCAACTTTGCTTGCCGTATGTAAATCGCTTGCAATGCTTGTATCTAAATGTGATTTATTTGTGACTCGACCGATTGCTTTTTATGATACGGTAATGATACGTATAAACAATTTACGTACGGTTAGAAGATGTTTTATACCCGAATATATCGAATACATATATTTCTACTGCAAGTAGGTACCTAATATGAAGCATCAGAAATGTCACAAATATGTTTAGGCCTACCGATACCTTACCAATATGTTACGGTTTTCGAGTATTGATTTGACATACCAAATTACAAATGTCAAATGGTTGACAAATTATTACATGCCTATATATTTTTTTTATTATACGTAATGTATAAATGTTATTGAAAATTGAGTATTCCTACTTGAATGTCTGGTTATTACGCGTGTTTTCCTGCCTGCTAACTCAATATCAGTGTCATTTTAGTGTTCCATTTTTCACGCTACAACTTCGGTGGCCAATTAATATTGGAAAACCCTAAATCAAGATTGAATAACCGACATATTTCCGTCACGCATACAGCGGTCGTCACGTCACAGTTCCGTATATTTACGTCCGCCGGCGACAATTACAGTGATTCTGGTTCAAGCGATGTTTCCAGTCCATTCCTCGTAATAGCACTGCTTTTATAACCGAATCGTAATGAAACTCGTTTAAATATCACGAGAGTGGTTGGATTACGGCTGCCAAGCACTTTATGCTGCTTAATTACCGCCCTCACGGAAACAATTGGGAACTTGGGGATTACAACCGGACTTTACTCGGAAATTAAAGATTTCGAGAAATTTCTTCGCTCAAAAATTTGTCTGCAAATTATTATTGGTGACAGTTAAAAATAATTACATTTCGCTGAGTTTCGAGACGGTGACGAGAATTTGCGGTTATTAAGGATTTGTTAAGTGTTCTTCCAAAATGCTTATGGCTTTTTCAATACCTATTCTTTTTGTTATCGTTAAAATTCATTCTCATTAATCTATTGTGTCATGTGAGTGCATACACCCTGTTAATATGGTTGTTCCTTCACACATAGAAAAAAACTGCTTTAGATGAAATAAAATTCAAAGATAGAAACAAACTATATATTGTTATAAGTAATAAATACTTTATATATAACTTTTAACACGAGCAACTCCTCAACACGCCACTAGTAAGTAACACATCCAATAGAAGTAACATCACTAAATCCGCTATAATCTGTGAGGCGACCAGCGGGCAGCATCATCCACTATTGTCTGTTAACCGAATGGATACAAATGAGTCATGATTTGGCGATACACATCCCGAATATCGTATCCAATGTTCGCGCGCTGAATCAATAATTCCGTTAAGCTATGTTTTCATTAGGGATTATGACAGTTGGTCCAAATCCGAGAGCAACAATCTACGGAATATACTGCGGTTATAACAAACATACTCGTAGCATTAGTTGGGATGATTCGAAATTGACATATGGGCTTAAGGGCTTTTGAAATTATACATATCTAGTTGTGAATTGTGGTATTGTACCTCATATAAAGTTATTTTATTTGTATTATTTTTAGCTGGTTTTAGAAGATTGTTCAGGACGAGAATCTTTGTTAGTTGCAGTTGTAAATTTTCTTGAGACTCTATTAACATAAAGTTAAGTACCTTCGGTTGTTTAATTATGATACGACTTAAAAAATTGGGTAGGTTATCAATTAGACTGCTTTTTTAAATTACTTACTTTATTGAAACACTATGAATAGTAATTAATTTATTATTTAACAAAAGCTTTCTCTGACATACGAATATGGTGTAAAAAGGTTGTCATTTTGCATATTTGGTAGTGATATAAAGTATTCTATAGATACACATTTGTAAACATATACCTTGCTACATAAACATGAGTAAGCTTACTTGGTAAGTTTTCTATACCTCAGTCATGTTGAGCCTTCTCGTCGATAATTTAATACAAATGACATAAAACAGTTAACAAAGTTTGCAATTGTTTAACAAACTTGGACAGGATGGAATATAGTTACTATGTGAAACTATGTACTTTTAGAAGTACAGGTTTGTTTAGTATAAGTGTGTAAAAGTAAAATAATAGAAATTATAATAATAAAGTTAAGTATCTTTGGACAGTGTGAATTATGTAATTTTTTTGCTTATTTTTAAGTATTATATTGTAAGGGGCTCTCAGTGTTAGCTATAGCTCCACTGATGCCTTAAAAATACCGGGCGTAAGGCCCGAGAATCTGTAAATATAAAAATATAAATAAAAAAAATCTTCAAGATGACACTAGTTATAGAATAAAAAACACGAAACTCACTTGGCCGTGGCCCGTGATGCTTCGTTAGCTTACCGGGATTCTTGAAATTACGAGGATAAATACTTTTCTGAACATAATAAGAAGTAATAAAAATATATATTCATTTTGGGGTATAAAATATTAATATTAGATAATGCTGCATCTAGGAAAAATATATAGTATATCCACACTCACATAACAAATGTTCAATGATTGACCTCGAGGAGCATCATAAAAATAAATATATTTTTCTTTAGATTGGTGATAATTATGTAGCTATACAAAATGAACTCTTATTTTTAATATGAATATTCTGGTTATATCTAATGGAAATCAAATGAAAATTTAATTTTTACTAGGAGCTCATATAAAATATAACTAATTTTGTCTTCGTTTCGCTTAAACGCCCGTATTAAAAATTTAATATCAAAGAAGCAACCTTAATTAAAACGTAGAAGGTGCTAAGATAAAATCCAAATGCTTAATCAAGTGTTTCCGCTGGATTTGTCAGAACCTGCTTACCTACTAGCTCTGTTTTATTATAGAATATTAATTAACGGTGTCTTACTTTTCAAAAGTAAAAAAAGTATTTTAGCAAAAACATAATGGGCCTTATTACAAAACGTGGTTTAAATATAAGTCTAGACCAAGTCCATTTTAGTTATTCTAAAATTGTCTGTCTACTGTCATAATTATCAAACATTCAAAATGTACCAATGTTAAAATCAAAATTCAAATTTTTTGTTGACATTTTAATTGCTTGATATTTGAACAACAAGAACCCATTTTTTATTTTCAAAGTCCTGGACTAATATTTAAACTGCGTTTTATAATAAGACGGAGTAGTTTTACTTACATATACTCTAGGTAAATAAAAATAGGCATACGTCAATCGTAACAAAACTAATTTAGGTCATTGAATTACGATAGTAAATTTAATAACTTATCTATAAGCGTTAATAGTTAAACCTTAAAAAAATTTACTTAACCATCTGCCTCTCATGTGTTTGACGTTCAATTATAAGACAACTTTAATCAAAACTTTTCATATTATACGTCAGAAGTTTGCTACTAGGAGTAGTAAGCCAGCTTGCCAGCCCTGGATCCGACAGCGATGGCTCAGTGGCCGGCCTGCCTCCGCCAGCCACCGCCCGCCAGCGGCGTATATTGACATAGTAGATTAAACGACAAGGCATTGCCAACACATTTTCCTGAAATACTAAACCATCTCAATTTGATTATCTGTATCGGAAGACGGATGATAAAAGTACAGGACGAAGCTGTTTGATATGTCCTGAAATATTTATTATTTATTAACAAAACTCATGATATATTAACAAACTCATGAAGCTCTGTACGTCAATAATATAAATCATTCAACAGCACGAATAATTCTTTCTTTACAGTGTTTACTAACCTGTTGTGTGGGAAAGGGCGCAACCACAGACTCCATAGCTGTCTGAGCGAGCCGCTTGACGAGGCTAGCAGATAATGTGCAGCAGGCATAATAGTAGTAGGCTTACATTTGGCTCACTTAATGTTTATTTTTTATGCTAAGTTTAATTAGAACTGCTTAACTTACGGTCTATGCATGGTCTAATAAAAAAAATAGTGCGCGTATGCCAGTCCATTACTATTCTATGTTGCAGCCTTTGGCCACCGAAAACTGATTAATTCTCAGCCGTTGGACGAACACCAGAAATATTAGCTTGTGTGGCCATGAGATTGCTAATCCCACTAATGCATCGGACAAATATCGTACTCTCCGAACCACACGAGCTGCCCAATCGCTTAAAGCCATTTTGCTGAGGAACCAATTTACTGGGACTCGATGTTAATTAGGTTGATTTAATTGACTTATTTGTAGGTGGATTTAAAAGTGGTCATTCTAAAAGTAGGTAGCGCAATTTTATCTTTGACTAGCTGTGCCTGCGACTTCGTCCGCGTGGAATAGTTATTTTGGGCATTAATTCTTTGAATTTTTAACCTTTTTCCCAGCGCACGCAACGGAAGCCCTCAAATATGAATAATTTTCCCCGTTTTTTCCACATTTTCCATTGTTTATTCGCTCCTATTAGTTGCAGCGTGATGTTATATAGCCTAAAGCCTTCCTCGATAAATGGTTTATTCAACACAAAAAGAGTTTTTCAATTCGCACCAGTAGTTCCTGAGATTAGTGCGTTCAAACAAACAAACTCTTGAGCTTTATAATATTATATAGTATAGATTGAGGAATTTACTAGTCTCATTAAAATTTACTTCTATGAATAAAGTCCAGCATTCTTCTAGGATATACACAGTTTTAACCGTGTACAGAAACGGACAGACCTTAGACAATCAGTATGTTTTAAATGTAAGGAATTCATTAGTTGAGTTATAAAGAGCCCGTTTTTTTTCTCCACGACATACATAATTACTTATACCGTTATATCGGTCACAGTTTCGGCCGACTGATTTATTAATAACGCCCTTTGAAACCGTGCTAAGGTCGATTAACGCGAGCTTGTTTCGATGTAGAAAAACAATGTTTAAAACAAATAACAAATCGCCCCTACATGACAAGGTTAACAATGGTCGATGATCGATTGAGCTCGCTTCAACAACACGAACGTTATGCTTATCGCAAGCTAAGAAACGGAAGTTGTAAATTCAACAACGCTTAGCTATTTTTTTAATCTTATTATAGTTTAAGGTTCTACTGTATGTGCTCGCACATGTCAGGCGAGATCGCGTGCGTCAAATAATCATAGACAATCCCTACTTTTATGACAGTAGTTTTACACAATTTCAATACAATGCCAACGCATAATTACGTGAATTTACGTGTTTACTGTAAACACTAGTATGAGTTATTCAAACAAAAACTATCAATTACGAGTGGACGGTCTAAAAGTTGTTAATTACGAAGTAAACTCTGAATTGTTATGAACAGTTTAAACTGCCTACCACTTTAAATAATGGGTCCCCAAAATACTGCAGTAGCGGAGTCAGAACTAGGGAAGTCTAGTTTATTTTCAGTTTCATTTGTTGATTTGAATTGGTCTTTTAATTTCACAATCAATCCCTTAAAATAGGTACATACTAAAAATGTATAAACGATACGATACGATTGTGAAATGTATGTTACGTACACATCCATAGTCTCTCACATGGACTTATTTTCCATTAATTAAATATAATAAATAAAATTTAATCAAATTTAATTAAACAAGAACCGTGAACAAAATACGAATTAATATAGCTTAATAAAGCTGTTGAGTAAACTTTGTCTCGTATCAAAACTATTGACAGTACTTTAGCTCAAAGTGAGTCACTTCAATAATGGAGTGATATTCAATATACGGAGTGAGCATCCATTTGGTTACTCGCATTTTAAAGTGATTAAAACATCGCAGCATCGGTTCAGTGCGACCCTCGAAGTGCAGTCTATTCATTTGCCGGACGGGTTCATTTCCTGCGAGAGATGGTTCTATGGGGGAAATGCGATTGGAACAAAGTACGCCATGGGACCAGATCCCCCATTCGATTTTCCATTTTACACCCATTCATCATCGGAAGGGTTATCTTATCAACGAATAATTGTGAAGAGCGACGGTGGAAATTCAATGGAAAAAATATGAATCGTGTTGTACAGAGCTAGGAGTAACTGACAAACTTTGTAAATATGAATACTTCAAACCATTTTTTGTTTTTTTTTTCTGTATGTTTAAGTAATTTTTGTACATATGTAAATACTGTCTCAGAATACAAAGTGGAATATATTTGGTTAGATGTAGGGTATTGCACTTTTTTATTGGAAATTTAAGTTATTTTTCGTTACTAAAACTGATTTTAAAAGATTTCAACAAATGTTATCAGCAGCTCTGTATATCTACGTACGATAATTGTACGAGTCAAAACCGTCTGGTATCAATTTGAATATTTTTACAAGAACAGGTTATTAAATACTGAAAATTGTTACAATGAAATAGAAGGCCATAAAGTTGCAATTCAATTCAAATATTCAAATTCACATTTTGTTATTTTATCGAAGGTGTGTTATTAACGAGATAACTTAAATATAATATTACAAGTTTTAAAGGCTCAAGCTGTGAAATGGTAGGTAGAATAAGAAATAATTAAAGTTCCATAAGTAACATTATTTTTGTGCGATATTATATTTTTATGGATACTAATATTAACATACGTACTTTTGTGTTTTGTATATATTTTTGCTAAAATAATGAAAATGTATGCTTTAAATAAACTAGTTTGCTGTGTAGAGCAATATGCTCAGAAGAAAACTTTGACTATGAGCTTTAAAGTCAAAGCTCCGGCGCCTTTGGCACGCTGCCAAAGCTGTGCATAATAATTGTTAGGGGACGTCTTACATTTTTATTTTTAAATAATTCCCTGCAAGTTATTGTGCTAACCGATATTTTTCTTTGATTGCCAACTTTACGAGACTTGCACAAATGTTACCAAATCAGTTTTTCAAGTAACGTTGGTACTTCGATTTTCTAAATTTATGTGCGCAAGTTTATGATGCATTTTACGATGGCTCTCGGTCAAACACGCGACTCCTCGCTTTATGGTACTCACGCAGGTTTACAGCACAACTAAAATAAACGTTATTGCCAGCACAAAACTTAGAGCATTTGTACTAAAGAGGCTCGTCAATATAATGGGCGTGAAGGCTCATTTTTACAAATAGGTACAAAGTTACGTGCGCGAGCATCTCTTTCATCGTCGGCAGACATTAAACAAAACACTTTGTGTTATGGTAATTACTTGAGCTGAGTTTCTTTAATGGAGTTAGTTACAAAAGTATTTACGCAAGGAACGTCTATTTGAATGGTGTAAACATAATTTGTGGGCCAAGTTGTAGATGTAATGCGTGTGAAACCGCGGCGTTGCGAATACGACCCCACTCGATTTAATTAAACTGTCACGCCACGCCGAATGTTCGCTTTCTTTACTTTACCTTGCGTTTTAATATAAATAGAGTATTATGGAGTCATTTTATAATGTGTCGCAGAGCAGCGTTTAAATTTCGAATTACCGTAAATCTTTCTCACTTTCAGCTAAACGACTTTAGCGGAATAATTGGAATCGCTTAATCCGAAGTGGCTCGGAACACGTTTTTGCTAAGTCCCGGCCAGAGCGGCATACTCCGGTGACAGATGACATTTGGTGCAGATGAAGTTGTTCCCAGGAGTGTCCTTTCTTCGCGCCGTTGAACAAGTGCCAATGAGAGCCAATCTTCAGGAAAATTTGCAAAAATAAATGAGCTTTATTTAAACTGGAGTGAATCACAATAAACTAACTGTAATATAATGGTAACCATACTTTGTTTCGATTGTTCTAGGTTTTATTAATTAAATGGCATGTATTCAAATAATGTAACTCATTGTTTATCCTTCTTTATGATAGATTATATCACTATAACTTCAGCCATATCGCGATGCATCTGAAATAATAATAAATGTCGTTTAAAAAAATTGCTTTTGTACAACGATGCTAATATTTTAGTTATACTATTGCCTACATACGATTGTATTTCGAAACTGTCTTCTTGTTTGTGGGCTCGTCCTTGTCCCTCCATTTCTTCTTTCAAAATTTTTTGGACTTCCTTCGTATGCTCGACTTCTCGGAAGTTCGTCATATTCTGCATAAGTGCTATAACTTTTGGCCACAACTGGAACAGGCGTCGTGACCAGCAGTGGCTCCTGGTTATCTGTATGCATTATTTTATATTTATCCTCGTAGTACGACACTAGTTTCATCATTAGCACATCTTTGAGGACCTCTTTCTGCGTTCTGTACATTTTCTGAAACCATTGAAAAAACGTTATTGTAATTACTTGTTTGCCTTCCAAAATGTTTTTTATAAAACTTACTGACTTCACTTCTACGATAAGCTCTTGTTGGAGGTACTGTGGTCTCTAAATAGTCAGCGCTTCGTCCATTCGACACCCCATCCTTGCCTGAAGTCGGTCGCGTCGGCTTCTTATACTTGTACACCATTGACCCAAGGCCATGCAGAAAGTTCTCGAACTCTCCAGAAAAATAATTAACTTCACTTCCACTACGATGCTGAACAAAAACATCACGTTAAATATAAACAGTTTTCACGTCGAACAATTTGGTTAAACAAATACATACGTCTAAACCTTTTGTGATGATGACTACGTTTGCTAAAACAATAAACAAACATGGCCAGCATGTTTCGCTCAAAAACACGTTCATGAAAACTGGCGCGCGATAAGCGATTAATCGATGAAATCGAGCAATGTAAACTAAACCTACATTTCTGATTTGCATTTTATTTTTCGAGCGCGCGGCTCTTTTTGTTTTTATCGGGTGAATCGTCGCCGAGTGGAATTGAAAAGAGTTTGAATGGCGAAATCTCTTAGCAGTTTAGTTTAGTGTCGCGTGACCAAAAACGAGCGGAGTCATGTCGAGATGTGCGCGTGGGTTTAATCGTCGCGCCGGGTAGTGCCGGTCCACGGCGGGCCAGGCGCGGGCCCCGTCGCCGGCCGGGCCGCCGCGACCGTCCTGAGTGCACTAACACGGCTAGATTTATTAGTTCAATTACCCAGCTCCTGTTCTCCGCTCCGCTTGCTTGCACGCAGACGCCAACAACTAAATTTCGCTCAGGTTGCAACATTCTCTTTGCTTTTTCGATCTTTTTAACTGAGGTTAATGTGCAGATATAAATTAGGTATGGAGGTAAAAAGTGGTCGCCATTAAATCTTGCAATGCTGATCGGGGTCGTAAAAGCAAACGGCTTTAGTTTAAAAGTAAGTGTATTTCTGTCATTGTGCACTTTGAGACACTTAATTACTAAAATTTTTGTAGATAGTCTACGATGTCTATCTATTGATGCCCTGAATACATTTATTTCGACTTTTCCCTCCATTTTTCTAGGTATGGAAATTAAAAAGAAGTAAGTAATTTTGTGTCTTTTGTAGACACGCAGTGAATATACAGGTAAATGACATAAAACATGCCTATTAATCAATACACATCTTCTAAAATCATACATATGCAGCACCTATTATTACTATTACCTATACCTACCTGGAATCTAGAACCTAACAAAACAAATCTCAGACCATGTAATGGCCACTAAAAGCTTAAAACGTGTGTGTCTAAATAGCAGTAGTTAAGTAGCAATGTGGCGAGGGTACATACAGGGACACCCTGCCGTCACTTGGCCAACTTTCAAATTTGTGGGTTGGCACTTTCTCCACTGTACGCTCAGGCAGGGTAGTATGGTTTTGGTTGTACGTATTGTAGTACATACGTACCTATGGTTGTACATAATTATAGTAACACTAAATGTGTATAGGGGTATGTCTGTACCTTGTGTGCCTGACCATTGTTTAACTTATGTTAAATAAATATTTTGGGATACTTCACACAGCGCCATCTAGCTCCATACTAAACAAACGCTTCTCTTATGTGCTACATTGTTAAAAATAATAAAATAACACACAGCGCAATCTAACGCCGTACTAAGCAATGCTTCTATGGGCTACATTGTTAAAAAATCAATACGAAATAGATCAATCTGCTTTTTTTAAATTATCACTTGAACATTCAAACTAGCTCTTCAGAACAATAGAAAGCAAGCGAGAAATTGAAAAAGAATTTAAACTGAAATCCGTAGAGAAGGGAAGCCACAGCAGACTGTGTGTGGCCATGTTTTATTAATAACTAGTTGTAATACAAAGGCACACCTGAAGGCGGTCTCGGGAGTGATCGTATATCGCTCAGGCGAGATGTATCTGCAGACAGACGATATAGGTAGTAAGAGACCACTAATTGCCTGTCAACATCATCATCGGGTGCCATCATTGTATAGAAGTTTGAAGGACCTTTTTTGAAATTGAATGATTTTTTTTGCTGCCTCTTTTAGGTGCATGTGTATTGTCTGACGAACAGCAACGCTATTTTATAGGATTCATGGTTAGTTATATAAAACTTTTTAAAGGCGGGTATTGGACATCAATTTGGTCAACTTTCGCTCTAAAAATTTAGACACATGATAAAAAGAATTACAACAATGAACAAATTATTAAAAAAAAATACAAGTTTTGTGTCAAAGCCCTTGTCCTGTATGTACTGTTTGCAGGCGTCCAGAGTCCGAGTATATTTGTACCGAACTAGATTTTTTTTCACACTATTTTCCAAAAGTTGTAAAATTTTAGCTGTCAACATTGCCATACCTATTTCGCCCCTAAATATTAACAATACAAGTAAGCTGTTGCTTGCCGCGGCAGGAGATACTGCGGCTTTGCATCACAGGATCCCGATACCTAGCGCATAGCCCAGTAAAATCTACCTTGAGTAGCCAAAAGAAACAAAAAAAACTCTGTATTTATGTAGGTCTGTACGTAGACATTAAGTTTTTACATGATTAAACGATTATTTATTTATATATGTGTCCGAATTCCACCATAATAAGTGGTCTATTGGGTTCGTCTTTGGCCGCAGTAAAGGCATAGATACCTGTATTTGCAAAGGTGGCCACTAAACAATTCAGGGCACTGTCTCGTTATATTGATGGAACAGGCACGGAATGTGAGGGATGCCAGTATACAGGCTGGGTTCCTTTTTATACTCTTCTCTGTATGGGAAGAATTTTATATATAGGTATATATGCTAGATACAGGAGTCTCTTTCTTATTTTATGAGTATATTTTAAGGCTAATTGTTAGTAATTGTAACATTTTAAAATTATATTTTTTATTGATGTTACGATGTACATAGGTAGTTAAATTATCTTTTAATATTATACTTTGAATAAGACTCCAAGCCTCGTTCCAGTATTATTACAAATATACGAAGTTAGAGCACTCATACAATATTGTGTCATCAATAAAATCATTTCGAATAAATATATGTTGTGAATACCCTAGGTTTAAACGCGTTGTTTGGGCATAAATGTAGACAATTAACAAAAGGAAAAAATAAGTATGCTTCGTCGTTCGTTTTAATAATGGTATGATTTAATAACAAATATCGTGTTTATACCACCAGCTCGATGGTCGGATGACATCTCTAAGCTCGTCACGTCGGTAGGATATGGAGACCGTACTGAATGGGGCGCTGGAAAGGAGACCTATACTCAGCAGTGGGTGGAAACAGGCTGATGTGATGATGATGATGTTCGTTTAACTATTGGCAGCCACACGTTAGGTCTTTCACCGGCCGCTCATGAATATAGTGCTGTAATGTACGGGCAGGCACGCGCGAGGGAGCGTAGATTCAGGGTACACAGTCTCTATAGGTTAGATGAGGATAGACAATAATAACATGTAGGTACTCGTATCGTAAGATAGAGATGGATAAAAAAAAATATTGGGACTCGATTACAACAGGATAATACAAATTTTGATTGAAAATAATAAAAAAATACAATATATACAATACTACATAGATTTAAAAACACAATTCAAATAGTTACAAATTAAAAATTTAATTAATGTCTAGAAGTTATACGATTGTTTATTTATCCGTCTTATTTTTTACACCAAAGATACTGTTCAGTATAAAAGTTTGATGTTTTTTTCTACGAAAGTAAAAAAAACATGAAAAACTATGTGCTTAAATAAGAGACAGATAAACAGGTTAACAGGTGAGGTAATTGATTAAAAACAATCTCAACATAACCCTGTATCAGTTGCTTGTATTACCCTGTATTATTCTTATATCTTCTTCATGCAATGTGTAAATAAGCTTTGAAGGCTTCGATCCGAAGTTTTTGTTCCAAACAAAAACTTGCGTAAATTTGCGAAGCTTTTTATGGATTCGAACATGTTTGTTTTTATCGTTTGTGATGCAAACTCTTGAATCGTTTATGAGGACTTGCTGTAAACATCTGCGACTGTATGGGTTTTGTTGGACAAGATTACTTTGTCCGCAACTGGTGGCAGCACTGGGGGTTACCGCGTGTGAAATAATGTTTGACAAGTAATAAATTTGACAGTGACAAGTGACATTCAGTGGACTGGGATTCTTACAAGACATACAAGTGTATATTGAGGTCCAACCAAATGTTATCTCAATTAGAAAACTTCACTATTATACCGAGAGGATCGTTAGTGGATGGTAAGGTTTAAAACGTAAAAAAACAGTTGCCCTCAATGCCTCGAATTGACTATTAAGATCAATATTGCGCTAAGAATTTTTTAGTTACATTTTTATACGGCCCTAAAAATATTTTTCGCAGGCTTTAGTATATAGGTGTTGTTGGTAAAGTGTGGTTTCGATGTTCGTAACGGTAATCGAAAGCGATAAAGGTGTCGATTCGGTAATAAAGTCACCTAAATTTCACCTTGCCTTCGTGGAACCAATAAAGAGAGCTATGAAGGTGCCATGTCGTGTGTAGTGCTTATATAGAGTGTGTATGAGCAATCTTTGACGGCAAATATATTATATATATCACAATATCCGAAGCATTCACAAACTATTTCAAAACAATCTTTTTCGCTTACTATCCATGACAAGTAGCTAAATAATAAATTACCTAGGTAATGAGGCACATCGTTTTATATCTCAGGATGGTTCTTTTTCTTAGGCCCTCTTATTATATTATATTATAAGGCGTATCTAGAAGGCACTTACGACTAGTCTCTATGTACGAGTATGCAGTGCAGTAGACAGGCACGCAGGACATAAGTGGTGGCGCGACGCGACGGTAATACGTCAAACCACTCGGCCGCGGTCTGACCGTCGGCCGACCAGCTTGATAATAGAGGAGGTACAGACAGACAGGATAGAATTGATAATTGATATTAGTTTATGAGTATGTTTGTTACTTCTTGTCACTTAAAATAGTGAAATGATATGCATGAGGTAGTGTGGAAAAAGATTGAAAGATTCAATCAACAGTCTAGTATACATAGTCTGCTTTTAAACAAAGCAAGGTGTCGCTAGTTTATAGAAGAAATCAATGTTCATTGAGCGACGTTTGATTCAAAATCACCGCGATAATTCACAATCGATTTTCATTTACAAGCTGTGTAAATTTAAAACAAACGTGATTTTTTCCTACCGATCATGTACGTTAACTATCTCAAAAAGGGCATTCAATTACAAGTTACATGCAAAAGTATTTTTAAAAAGTTCGTTGGGTTGAAATTGAAAACGTTGAAATCGTACGGCCTAGTTTTTAATGAAACTTACAGATAAATTCCTGTTCTGTCAGCAAGGTTCACCGTTTCATAAATTATAAAGACCACTGCGTGGGAAGCATTACTCTGTTCATATTTTACAGAAGCAAAGTTTTATAACATTGTGTGAGTTAGTTTACTAAATTTCCACGAAAAACACTTACGAAAATTTGAATAAGATATTGTGTATAATTTAGTACCTAAATAACCGTTTCATGTTTTAACCCTTCTATTTCATATAGGCTAAGATTACACTTTGGATTATTACTTAAATTATCCCAGATAAACGTTATTAACACCATGAGATCCTCAAGTGATGTAATACCCATAATAGGCACTTTTGTGATCATATTTCCCGTTTCTCAAAACACTCCCGTCAGTTGTCGAGACGGAGTAGGCTCCGACGTAATGGGAAGGGAATTTCAATGTCAAAACTCGACGCAAACCGATTCCGGATGTAAGAGTCAGATAAAGGATTAACGACCTTAGAGTTAGCAGTAACGTGGTAAAAGCTTTACGTGTTTGTAACTGTCACCGGCGGCAACTTTGTAAAACATTGTCGTCAGGTTACATGTATTAATGGGGGAGTTTGTTTAAGTAATGCTTAAATATCTTGTATATTTTAAATTTGTTTTGAATCTGTTAACGTATAAAGGATCATTAGAGTCTAACTTATAAATGTACTCTTACATACCTATCTTATTTAAATTTAATTCGGTTCAGGTGATTCAGTATAAAAGAAACCAGCTTTATTGTTCATCAAAATGAATATGCAATAGCATATTCCAATCTAATACAATCTTAGTTTTATTTCATTTACAGAAGATTCAACCTAAATTAATAGTTAATTAAGCTAAAAATTCGAGACAATTCAGACTAAATATTGAGTACTTCAGAAGTTTTGCTTTAATTCCATTCGCATTTGATTCTAGATATAATACGTAGAATATATGTATCTTTTTCTTCTTTATATGATAGTCGAAAACTCTGTTCTCGAAAATTTCAAACGGCCCTAAAGGCTTTGGACATGTCTTAACGGCTGTCGTACTGTGACTACCAGCTGGGATCTACGTGACACTTAATTTAATATCATATATATTAGGTATAATATATATATATTCAGATCTGGCCAGGGCCTCTGCAAGATGTTTCAATGATCCAAACAAAGGGTTCCAGATCGATATATTCCTATTTATACGCATGATCCCAAACAAGCGATAACAATAACAAAGACCGGAGCTGGAGAGGATTGTCGCGACCCACATGGCGGCATTGTTTGGGAACATGGAGTAAATAATCTGTCGATAGCCTATTTTAAATTCTTTGGCTGTGACGAAATATATGATGACAGTATAAAATTATCAATAAAATATAAGAAAAATCAGTCATCACGTAAGGAACAGTAGCCGCATCGTAGTCACGAGCAAGTTTTACACTAGATATGCTCAACCTTTGAACACAGTGTCGTTTTTGTGGCTGCAGCTTCAGGCGATATGGTAGTCAACGCACGACTGTCATGTCAATAAAGCAAGAAAAGTACGTATATAAATACATGGGTACCCACCAAAATCTACTAGCTTATTTAAACTCCTCAATTAATGATTTGATGAGGAGATCTGATCTCTCAACAATCAGGAACACGATAAAAAAATATTGCACAGAATGAAACTTTAGCATCATCATATTATATTATGGATAATAACTACCTCATAATCTTCAGTCAATAAACTACACTGTTCACTGTCAGGACATAGTCTCGGATATTAGCGTTACAATCAATCACGGGTGTGTCTGTGACACGCGCGTAATTAGGGAGAACCTTCGAGACGTCGCCACAGATTACACCACACACCATACATACCTATATATTATTATACTAGGAAATACGTAGTTCTGGGATAAAAACTATCCAATATATATCTTCTCAGGACTCTTCTTTTTCTTCTTCTTATCGAATGAGAGTGACCAACTCTGGGGTCGAGAGTTAATCAAGCCGCCCTAAGGGCCTCTGACAGGGCTTAACGACTGACATACTATGACGAACAGCCGGGGCCTACAATCAGGACTCTATTCTACCAACATATCTAAAAAAGCAAATTTTAGATATGTAAGATATTGATATTTTAAGTATAAGGTTTCTAGGTATAAGGTCCTGAAAATTTCCAGGATATGCTTATACTACTATCGGACCAAAAATCGCAAAACATCCGTCGCTTCGTTGGGGCATGAAAGTGGAACAATCTGATTTATGACATAAATGGTATGACAGACAGTTTAAGCTGTGCACTAAACGTTTTGAGATAAAATAGCTAACTTTTCTTTAGGGTCCTGAAAGTGACTCGGACTACTTTCTATACCAAAATGATGCTGCGGGAATCCTCTAGGATAAAAAAAGAATAACAAAGAAGATGAATCACACTTCTTTATTTATTTCTTTATTTTTGTCTTTATTTATCTACTTTCTCTTGCTTCTCCCAAGATGGAACCGCAAAGGAAATAACTGTAATTATCAGCGCTATTTCTGGCCGAAGGTTGACAAAAGTTCTGAAAGCAATCATTAGTTAGAGGGTATATTTATTATACTGGTAATTATTTTTCTTGGAAAAGAAGGCTATTGATGAGAGAAATTGTTGGCATAAAACATATACATATGTTGACAAGACATTTTCTTTGTTTTCTTTATTCAAAGTACTTTACAATTTTATACTTTTTTATTTGTATACGTTTGTAAAATACCATAGATTAAAAGCAAGTTTCGATAAAAAAAAAAGCGATACATAAATAAACTTGACATCATTATCAAAAAGTAAATATTCCTTTACCATGATTGTTAAAACTATGCGTCAGACCGTCAATAATGTCTTCGAAGCCATTCCGTAGCTGTGCTACAGTTAATTAAACGCTAAGTGCTGCTACGTACTCGTATATTACCTCTACTAACTTTTTTTCTATGAGAAGCAATAGTACTCGTAAGTAACTACTAAATTGTGCTATAGTTATTGAAGTGTATATTTTGTTAGATTGAATTTGATTATTTTGTATTCAGAGATCAGGGTCCTTTCTACTAATTCATACGTGAGCTTTACTGTGTTTTTTGTACTGATTTATTTTACGAATGTACATATATGTAATAAAGCAGTTACCTGTATTTTTAAGAGTGTAAAAGATTTATGTACCGTTTACGTACAAATATATTCAAAAGTGATAAATAACATCCAGTTAAACGCTCCAAACGACAAATCTGGCGAACAATCACCCGATAAATCCGCAAACAAACGGCAAACCAAAAGTAAATTAGCCAAAAAGCCATTTTGATACCGTCGTTTTCAGTCTTAATATTTCGTAAGAGTACCCGGCGAAGATAATAGCGTTCGCAGATCGTGAATCTTCTTAATTACCAACAATGTTGAAATTAAGCTTTTAATGAGTTTTAATTAACAAGTTTTAGAACGTTGCGTGAAAACACCTAACGATTGTTGGAAGATAATACTCTGGAGATAAACATAAATAACAAAACAACTCGCGAATGTATTTTGGTTACTTGCAGAGTTCTTTGCTTACCTTTAAGAGTTTAAATGATGTTTGCGACTTTCCGCTGATATGTGTTGGTGTAAATTGATATTTAACTTTTATGGCTGCTTCAGCTAAATAATGTCTGTTTTGTTTGTGGTCTTCAAGGCCAGCTGATATCTTTTTTAGCAAACGCTGTAGATCTTTGGCATGTTTCTTTTTTTAGAACGGAATAGGTTGAGGTTTTATCACCCCTCCCTCCTAGTAATCACTTTGTAAAGCTTCACTTTATACTTCTATTTATTATATCTTAACAGTAAATTCAGGCATAGCATCTATTATTACTTCTCTATAAAAAGGTTAATAATCATTTTATATGCTTTTATTCCATCTTACAATCTTAACAATATAATTTCAGTAGGTTTTTAGTGTACAACCTACGTAGGTACCTAGACTATGTAAATAAACATAGAACCACGAAACCGATCGGCAATATGTTTAAATCAGTCGATGACTACACTAAACATACACTCGTACATGCAATTTATGCCAAAACAGAGCCAACAATCCCACACGTGGGACTGATATTATAACTTAAAGACACCTAACTTAACTACCTACATACATAAGTAGTACTAAAAACGTTCCTACAGCCCTGGGTCTTGCGCGGATCCATCAGTATCCAATCCTATCGGCCATACCAATCAATCAATATACTGCTTGATATTATTAATGTAGGTAATTGTTTTTTTTAAACTATCTAATAGTATATATTTACAAGTCTTAAACATAATATTAAAATATACAATATACCTAAAATAAAAAAAAAAATATTATTATTTATTTTCCAAAACCTCTCGGAGCGCTTGGTTGACGCGACGCATGACCAAAATGCTGGCCTTATTCTGGCTCATACGTATCAGCATTGCCATCCAGCGTGGTAATGCGGCCAGTATGCTGGGCACGCTGCCCTCTGGTAGTGGGCTGGAGCACTTAGATTATCTTTAGGCTTTTCTAAAGATTTTCTAAGTGCCCCTTTTTGTAGTAGTTAGAAGTAGGTAGTATGTTTAGTTTTTCTTCTCTTGTTCTTATATTTTATTATTGTAAATAAAGTTATTCCTAAAATAAAATATGAAGCAAAATAAAACAAACAAAAATTAATCAAAGAGCCCAGGCCCGATCGTTCCCGGTGCAAAGGTTCCCATTACACTCGCCGCGTTGCCACGTTGAATCGCGATGGCTAACCTTTGCATCAAAAAATGATCCAGAGCGGGTGTCTCCCGACTTCTCATTAATTCTTCGGCCTAACTCCCTGACAGAATCTTTGGCGTCACCACTCCAACTGCCCATGGTCTCTACGGCAACCGGAACAAAATGATGGAGCGTTTCCAAGGCAGTATATTTCTGTTTTTTGCAGATAATTGGACATAAACCCTAAGTTTCTGCGATCTAACAATAAAAATCTTTGATATAATAAAGGAGCTCTTATGTTAGTTCTTGATTTAATCTATCTCCGTACTAAATTTACTTGGCTTATTTTTTAATTTACCTAGGCTGCAGCAATGCTTAACATCAGGCAGGCTGTAGTCAAACGTAAACCTATCTCACATAAAAATAAAACTCCAATTTTGTCGCTCATTTTAGCGTGTACAAGTTACAATATACAAACACACTCTCTCACAAATTCTCGCAATTTAAAAAATCAAAACGTGATGGGCGTTGAAATTGAGTCGCCAAAATTATACGTCTATCGTATATGTCGTTGTTTTCGATGTAGGTCAAAGGATTTGGCGTGCGCCAAAATGTAGGCAAAGTCGGGTGCAGGTGCAGTGCTCCCGGAACGCTTTAAACTATGAAATGAACCGGATAAACTGGGCTTACATTAAACCTTATGTAAGTTCTTGTACCGCTTTCACATATTTTGCGCGGGATAACGCCGCTTTCTTTATGAAACTGTAGTTGGTACTTACTTGTTTCTCCGCAGTGGTTACTTGATTTACGTACTTACATAGGGTATTGTTACAGAAATAAATGTATATTTATGTGCACATATTATGCATGTTCTCGTTATAAATTCGTATGCGAGTGTCAGTGTGTGTAAAATTAGCTTTCTAATTTTTGAGACTACGTAAAAAGTAGTAAAGTAAGTAAAGTATGTTCATTATTTTTCCTTGTTTTTAATAAATTATTATCTATCAAGGATTTTTTATTTCACTTATATTATTCCCTCTCTTCCCTCTCTTATATTATTTCCATGTTATACATTTAATAATTGTGAATAAATGTCGTACAAAAAACACGACATTGACAGACATACTAAGTATCCAAAATAATCAAAGCTGAAACTGTCTGAAAAAATCAAACAGAGGCCATACCGCAGAGGCCACAACCAAGATTAGAATAGAATAGAAATCAAACAGGGACCATAATGTTACCCACACATTTTCGCTTAGGCTTCAGCAATCGACAGCTCAAAAGATACTTTTGAAATCCATTACAAAGTAATCCAACAGAACCCATGTGCGCTCTCAGAATCGAGCCAGCAACGAAAATATAGATCCTACGGGACAATACGGCCTAAATCACAATGACTCAGCTGAATGAGTACAAATTAGCCACAATTGCTCTTCATACGGCCCGTGGCGTGTATGAATATCAAATGAAAGTTTAAGTACGTTCAAATGCAAAGAACAGGCATTGAACATAGACTGAGCATAATGAACATAGATTTGACTTAGGTACGTCCGGATCGACAAGTTTACGAATAAAAATTGGTGGCAAAGGGTTCACTTTACAAAATCAGTCACTTTGATGTCGGTTTCAGACACAGTGAATATCAATATAATAAATGATATTAAGTATCAAGTTGATTTCGGTAACTTTTATTGCTAAGAAAAGTTTGAGTTCAATATATTATGTCATGCACAATATACCGAGTACTGTTTTGTAATATTCGCATAGTTGAAATATCAATGTTTTATGTGTTTATTTGACTTACCTGTTTACGAAAAAAAATTGGTGGGTTTAGTGGCGATGAGCGCCATCTAGCGATCATTAGTGTACTACTTTTTTTAATTTGAAATTTCAGGCATTTGTTTTCCGTCTAACGTATTATTACCTCTCTGTCCCAGTATCACTCATTCACTCACACTCACTCTGACTCCACATGCCAATCATTTCGGAATCACTGCGGTTTCACTCCGGCGGATGATAATTACCCTGTTTGCGCTGCTGTCATTATCTCTGATGATTTTTGAGTGGCTTTAATGAATTTATTATGAGCACTTAAAAGCGTTTAGCAGCGGTTGAGTGACCAGAAGTATGTATTAAAATCTATCGAGACCACTATCAATTTATTGTGAAATAAGTAGATGAAATCTAGCTAAATATTGGAATATTGGTGAAGTTTTATAGATTGTAAAGCAAAAATACATTTGGTTAGTTGAATTAAATTATAACAAAACAAATATCGTTAACATAGTGACTCAAGTTCATCACATAAGCTAATTTTATCTCGAAACAATGCGGATAAATCTACAAGCTATTTATGTATTAAATAACCATAATTTAGTTGAGTCTCGTTTTGGACGCCGTGACGAGCGGTCGCTTTCGGGAACGATCAATAGAGCCTCGTCAATACAATGGATCTATTAAACAATAGGCACAACATCTGCCAGCGGCTGGCGCAGTCGCTGCGAGCAAAGCTTGACGGTCCCTATCCCTAGCTTAGGTCAATTCTCTGGCCCCGCGAAAAGTGCCTATCAATCAAGTGCCGTGCAACGCGTGTTTATAATCTTTACATGAGTGAATCAGTGAGACGTGAGTGACAACCAGTGTACGTGACCCGCGTCATTGCCATCAGAGGCCACCGGGAACAGCGGTACCAGCGCCCAGCGCGGGGTAACCCACTCCAACAAAAGGAAAACTCGGTGAGCTTGTTCCATATTAGCCACACGCGGCCTAAACCCCTTTTCTTCTATCTCTCCTTCCTCAATATCCTAGGATATTGTCTAGACGTCTGCCACGAGGGACAAGTCTGTTTTCAAACATCGGTTACTTACAGATCAAACCTACGCGTAACTAGCTTATCCGATTTCAAAATACATATCTACACAGACAGCAGTAAAAACCCCCTCACACGGGGCTTTTATTTACATATTTCATTTTTATTTCACTCCCTAGGAATCACTATTAAAACTAAAAAATAAATCACTCCTGAAAGTAAGTAAAGATTATGCATGCATCTCAGCGACTTGCGGCACCTCGCCATATCGGTAGAAATCTACCTCAATAAAAGACCTCGGTAAGGTAAAGTCCAGGTCGCCCCTATATACTAAGTACTAAACCGATTGCATTTGTTAGGTTCAGGCTCATGTTCATGTTGAAGCTTAGCATTATTTACTAGTGAAGCACCTAAAATATTATGCCTTATTTACTGGGAACATTCCAGGCTTTTCCATTCCCACGATTTCAACACGCTCACATCTGCCGCGCTTAGCAATTTTAAGATATAATAGATATAAAAAAAAAGAAACTTCGTTTTGTTGCGTTTTGTTTTTGAATAACCGGCGCGGTCATGGATATAAATGGGGGTTGTTTCTGAGGCGTTTCTCTTGAAACAGCTCTGATGGTCTGCACATGTTGCAGATAGGGCCTTTGTCCACTTGTAAACAAAAGTATCGTAATCCTTCCTAGAATTCGAGGAGGGACGGGAAAAAAAAAAATTGGTACCTACGCTGGGAGCTAGCGCATTGGAGTGTTTGCCTGCTAGAGTAGAGATAAATGAAGACATTTTTTACAAATGCCCACAACTATTTGTTTATATAGTGCATGATATACCAGTTAACTAATACAAATACATAGTAAATAAGCTTCCTTCACAGCCTCGCAACAAACCTCAACAATAAGGATCACGCGCATACCTGAAAGATATCACGAGCTAGCCACGGCACCCCGTCTTCTGCGATACCGCCACGGTAAGGCACAAAGCCGATATGGAAATAGGGAACCCTATCGTAAAAATACCAGGAGACGGCAACTGCTTGTATCGCGCTATAGCCCACCAAATTAACGACTTGTATGGCCTTACCTTTGACCACCAACACATTTGACGAAACCTCGCACGCCACGTTGAGCAAAACCAAAGCGATCCACAAATGTACCTAGCGATCAGAAGTAATATAGATAGTTCAGCACAAAGCGAACAAATCGGGAACTACATTCTATCACAATACCAAGATGATACATGGGGCGGCACAGACATACTTATAGCGGCAGCGGAATATTATAGTATTAACGTGAAAATCTTTCAAAAAACCCCGCTACTTGTAGCGGGGTTTTCTTGAAACAGTATGTTTCTCTCCTAAGGCACCAAACGACGCCGCAGGTAGCATAGGTCTAATATTTACGGGGAACCACTTTGATTGCTTTGAAAATCACCTAGCAGTAATAAGTGCACCACGCAAAATGACCTTAGTCTAACTCTTGGAACTAGCCTCCAGAGGAGATACCAGATGAGTCCGGATACAGACTTGCCCGCCCCAGGCCACACCAAGCAACAAAAAAAAACAAGTAGTAAATGAAAACATAAACATTGCCACATGGAATGTTAGAGGCGCCGCAACGTTGACTAAAAAACGAGAGATCGACGAATTTCTAGACGGAAAATCTATCCATATTGCCTGCCTACAGGAAACTCACTTAAAATCCGGGACCTACGAATCTAGTCACTATACGTGGCACCTAAGCGGAAACAACAGCAGAAGAGGCCTAGCTATTCTCATAAGAAAAAGCAGCGGCCTAAGGCTGAACTGGACTAAAGCAAACACAAACAATATGGTTGCTTCAATAGATACAAGCAGTGGAGCCTCTCTATTCATTACCACAACGCACTGGTCCAATTCAACGTCATCAGCAGCAAACGACGCGACTCGGCTACTACAACTGACCAAGAACAAACCAAGGAACTCAATAACAATCATACTAGGTGACTTCAACGCCCACATAGGACTCACAGATACACACGAACTTCGCGATAAAAATCAAATAGGCAAAAATCTCTCACACCAAACAAGTAACGACAACGGAGACATCTTATTAGATCTAATTGCACGGGAAAACCTCCGATTGGACACATCATTCGGCCGGCGCAGCTGTAAAATGATTTAGACGTCGGGAAACAAAACATCGCAAATAGACCACATAATGACAGATGCCAAAAACAACCAGATTTTTAATTACATCAAAGGTGAAATAACAATCCTATCTGACCATAGTGACAGTACCAAGATTTATTTAAGTTGACATATTGTATGATTATTGATTACATACCTATTATTATGTCTGACATGATTTTAATAACAAAAATTTTCATTATTTTATTAATAAAACTGGACATAATGTAACTTCAAAAATTTTATAAAAACTAAATGTTATAAATTCAATTTGACGAGATATTTTAATTTGTGTAGCATATTCTGTGATATTAGTACTTATACCTATACCTATGTATGTTACAATTTTACATTACCAATAAAGATTCTATAGCTTTATCATAGAATCATATGGGGAAACCTGAAGCCCCTCACGTTAAATTCCAATAGGGACTCTACGAGATCTCCAATAAGACTAACCAGGGCCAACGTTGCGAACGAGTTTGACTACAAAACCCTAAACTACGAGATGCTTCAAAGTACCACCACTCGAGAAAAATACCAAGAAACTTTACTAGAGGAAATTACAAACCTACAGAAGGCGAAGTTCCATTATAAGCATCATCCTCAAGATATAGAGGTTAGAAATACACTTAAAGAGTGCCGGCGCCGTTTGCAAGAGATCGAAGCAACGGAAGACCAACAAGAATGCCGCAGTTTTTTCCCTTAGCGACATAGGATCTATTCGACCCACATTTAAGATCCACCTACTACACCCGAAGCGGTTATGATTACACACAATAGGACCAACATTACACAGCGAACGGGTTAAGATAGCTCTTGCAAAGCCAAACACTAACAAACCCCAAGATGGGTCAACTCAATAATCAACGAACACCAATTTTTACTAACGCTTATCCCTATCCTTAATAACAACCTTCTCCAAATCGGCGTCTGGCTGCATAGCCGGTCGACTACCATCCCGGAGCGTTAGCACAAAACTGCGCTCCACAACCTCGTGCCCCCCGGTATGCCGGTTTGACCGGAGCAGGCTTGTCCTGGCTGGGTGCGGTACCTATGTTCATGTTCATGTTCATGTTCATAAATAACCATAATTTAGTTGAAGTTAACCGTAATTAAGTTTCTTACACAAAGCAACTGCATACAAAATGCCAACAACACTGCATTACAAAAGTCGACAAACGAACACTGACCATAAATCCAGAAGAGACATTAAAATAGTTCCGGTCCCGGAAACTTATGCCATCTGAAGGGACACCCTACACTACTACAACGTCTTCGTTAGGTCACAGTAAAATATATAAAACAGAATGTTAGCTTTAGGTTCACTTATAAATAACTTTACTTACCATCCATTTAATAAAAAGCTAAGTATACAAAAATATTTAATTTTTATTTGAAAAAAAAACTTACAGCCTACTTAAGCCTAAACTATGGATTGATTATTATCTGAATTGAATCAATTCTGCGGGGAGTCATGGCCCCCAGAATGCAAGGAAGACGAGGATTATATTAGTCAAGATATATGTACGTTTTATTGATATCACAATCCCACAAAAACAAAGCATAACAACCAATGTCATAGCAACCTTATCTTCTATATCAGTCTTAACTGTGTCAAAGTCTGAAGCAGATTGAACACATCCAAGCCCCTTCGGGTCTTATTGTTATGCACCCCGGTGCGGTCGGTGACAAACTATTTAGACACCCCGAGGCCGTGTTGATTGTTTTTAGTCCAACCTCATTTAAATATTAGAATACATGGCGTGACGATGGCGGGACAGGATGGATGGTGTTGCGTTCCCGGATCGACGCCCCCTGATTGATCCGTTTATACTAAATATACAAAGATAAAGAGATACAGAGAAGTAAAACTTGCATCCCCTATTTCACCCCCTTAAAAGTGGTATTTCCAAAAATCCTTTCTTAGCGGATGCCTACGTCATAACATTTACCCGCATGCCAAATTTCAGCCCAATCCTTTCGGTGGTTTGTGCCGTGCGTTGATAGATCACTATGTCAGTCAGTCACCTTTGAGTTTTATATATTTAGATTTTTCTTAAAGTCTCTGATGATTTTTGAGTGGCTTTAATGAATCTATCGTGAAGTGCTCATACATAATGAGCACTTAAAAGCGTTTAGCAGCGGTTGAGTGACCAGAAGTATGAATTAAAATCTACCTGGAGACCTATCAATTAATGTTTCACTGTCCCATTTTTTGACGTGCTACTATAAAAATACTTCACAGAGATATCAATAAAATTACCTACTTTATTTATTTACTTGTTTTGGCCAATGCGTATCACAGAATATAATAACATATAACAAAGAGGATTCCTATGAAATATGTTCTAAGACATCCAAGATTTGTAGCCGACAAATTGTTTTTGTGTTCACAATTTTGTGATAGGTACTGTTCCTTCTAACGTTATTAAATTGTCGTATGGATGATCAAAATTGTTACCAACTAAACCAATAAAAAGTAATCAAGATTGTTTTTTTATTTTTATTTTATTTATTTTGGCTTAACATTGGTAATAACATTGATACATTTATCTTACACTAGTATTTTTATATATATACAAAATGTATTGCCTATTAAAGCTAAGCAAAGCATGCACAATTTTATTATTACTACAATTTACACAACTAGATTGAATCTAATAAATATTTTATTTCGTCATCAATGCTGTTTACGTCACTGGTTCTCCTGTATCAATAGGTAAATATGCTCCAATATGGTTATAACATGCACGTCATGATGATATTGAATAATACGGTGAATACGAATCAATATCATTGATTTATTGTCCATCATGTAAGTCCAATAAAAATGGTAGGAGTTACGCACACGTGATTGTGACAATATGATATAAGTTTGATTAATATAAATCGTTAAAGGTTTTAGACACTGTGATTCAATCATGTATGTCTACACCAAAGTAAGTTGTACAAGTCGTAAACTATCTGTGAAGCACGCTTCTCCGCATTGTTAGGTAAGCATTAGAACAAGGCCACTACTCACTAAAAAGATCCAATACAGACAAACTGCAAACTTGATTACGGAATGGAAAGAAACAACAAACAAGGAAAGAAAAATCAGCGGGAAAAAGAAGTTGTTTGCACTGTTACTTACTCAAATCCCTGAAATAAATTCTTTACAAGAGGACGATACGACTTTCCTAAGAAAATAAATTGTCAAGATAGCGAGTGATGCCGTCGAAAAGAATAATGGTTTTTTGCGAGAGAAAAGTAAAGCGAATTAGGTAAACTCAAATGGCTTGTCAAATAAATAAAGGTGCGAGGTGGGAGGTATCTGTGTCATTCCAGAGGACGCAGTAATTGCACGCCCTCTGTCGGCCATGCCCCGCATGGTCCCGCTATAACTAATCTTTCTTCCTCGACGCGCTATTTTTAGCGCTTGACATCTTATTTTACGCCGTGGCATATTTCAGCACACGTTTGGAAGCATTCACGTGTTATTTAAATGCGACGTCGCGTTGTGATGCGGTTTTTAGTTCAAAAGTTCGCTGTTGCATTTTGATGACTGCATTATGCGCTTCAATATGTATGCGCCCTAATTTCGACTATTTTAGCAGTCGTACGACATTGTACGATGTTGTTTTATTTTGAATTCAAAATATATTTGCTCGATAACATAAAACCTAAGCTTGTTCAAATTCCCATCGCCAATAATAATGTCGTTAAGGTGTTCCCAAACTTGAAATGGCTCTTCAGGAGTCGGCTAAAAGTATTTCTAAATTAAAGTCTATCACGCGTGAGCGAGTATTGTAACATAAAACCGAGGGTAAAGATTCCCGATCGCAGTTAAGTGGAGGCGAATGGGAATGCGCGAGCAAGAGTCGGGTCTCGGGAGCGTCGCCCGCCGCCCGCCTCCGCCGACTTTGACAGTTTATATGACCCGTGTAATGGCGCCTTAAACTAAATAAAGCCGTGCATTTGGCTCGTGTGGCGCTCGCTCCAGAGCTACGCCCTCTTGCTGTGTCTCAGCTGAGATTAGAACTTTACTCGCCCTAGCGGATTCAATGTACTCCTACTTATTACTTCTGTCAGTAGTCGCTGAAAGTTTATTTATTTCCCCCGATTCTTGGTAGCGTTGCCAACTGCCAAATGAAAATAAATAATTGTTACGTACTGGGATTCGAGTTTGGCTTCTGACTTTTGGAACTGTAATGTAGGTGTATAGGTACATTTACTTTGTAAACATGACAAAATGTTTTTGTATATATTAAAGTACACATATTACAAATTGTTCAATTTCTTTTGGAAAAGGTAAACTCAATATACCTTTGAAAAAAGGCATTCTGAAATAAATCGCCGAAGAAAGCTGACCTCACCTATGCATAGACAATATACAAACAAAATGCTATCCACTTTAAATTCACGGCAATACCTTTATAAACTACACACAACTCGGGCTAAACCTAAAACCTAGATAGCAAAAACTGTAAACCGATCCTCTCTAAAAAGTCTTGAATATATAGGTATATTTATAAATACATTGGTATTTAATTCAAGAGCTCATAATAATGATTACTCAAATCTGTAACTTACAAGACTAATTAGATTAGACTGGTTATTATCACAGAAACGAATGTCCGTTTTGATGGAGAGATTCAGCGGAATCTAAACAACAATAGCTTAGTGCCAAAGTTAACTAAATTAGTCACAAGAAATGACAGCTAATAGTCACCACACTTAGTTATTTACGTGACTATAATTTGTTTTGTGGACTCACAAATAAAATAACAAGAAGACACATATACTACTTTGTAATTACGATTACATACTTGATGAGCAAGCCTACAAGATCAACATCCCGGCCTACTGCAGCACAATAAGCGAGCTGATGTAAAATGAAGGGCTCACCTCGCAGGCTGTGCTCGCTGACTGATACACCTGTCACCGCCGCGGGCAGCTTGGACAGGGGCCAGTCATGGGCCACAGGGGAGGAGGTAGGGAGTTAAAGGGGCTAAGAGGAAGTTGGGATGCCTAGATACAGGCTTGACTAGTTATTCAAAGGTGTACATGTACTCCATAGTTGAAGATATTATAACATTTTAGTTATTTTATCAATGAATTCTAGGTTTTTTGGTCGCATGTTCATAAATAAAGCTGACTTAAAATAGCAGACTCAGGGTACAAAAAAAGGTTTTTTTATTATGCTTAATTTATTCTTTAGTAGTAGGTCGTATATTTTACATAGGTTAATGTAATTTTAACTGCAGCTGATACCTAATTTTTAATTATTTCGAAAGATCGCTAACACATGTTCTTAATTGTTATTAAAAAAAAAAAAAAACTAGTTCCTATTTGTTAATTCTAATTATAATCTAGATATGTACTTTTCTAGGTGTAAAAATGACAACATGTTTTTAGTTCAAATACAATTATTTTTATCTTTATCTCTATCTTTACATTAAATATAAACGTTATAAGATTTGTTTCTGTTACTCATTGCGTTTTGCCAGATTGTTATTAGAAAAAAATATTGTGTGAGTGCATTTTACCTTTCAGTGATTTTATAGGGGATATCTTAGGATCTCCAATAACTTGAAATTAAAACTTAAAATTCGGATTCGTCCCTGTATGAATGCAAATTCATACCAGAAATTGACTAGCACTGCTTTTGGGCATATTAGCGGTAATTTCGCGGGATTAGGTTTGGCTCGAAGCAAAATTGGATTACTGGGTAATCTACATGTAGGCTGTATTAGGTAGGTCTGTTGCTATGGCCCTTCGCTTCTACGGAATTAGGTATGCTAAGTTTTAGCCGAGATAAGATAACATACTTAGATAATAATATTCTGACTTGATTTGGTTACTAATTGAATATGAAATATTTTATGCCTGCTTCTACATATTTTTAACGTCGAATTTATAATTATGTATGTACATATTTTATGTGTGTAAAGTTATTGTTTTGGTTTATACTCTATGAATGATGTCCTGAGGCATTTAAAGAGCACACGTTGAGTAAAACGTTAAATATACATTGAATAATAAGTAATCTGTCACTTTTTTCCATGGATTATTCGCTTTATAACAAATCTCTTGTAAACGTAAAAACTTATCTTCAAATTCTTGTCAGAGCGTCGAGCAGTATTTCTATTTCTTGTTTCGAAAATATATTGACAAAGGGGATGGAAGCAGATGTTTAACACATAAAAGTGAGATCGAGCTTTCGAAGGAGTTTCAAATAAATGTATTCGTAATAGATTTCCAGGTACGTACGTATAGATAAGGAATAGTTTGAGAGACTCGTAAATGGTATAAAACGATCGTCTCACGGTAAACAGGCGCTGGGGTGAAACTACGGGGTGATATAATTAGGGCTGCCACACTAAGAAATTCGAGATATTTTTCAGGATTCAGGGTAGTAATGAAACGGACTTTTTCAGGGTAGTAATGAAACTGAAAAAATAATTATCTTTATTTGAGAAAAAGGCTGATATGTTAAGAAAGTATTTATTTTGTTTTTGTGATAATTTGAGCACCCATCAGAATGCATTTGCGAAATTAACCAGTTCTGTGAGGAATCATGATATTTGGTACTGTGGTATACTTCTCGATGACGAGGAGGATACTGATACTCATGTCAAAGCTGTCATCTTTAGAAGACCAAGATCTTAACGGTGCTGATAGCATGCAGCATCGTTTAGTCGTAGTACCATGACGCTGACGCTCCTCTTTGAACCACTGCGTCGCTTGTGTTTGTGTGGCTGTCGTCATAGCCTTCTCAAATACAAATCTACAAATATTATACTACCCATAACAAAAGCATTTGCTTAGTTATGTTTTGTTATATGGCTTTGTGTATATTATTATACTTATACCCCGACAAATGAGTGTAGAAAATGTGATGGCGCCACTTGTAGTACTTGTTCAATTTATTTCTCCTTTTCCTGGCGATTACACTGTTGTGATCACAAAAATACAAAAGTTATCTTTAATAAACTTATGTTTCTCTATAAGGTTTGACAACATTCGTGATTATATTGGGCCTTATTACAAAACGTGGTTTAAATATAAGCCTAGACTAAGTCCGTTTTAGTTGTTCGAAAATTGTCTGTCTACTGTCATAATTATCAAACTGTCAAAATGTACCAATAATAAATCAAAGTTCCAATTTTTGTTGAAATTTTGATTGCTTGTATATGATGTCTGAACAACAAGAACCCACTTTTTATTTTCAAAGCCCTGGACTAATAATTCAAACCGCGTTTTGTAATAAGACGGAATCGCAAAGTTTAGAAGGAGAATTAAGAAATTAGTTCCATTTCTACACAAAGCCCTAGTTAATATAATACCCTATGTTAAATCAATCCTACTGTAAAAACCCTTATTAATGTTGAAATAAACGCTTTTACGTTTATGTTCTACACGTTTTGGTCGGGGTATACAATCTAATGTGCATACATAGAAGAAGCTAATTCACATAGCTTTCCTTCAGTATAAGATTTTACAGGTAAACTCCCATGGCACCCCTAGATTCAATCATGACGAACGTCTGCCCCCGAAGGTGAGAAAAGGCATAAATTCTAGGTACTTATTATTCCACTCCTCGGACCACAACCTTGTACATAAATATTTACTTGTGTCTTACCTGCTTTATCCTTTCTTAGCACATAGATTAACATTTGTTATTATTGTTTTGTTATCCAATGGAAAGTAGGTAGGTAAAACGCGTATCCATGTTGCTAAAATTTGTAACAATTGTATTAATATGAACGCAAAAATATATAAGTATGTCATAAACGCAAAATTTGTAATTCAATAAAATTAAGAACAATTCAAAATTAAACATTATACTTGGACAAAATATGAGTAAGTACTACTTTTACGTTCACTGTATTGTAAAAATAAAAAGACAGTGTGAGTACTCGTATGTACCATATTATATTACATATAATATATATGATACATTCTTTGATCAGCAATTTTCTGAATATAAAAATCTGTACATCTTCTATGCATACATATAACAAAGCTGAAGGTGGTCGAAAGTCCGAATATTGAAGATATTAAAAAAAAGGGAGATTCTTCGAATTGATAGCAGAACACGTTCCATCAATTTCAAGAAATTTTGTCTGTTTATCTGTGTCTCTGTTTATTTAAACGCTCATAACGCAAAAACAGCTGAACGGATTATCATCTATTTAGGTAGTATGTGGTCTTAATAGTTTGTTTATCTCAAAATAATGGGAGCGAAGTAGCGGGCGTCTACTAATCCTAAATAAAATTAATTGAACAACTGGTTGCTCATATTCATACATTTTACGAATACAAATACGTTTATAAAATAAATATTTTATAAGAATAATTACGTTTTTCTTTTATTTATTAGTTACGATTTTATTTACACCAGAGATAAGCAGAGTACCCAATAATATTTGGATGCACCAAAGAGGAGCAAAACAAAGTAATTTCGGATATCCGCGGAAACGGAAGCAGAAAGCTAACAAACACAAGATTATGATGTGTAAGAAAACAGGGGTGTTTATATCATGTGATGTGATCCCTTCATATTTGTATAGCAACGCAAACATCGTTGGGCTTATTTATTAACACATCATATTTGAGACGAAGGCAAGGCTGCAGAATCCTTAGAGATAAATACCTATACATATAGGTCTGTAGGTATAAATCTATGTAGGTACTTTGATTGATGAAAAAAAGTACAGATGCATGAAAAAATTATGCAGAATAACGATAGCTACAGTTAATATTTAAACTTGCTTATTCAAAATTGTAAATTTTTATTATTCAGAGAATGTTGCAAATGTAAAACTAAAAATAATATTTATTATTTGTTTTTATTAAAAAAACAATTCAACGAAGTGACAATGTAAAATAAAATCATATATTTATTATTATTCATTTTACTCATTTCTTTAAAACATGAACACGAATAAACAAGACCGAAGGCATTATAAATCGCCACTTACTCGGAAGCGCGTACATTTCACTTTCCAATCGAGCATTGTATGAAAATGTTTACGCACATAATTTCCATTTCACACTCGGGAACAAAGGACATTATAAAGGTGTATACTCACTGCACCGCCGGCTGAGAAGGATGGCTCGCTACTTGAGGCTAATGGGGCGTACACACTGGGGGACTGTGCGGACACGCGTGCTAATCTGCATGTGAACTACCCTTTACGAGAATATTATTCCTATCTTGTAACAAAAATCGGTTTTATTTGATACTCGTCTCTAAAATACTCTTTTAATACAATGTTTTACCAGCAGATCGCTGTTTCTTGTTTTAATTATTACACTCGAAATTTAACCGCAAAACATTTTGCGAAAGCTATTGAGAAACAAAAAGTTTCTCCGCTAAAGGGCCGCCGGTCTAAACGAACTAACGAACTGGCGAAGTGAACAGCTCTCCACGACCATTATTTACTCAGATTGGGAGTCCGTGAACTGTGTATCCAATCTACAGGCCAATTACCTATACCGTAATGAAGGAGATCCGCGAAAGGGTTCCGTCGAGGCTCAATCAAAGTTTGGCAATCATCACGCCTATCTAATCTCTGGGCCACAATGTAGCCGGGATTGGATCCTCGGTGGACCGCATTAACCGGCGCCTTATTTATGCGTAATGATAACAGCGTGTGGAGGAAGGACCAAGCCGTTTGTCGGCCTTTTATTGCAGCCGCTTATAATGCGTAGGGAGCGCTTATCGCGCCTAGCGACGTACTCGCGGCTCTCCTCGTGCATTGTTGGAGGGATGGGATAATGCCCACAATTAAGTTTTATTGAGCCCGCCGCCTTTAATTGCCGTCATTACCCGTCCAATTCGTAGGTAACGCCTGAATTTTTCGTGTACAAAAGCTATATGTTTCGATGGAGTTTTTATTACTTACATGTTTGCGGACGTGAAATATTAGAAAATAACTGTACACGTACCCTTTGGGTTTCAGTAAACATTCATGGTAGACAGTTTTTTAATTTCCGGTGGCCCCGTAGCTTCCGCTACGAAAAAGTGTTAATTGAATGTATGCGAGTTCGGGAGAGGGGAATAGAAACGGACTAAAATAGTGGTTTGTTGGGATTTGTACCAGAGATAAATCGCTGTGGAATAGTTTGGTTGAAAATGTTAAATTGATATTTGTTTTAGTGTTTTATATGGCTAAATTTATTAAAAATCTTACATATATGTAAACATGAATTATTGATAGTTTGATTTCACATTAAGCTCGTTTAGTAAACGAGTGAAAACAAAATTAACAAGTCAATTAATCACACGCGGACTGCAAAGTGAGTACAGTACACAGTCCCTTCACCATATTATACAAACACGTAGGAGGAAGCTAACGGAAAAAAACATGTATTTACATAATAAGAATTCAAAAATAATGGATGCTGTCCGAAGCAAGAAAGTGGAAAGATGACACAAGGCCCGTCCCGCGGGTCCGCCCGCCTGTTACTCACTGTATAACAGTGTCGGAAAAACTACACATTAATATTCTACTCCCTGACGTTAGCTGGCTCTTACCATGCTCTTACCATTAAAGGACATCACCTGAATTGAAAAAGGACGGAGCCAGACGAAGAAATTAACTTTTTAAATTAGCTTGCACCCTCGGACGATTTGTCTGACTGGCGGACTCGCACTTCGGAGAAAATACAAGAAAATAGAATTTGTCTCTTCTAGTAATTTCTTTTTATTTTAACGTATTGTGAATTTAATATCAATTTAGTGACTAGTTTATTGCGTCATATATTTTATGTGACAATATTTTATTTTTATATTTTTTACTGTATCGTTTAGTCGTTATAATTTGCGAAACATCAATCGAAGCCTCTCGCCCGGGTGTGAACTGTTCAATAAATCAGTCCGGAATGCTGCCGTTTTATTGTACATCGGAGCCATAACTGAGCAGTTACTTTCTAATAAAAGAAAACATAAAAAGCGCAAAAACCCAAATAATTTCCCCCGAATTGATAGGTACAGCAGTAAAGTGGGAGCGCCAACACCAGATTTATAGGGCGCCGCGCAGTGCGTGCTTTAATAAAAAAAATCGCAGAGGTAATTCGCGCGACAAGTTATTACAGTGCTAGAGATATATACGGCTTTCATATTCTCATATGAATAAACGGGCCATTTTTGTCTAGTGCGCCAACTTAGGGAAGAGATTTATGTCGCGCCATGTTTAAACATTGTGCTTGCGATATCTGTGAGAATTAGCGCGCGGGCAGGGGCGTGATTGCGTCGATAGCTGAAGTTGTTTGTGGTATAGATGGGTTGTATTTCGCTCAACGTTGGCAGGTCAATAGGCTCATCGAGGTCAAAACGTCATCCGTGTAAATGGGTTGGACGGGAGCGTTGGAGAGGTTCGAGCAGGCGCCGGTAGCGGGTAGGCAGTGTAACTCAAAACTGTCAGATTCACGCCCGCGTCGCTGTATCGTAAACCCCGACAAAGGTCCCTGAACAAAGTTTTTATCGCTCACAAAATTAGTTGAAACATGGTCGCGCCACTTTTTAAACTAAAAGCCTTCAAACACAATTTACAAAATTCTGTTATTGTGGTAGGAAATTGAGGTTTTGTACAAATGGAAAGTATTGATTATTTGTTAACGTAAATTAAACCAAATGGACTTTAGAATACAATGTTCATGCATCATGTAATAAGTTGCTCCAAATTATAACATTATTTATTTTATACCAGTAACAATCGTATCTATCTATCTACTTTTATAGAATAGTAGAGTTGGGACTACATATTGTTTTGTGCAATCATGGAACCCTCCGTGAAAGTCGCTATCATAATATACCAAGCTAAGAGAAAGATGGACATCTTCTTTAAAACCTGGAAGCGGTGTAAAATATTTTAGTAATATCACACATGAAGCTCTTTCCTGAGCTTTTATGACACAGATTGAGGATCGTAAGTTTTGAGATAGATTATATAGTGCATGCAACTCTATTTACAGTATTTTAAAACAACGCAAACTCAACTTTGTCCCAATGATGTTAAGTTTTATTTTTGTTGTTGTGTGGAATGACGCTTACATATTTACGGCACACGTGTGAGACAAAATGAAAGTTTCGTTTTATATTATGAGAGAGTTTCAGGCTTCGCTTGTTGGAACCCACATGACCTTGCCTTGACACATCTTCATTAGCCGAGCTGTGATTACTCCCTCGGGAAATAATAGGTATTACGTCACTTGAGGTCGCTCCGTTACTCCTGTCATACATTGTCTTTGACACGCTACTTAGGTCTGTGTTTATACTGAAAATGTTTTGTGCAAAACCACCTAAAGGTCTCAAGGGTAATGCAGGCAGCTGTAGAAATTGGGCATATTGTAACTAATCCAGTGGAATTAATGACTAAATGTATTAATATTAGAAACACAGAATGATAAGCTATACGTAATTACAGTTACTACTTTTACAGTTTTAAAAAATAACTATAAATTTATTTCGCATATTTGTCTGAACATTAATGAAATACGGAAATAACATTTATTTTCAAAATATAAAAACTCGTTTCTCACAAAAGAAGCAAGTAAAATGTGTTCACGAAAAGCGAATGAATGTCGCACGTTATCCGGGCAGTTGGCAGGAGGATCTGATAACGTCCCATAACAGATTATATCTTGGCACAGCCAGAACTCCGCGGCTTACTCTCTCACCAACGACTTTACTGTAGAGACCTCCTTAAACTTATTTTCATTTATTTATCTATATCTATATGTACATATAATAAAGCTGAAGTGGGTCGAAAGTCTGATCATTGGATATATTAAAAAAAAAACCAATTTGATTGGAGATACTTTGAATTGATAACAGAACACGTTCCAACATTTTTTCTAGAAATTTTATCTGTATTTCTGTTTCTCTGTTTATCTGTCTCTGTTTGTCTGTTTATTTACACGCTCATCACGCAAAAACGGCTGAAGAATTATTGTGATATTTGGTGAAGGTAGTATGAGGTCTTAGGAGTATCATAGGTTACTTTTTATCCTGAAATAATGCGAGTAAAGCCGCGGGCGTCCACTAGTTTACAAATATTCATAGACTGAATACAATATCGTAACTACAAACTCATTCTCAAGTATATTATTTTGAAATAAAAAACCTTATTAAAAGATTTTCATAAAACAAGTTGACAAGACTAGCCATACACTGAAAAAAAATATCAGTTCTTATGCAGACTTAGGTAACTTCTACAAGCTCTCACATTACCTACATAACACATTTGTAGCAAAATATCCAGTTCTCATCGTTTTGCTAAAATGTAATTCTGATATATTAGAATTCCTTACAAAAAGTAAACGTTAGCTAAGAAATTAGATGTACTTACTACAACACGGCAGTGCTGGGTGCACTGCCGTGTTGTAGTAAGTACATCCAGATCTATGACGAAGGATCGATTTGACAAATTAAAGATAATTAGGTACATAATTAGTTGTCATTGGGTTATTATATCTAATGTGCCAAGACATCGCAAGGAGATTTTATAGCTCCATTGTCTACTTTGCCACTTAAATATTTAGATCAAATGTAGGTTTGAGACGCCATTGTTGTGAAATGGGTTTATGGTTATTGAGGTTTTAATAGAAGGCATATGCGATACATGTTCGAGCAATATTCGGTGTTCTTGCATCAACACATACATGACTTAAACTTACTTAAGGGATAAGACATTTACCCTGCACGTATTTTAAGAAATGGTAAAAGTTGGCCCCATGGCTAAATAATTTAGTCTGTACTATTTCATCAGTAAGCTATAACAGTGCTACGTTATATTATATAGCTACGATGCGCTACGACAAAAAAAATAGAATCGTGCCGCCCTCTACGAAAAAAAAACAATTCTATAAAATATTTCATAGTTTTTTAAGCCTTTCTCAATACAAATAATTTATACACTTTTGGATGTATGTATCCAAACGACTAATTGGAGAAAAACGGCTGAACGGATCATTATCGTTTTTGGTATGTTTTAGTATGAAGTTTTAAAAGTGTCATAAGCAACTTTTTATCCTGAAATAATGCGAGCAAAGCCGCGGACCACCACTAGTTATTCTATATTATACACAAGCGAGGACTAGAAATAATGTAAAGAAAAATATTATGTGAATTATGTAACTACTACGAGTAAGAACTAAAAAGATAAGTCTGGTACAAGTCTTACTTGCCAAGGTCTTAACTAATTCAAAGTTTGGCAGCCTGAATTGATCACCTAGTCATAACTTGTGATTAATAAGCCCAATCCACTCATAACATTCCCACACGTATTAATATCCCAATTCCTAATAAGAGCCGTAAGTACAAATATACTGAGTTACTGGTCACTTTTGCATTTATTTTAGT
Source organism: Macaria liturata (assembly GCA_964023185.1). Classification (NCBI taxonomy): domain Eukaryota; kingdom Metazoa; phylum Arthropoda; class Insecta; order Lepidoptera; family Geometridae; genus Macaria; species Macaria liturata. The sequence continues at coordinate 6,596,208 of OZ026806.1, read as the reverse complement.
AGTTTGGTACTTTTGTAAGAAATCCCTAATCTCTATTTATCTGCATGGATAGGATGCATAAGACACTTTTATCGCGTATGTTTTCGGTGTTCGTACTAGGGAACGATGTTCGTACTATAGTAATCTTTGGTACAATCTCTCTCTCTCTCTATTCATATTAAAATACACAGTTATTAATGGTACCTAACTAATATTTACATATATTGAACAAGTATATACAAAAATGACATAAACAAACAGAAAAACTTACAAAAAAAAAATATATATTTACAAAAAATTCAGCACACCGTCCTAGTTGTCGCTGTGCGGCAGGGATCCCAAGATGCTGGCAGTATTTCCTCTTTGAATGGAAAGACTCAATCGTTGAGAAAAATAGCTGCCAGCCCTGAATTCTCCTGTGGCAAGGACCAAAAGTTTGCTTATCTGTTTCACGAATTATTATTATTACACAGTTTTCAGTAACCTTGTAAAGTAAGAATAGTGTTATAGCCACCTCAGTCTTTAATTGGAGTAATAAATCGCAAGGGTTTGCGAATCACACCGTATCGCCACTCCCCTTCGACAATGAAATCTGAACCGATTGTACGTCGACGTAATCATTGTTCAATTGATCTACTTTGTACATGTTACAATCTAGATTATCTAGTACTAGTGGGTGCTCGCGGCTTCGCTTGCATTTAGTTGTAAAGCTTGCATCCTCTATTTCACCCCTGTAAAAGTAGCATTTCCAAAAATCTTTTCTTAGCCGATGCGTACGTCATAACATCAACCTGCATGCAAAGATTTCAGCCTTATCCGTCCAGTGGTTTGGGCTGTGCGTTGATAGATCACTATGTCAGTCCTTTGAGTTTTATATAATTAGATACAGGACACAAGCGTGAGCTTTGTATGTGGCTAGATGGCATAGTGTTATATGTCCTGGAATAATTCTTTATACATAATCTAGCTAACTTCAGAATTAGAGAAAACTAGTGCGAATTGGGTAAGCAGCTCTAGCTACACCTAATTAAGAAGCAGTGTTTTAACATAACCCGCAGAGCTGTTTGCCGTCAGCTTATGTGTATTTAGGATTAAAAACATACAAAGTCTAAAAGTACTCTAGTACTAGTAAATAAGAGAAACAATATGTATAGTATACGGAACGAGTACAGCTTAAATTATATGGATAAGTATTAATGTACAAAAATACAAAAGTATTCTTGGGAAAGCAATAATCCCTGCCGCTTTCATTAAAATTAGTTGAATCAGTGTAACATTGTAATTTTTAGTTTATTGTATATGTATAAATTAAGTAGATAGACTGTTACGGGAAAAAATATATTGAATTGAAAATAGAATAGAAGACATTAATTTCGGAATTACATCCATATACAATTAAAAACACAATACACATTTCAATGTCATAGTAAATTTATTACACAAACAAAAACTTAATAAAAGATTATTATTATATACGAGTAAGAGAAAATTAATAAAAAAACATTAAAATTGAATAACTGTTACAGATTAGATGTGCATATAATAAAAATTTCACAATGAAAAAAAATAGTTATATTTTAAAATATTTATTTGCAATGTAAAAAAGCTAGGATTTAAATATCACAAAATGTTACCAGCTTCATAGATCCTGCAAGCTAAGCTCTACTTGTAGTGCATTTTATCACACGAGCAACAATGCATCCCGCTCGCCCTGGTCTCCAGGCGACAGGTGTACTTTGGGCGGCGTAGGGCGCATATAATTGAGGTCATAAATCCGCAGACGCCTTCCGAGGCGACAATTAAATCACGTTGAATCATGGAACACCACTAATTACACGCAGCTATGTAATAATTGCATTGCTATTTGCCACCTAATTTATAGCGATGTATTGTCGTCGGTAAATGTTTGACGTCGGGGCTGAAACAAGGTCACCTATATAAGTTATAGATACCTTATACGTTGCTACAATATAATTCTAAACTAGTGTTGAAGTAAAGGAACATAATAGATAATCGGAGATTCATAAAATAATTCTATGACGTGTACAAAACACGCTTCAACTTTTAACTTAAAATTAAAATTATATTGTAATTGGATCAAACTTTTCGTGGTTTTATAGAAAACTTAGAACAAAATAGATTTTATGACAATTTGCTTAAACAGCTTTGTGATGAGACGCTTTATGCTAGGTGCCTAAACAAAAAGATCATACTATCGTATAAGAAGATACGAGTGCCATAAACGAGCTTTATTTTTCGGGTGGCATGTCATTAAAGCTACGCAAAGCTGTAACCCCTTGATGTGGTCGTAACCTGTTTATAGTAACGCTTTAAATTAGAAAGGTATGCATAAATTACGTCGCCAAAGGAACCGCAAGTACCTTCAATCCAAGATGAGATTGTAATTGCTTCACAATCTTTTATCTCGGCAGTAAAGTCCCGCCGTTAAATAACAAATTACAGACGGAACGTGGACTCGAATTCCGGCTTTGCGAGACAAATCTCGAAGTGACATTTTATTTCTTATTTCCTCTCACGAAAAGCGATACTTTCACGCTACACCTCCGTCAGTGTCAATTAACATATATAAGCTACGAGACTAGTAGATACAGGAGAAAAGCTTTATTTACAAAAGTATGAGACAAAAACAAAAGATAAATTTAGAAATTACACCTAGACGCTTTTCGAGAATATCTCTAGAACTATTGATTCTTCAAAGAAAAAAATTAAATTTCGATGAAATTTAAATTTATTTTGTTCTAATCTGATATCACTTAAAATTTCTGAACCACGGACTATCAGACAAATTTACAACAATACACATACGAAAAGCATGTGTTTAGAACCTATCTAGATCGTCACATTCAAGTGTCAATTTTCACAATATCACATACGCACAAGTCAAATAGTTAAACTCCTTTTTTAAGAAATCGGTTAAAAACTTCTCCGTACCCATACTTAGTTCTGTCCTTGAGCCATTTAGTTTCTTAATTTCTTAGCTCTAGATTTCCATTTCAAACAACCTGACCCTGGAACGAGTGACCTTTTCAAAATATACGTCACGGCGACACAAGTTAAATAGAAACTCTTTAAGTAATTTAAGATTAAATTTCTTTAATACTTTCCACCTGAGTTGACGAAAAGTCCCCTTTTCCTTTATCAATCTACTCCTATCTTTCTTTAGAGTACAGACCCGTTTCTTGAGAAGTCTTAAGCTACTTCTTTCCATCGTGTTGGCCGAGAATTGAATTGAGACATATAGAGGATTCCCTTGTCTAATAAATCTGAGAAGAAAACCGTTCGTCCCGTCTGCTGGATAACTAATATTATGTTCCAGGCTTGATTCATGCTCGATGAAAGTTTCAATATATTCTTTCGAGTTTTTAGTGCTGAGTTTTTTATCTTCAGATGGCTTAAAGTGGATTCCAACTTTACATTTTTTGAGTTACTTTCCCATTTATGAGACAAAAATCTTTTTTTATACTATAAAAGTTAAATGGGCCAATTTATAGACTGAGGCCAATTGCAAGCTAGTACCTACTTATACGTACGTACATTCCGCTAGTAAGTTGGACAAAATTAAATGTTTCCCGCGGGAAATGTTGGTGCCTTCGCATTTAGATATCATTTTAATACCAGGTAAGTTCCTCTATAATAAATGTTTATGAAGCTCGTGCGTGTGGCTATTCAAGTAATATTTAATTATCTAATAACAATTCCCAAACAACATGCCAATGGTTCCCAAAAGATAACCCTGTAAAATCGAATTTCCCACACCTCAAAAGACCTTTTGTGATAAAAAATTTGTAAATGTGTTTTGTCAACTTCATACCTTAACTACAATTTAATCATATAATATAAAAAACTTGCTATTTTCATTGTTAGATAGATACGTCATATTATGTATATACATGTACATAGATAATATGAACTTTTTGATTATTTACAAAAAAAAATTAATAATGCTAAGTACGCTGATTGAATAAACACAGTAATTTACTTTCTTAGTGATATTATTTACAAATCCCATACTCGTATATGCTCTACCAGACGTAGAGAACTAAAACTTCTCTAAATTGGAACACACATAGTCACAACGTCTGCATAAACATTCCACTTTATAGAAACCCATTTACTCTCAAGAACAAACTTTAAGAAATCGTGCTATTTTACGTAGTTTGTACCTAACTAAAGCAAATTGGAAAGCTGACAAGCTCTCAAAAGAAATTTAAGAACTTAAGTATTAATCAGCTTTTTAATTTAAGCACCGACAACAAAGGCCAGAAGAATTGCGGTTTCATCAGCGCAGGTTTTTAAAAAAATCTAGCTTATTTAAAAAATTAGCATTAGAAAATTAATTTGGCTCTATTTGTTTTTACTCAGTGGTACATATAATATGCCCTTTTTAAAAGATGAGAATATTACATAAATCTTGCTACGAAACATTAGAATTGCCGCTTTTACCTATTCATCTATAATAACTCTGCCATATCTTAGTTTTAAGTAGTTCAATTAAACAAATTTGACATGCAGAGATCTGAAAAAAAAATGACAACAGGAACAATTAAAAGCAGCATCTTACAGCCTAACTACGATCGCGTAAAAGATAAAACCGTTTAAAGTCATCCCACCTTGGAACTCTCGTCAGGCAGTTAACGTTAAGATCGGCTCGAGACAGCGCGTCCGGTTTCCGGACCAACCCGATTCAATTTACCCTACCCGCGGCAAACTCCATTGATTGTTTCTATATTCCGCTCACAGACGAAACTCGCAGTTTTGTAGTTTTATAAATAAGTACTAGTATACGAGTACTCTAGGATTGGACTGTATTGACTAGACCACAATTTATGGAAAGAAATTTCAACAAAATTTGCCATAGCAGTGCTTCTGTGTTCTATGTCAAGCAAAAACTTCATTAAAATAAGTACTCAATGTGAATTTATTTTATTGCACCGAAAAAATGTAGCCCCTAGTAGCACTTTTGAATTCGTTTTACAAATTACTAATAAAATATGTACTTACTCATAAGAAATAATTAGATTAAAAATTAAAAAATAATTGAATACATGTATATGTAGGTATATATTATGTACCTATTATAAAACAAATTTTGTGTAGAATAATTCCTCTATAAATTTTCCATCACTTATTTCTGACGGAAGCAAGGAACTGTAGAAGCAGTATTAGGAGTGATAAGAATTCCGGACACGATTTGTTTTCATAGGACCCTAAGCTTTTATTCAGTAAAAATCTTTTTATTGTTCTTTCAGTGGTTTTGCGTACGTAATCTGGTACATTGACGCTATTTCAGGAAAACACTCAGCAAATTGTATGATTTAATATGTAAGTCATGTTAAATCTTGTATAATAAAAATAGAAATGTATATATCCTTGGAATTATGTGTAAACTCTGATTCTTTTAGCTAGGTACCATGAGATACTTGAGATGTACTCTTTTATTTTATTATTTATTATATTAGTAGAATAAATAGGTAAAGACATAAGAGAGTAATCCAGTGTCGAGATTTGAAATGGTTTGAGAGGCCTTCTCATTGTTTAAAATATTTATAATATTGTATGTTATTTCCCTTGCTAAGACGAGTCAAGCTTCACGCTACCAGGGCAGCATAACCATAGTATAGTTTATTTTATTTCCGGGTAGGAACAAGTCGTCCCCCACATACGCTCGCTTTCCGCCGGCGCCGGAGCGGCACAATGGGAAGAGCCTTAGTGATTTAGTTTTATTGTTATGCACCCCCCTATTCACTCAAGCAGATTATTCTGGAGGTGATGTTTGCTAGCTTGCTAATTTAGAATTTTATATCATCTAACATTTTTTTTAAGTTAGTTAGTTATTAGTTTTTTTACAAATTTACTTACATAGATATTTTTATTTTATAGCAAATGCTTCAATACATGATACACTATTTACTAAAAAGTAATGCGATGAGTGAAGTCGGTGGGGAGAAGGCAGTAAGACGAGACCTTAACCGCTCACGCAGTAAACCTAAGCTCACACGAAACATCCTAGACCGTTATGATCGCTTACCATAAATTGAATTATGGTCAAGTATAAACCCATACCGTGTAAAAAAATGGCTGTATTGCAACGTTTTGTTTAGTCTACAGACATAGATAGATACGAAAGCAATTAAGCTCAGAGCTCAGATGGCTTTTGTTGAATACCTAAACTGTAAACAATAGCGTACGGCTCCTTGACATACATAAAGGTGATGTTCGGGAGTCGTGTCGGTATTTAACAGAGGTATAAGTGTCCGCGGCAGCGAGCTATGACAGCATGATAAAGAGGTCAGGCCGTAACCTTCACGTGAGCGCGCGCGGTTTACCTCGCATTGTAATGTACCGGCCAACTGCTTTGAATAGCAATTTCATAGTCCCCACCCCTGTTATTAGGGGCAGTATAAACCCGACTGCCAGTCGCCGTCTCAGCGTCGGGTTAAACAGACGAGAACCCCTAAATTAGACGCTTTGTGCAATGCAGTCGTTCCGAGCTATTGTTTTCTGAGCTATACTCTTGTTACGTCTGATATTCTGTTACAGAACTATCTAAATGTAAATTGTTTTAAGCGATATAACTTAAGCTGCTTCGATATAGGCTATCGAGTATAGGATCGTCGTAAAAATTGGAAGGGGGTAAATCATAAAGCGATCTGTTCCGGCGATGAATCGACACTGTTAACCCGTATCGCGTGGAACGGCCGCACTTCGTTCGGGGACGATCTTTTGCCGAGACGTGACCGAAGGAGCCAATAAAATCTTTGCGAATCGTTCCTGGGATCCAGCCGAGGTTGTAAAAATTGTAGGACGTGCCGGAGGCGCTGAGGTCGCACCAGTCACGTGTTGCAACAATATTATGAAGTCCACTTCACTGCAGATGTTGCTTGAATATTCCTCACGTTCTAGATATGTGATATGTCACAACTAGTTCCTTTCTACTTTGTGTCATTTTGTAAATTGACTTCTGCTATGTCGAAACGTGAGAAATACTTCTATATCTTTATTATTCTTCTAGGCACTAAGAACAAATGTGTTCTATAAATACTTATAACAAAAATATCTCAATTGAAAAGAATTTTAAACATAAAACGATATCATAACTTAAGTTTTAGAGCGCTATAAACTTGTTTGTATAATTGCGCGAGCGTGCACGACTGAGCATAAGTTTTACGGTGTTCCGCAGGGTTCGACTCGGTTCAGAGTTATTCCCATGTAACAATAAAACTATAAAACTAAACCATCGGGAAGTTATCTATCTCCGAACCGACGGTTCCCGGAAACGAAGGAACGCACGTCTCGGTCTTGGATGGATGGTAAATGATGCAACGGTGATGACTTCCACTTTTTGTAATTTGGTTTTTCCTTTTTCCTTGAGTCACTCTTCTTATTTGTTAACTAGCGGTGGATGTCAGAAGGCAGAGAAAACCTTGACAAGCAATTTTAAAATACGGATTTAGTGAATAAGTTTCCTGATTTCAGGGCAGATAGTATTCAGCAAAACATTGACTTAAACTAGTTTATAGTATATGTACCCTGTACAGTGTACATAGGTTGTAACTTAATTAATATTTACAATTATAAATACTACGTATGGTTTTAGTTACTATGGTAAGGAGTTTTTATTAAACTCACAAATCTTCAGATTCATATTATATGTGTGTGTGGTGGTTTCTCCATATGGTGCGTAGATGTTCAGGGTAAAATAATGGCTATACGATGGGGGCGTAAAGTTCAACGCCCTCTATTAACCTCATAAGTAGCGTAATTTGTCAGAGTAGGTTAAGAGATAACTTTTATGAACAGATATAAAAAAGGTATCTAAAATGTCGCGAATCGCAAGAATGATATTTATAGGGGGTGACATTTCGCAAATTACCGATCCCATTAATTTTCCATTAGCGGTAATTGGGAGCGGATTTACAAGGAAAAGTGGCTAAAAAGGCATCAATATTGTAATAGATATGAGCCACCAACTTTTCTCATCAAATGATTCAGATAACATAAAATATTCTGGTAAGCCTACACAATTAGACCTACCTATTATTAATTGCATAGGCTTACTACAATACACATATATACATAATTTAATAATGTTACTATTTGCAATACTGTTAGAGCACCATTCCGGACAACTATTCCCGGTATCAATCCATTGAAAAGGAAACATCAGCACTAAAATTACGAATTACCACACATTTTAGAAATTAAGACAGTTTAATAGTTACCTAAGGGATTATTTATCAAACTGTCTCAATTTCGCCCTCGACTTAATTAGCAACACCTTCCTCTATACACATTTATAAAGCAAGATACAGAGGTGGTCAGCTTTAATTATTGCCCAAATGAATAGTGAGGCGATAAGGCCGAAATCTTTCTGCAATAAATAACCTTCCCGGCCGGGTTCCGTTTCGTTCCGTCGATAACTTAATTCAATCTTTGCTCCCCTCGTCATCTCGCCAATATGCTGGGTGAAGCGAAACGCACCGAAATGAAACGTGCCTTACTTCCCTGGTCTGTGGAGCTGACTATCTAATTATCTTGTTACGGTTTACGTGACGTTTGTTAAGACAACGTTATTAGTAAGAATAGTAAGCTAGTGAATGTCGGGCGTGTTTCAGTATAAGTAACAGTCTATGTCGTTTTCTAGGGTCCAAAAATCACGACACGTCACTCCGTGGCAACGTAGAAGAAAAACAAAATGGCGTTATTATGATGGTAATCGTATAGCATCATACACAATAGTCTCTAAAATATATGAACAAATAAAAAACTTTAACCAACAGCAAAGAGCTACAATGTAACAAACAACCCATGTGTATGGTAATTTTTTTATATAAAGTATTTTGTATTTTTTTGTATTGTATTTATATAGGGAAGCGCTTTAGAAATACGACTATGTACTTAAATAGAGCAACGAGTGTAAGTGTACTTACCTAGAATACAAATTTATTGTTACACCTAGTTTTTCTACATAAATGAAGTCAGACATATGATCGCTCACGACATTTCGCCCGCGCTGTTTCGTACTATTCTATACATGACAAACTAACCGATCACATTTGGAGCAATTTTAATAAAACCAGTGGAGCGACAGAAAACCCATATGTCACCGAGCAGACAGAAATAAAAGAGATTGTTCCGCAGCCAATATGAAATATGCAGCTAACTGGCTTGAACCACGGTCTTGGCGGCGTTACTCACATAAACGATAGATTTACCACTCACTGCAGATAAAGAATACTTTATAGCTGTATTTGTTCATGTTTTAACCCCTGAACGCAAACTGAAACATTGTATATGGGTGCCATATGCGTAGGTAGGTAGGTGTTTGTGATATAGTAGATTCTGCATGAATGGGGTGGTTTTTTGTTCAGTATTTTTAACTTATTGTTAAACTTTTATAAGTATATTTTTAAATCTTAACGTAATTAGGGTCGGCTTAATTTTTTTAACTTTTTTATTTCTCTCTATTTATTTTTATTATTTCATATAAAACCTTTTATTACTTCAAAATTATGATTCGCCAAACATTACGACTATACGGGCCGAAAGTCTGAATATATTAAAAAAATATTTTTGGAGATACTAAGAATTGATATCAGAACACGTTCCAACAATTATATATTTTTTGTCTGTTTATCTGCGTATCTGTTTATTTAAACGCTCATAACGCAACAACGGCTGAATGGATGTATGTAGGTAGTAGTATGCGGTCTTAGAAGTGTCATAGGACATTTCATCTCCAAATAATGCGAGCGAAGCCGCGGGGGTCCACTAGCAAAGCAATATAGCAATCAAAAATGACCTTTCTATCACAACATGTCCACACTCAATATTGATCATATGTTAATTCAAGATGAAACTTGAATCCTAAGTACATGACCTTAATTCAGCGCTTTGAATGAAACATCCTTCAATATACCTACCGATCTGAGATAGCTTTCATCTAGGTTTAGATTTATGACTACGAAGGTATGAAGTAACTTGATGGTATGTAGTTAGCGTTAGACGTTTAGTGAAAACATATTTAATCTCGACTAGACAAGAAAATGTTTTAGTTTTTGTATGTGCAACATTTTATCAGAATATAGCTGCTTGAAACTAGATTTATGGCTTCTGCTAGAGTAAAAAGGTATTGTAGTGAAAGGAACAACACTGCGTAATGCTTGAAAACAGATCAATTTATTGTCGCTAATTTATATACACAAACGTGTATTATGACTACTAGAGGATTTTAATAAAATATACGGTATTAAATTTAAAAATACTTACATTATACAAATAGATTAGGCATATTTTTTCCACAATCTCTCACAGCATTTACCAGGGCACCAGAAGGTACCAAGAGTCATACACACGCAGTGGTCACACAAGCGGTCACCATTAGACCGCCGTCGATCAAAAACTGGAGACAATGACAGTGACAGTGACTTGTAATTTTGACATTCAGGCCGAGTCATGTCGTTAATTACCGAATATTACCGATCGTGGGTAACGCGACGTGATATTATGTGAATAATTGCATTTTGTCGGCGCAAGACACGATATTAGTTTTTATCACGTTTCACGATGATTTATTGAAAGGTATGGAAATAGATTGATGGATTCAGTAGGTAAGTAGTTCACGTAAATAATTTCACGAATAAAATTAGCCTAAAGGTCTTTCTGAAATTTAAATTTCTAATCATATATCGACATTTACTGATTTTAATCAATTAATTCCATAAAACAAACACAACTAATACAGAACATAAAATGAGAAACATCATATATTTAGTGAGAATTAGACATATAATTAAAAACAAACAACCAATTTACACAAGTTTAGTATACGTTTAAGACAAATCGTGGTTCCCACTACAGCCCTTCAGAGGGCGTAGACAAAAATACCCGTATTTCGTAAAATCAAATAGGCACGAAACAGTCTCGTTTCTTATTGAATCAGCTTTGGATGGAGCAACACATAGACAACATTATTCATAGACATGCACTATCTATTTATAATCATAATCATAATCAAAATATTCATTTATTCATAAATACGTCATATTTTTTACATATAATGTTCATGTTCATTATACATTCAATAATTATAAATATACATGATCAGTTTAATATTTAAAAATCACATTTATTCAGTCCTCTTTGACTTAGACTAATCAGCAACTAGATATCACATCGACGCCCAAATAGGAACCTTTTTTTTTTTTACTTTAAATAGGCTTACGTTTGACTATAGCCTGCCTGATGTTAAGCACCACTATAGTCTAAGATGTAGCACGCTTGCCTAGAAGAAACCTATTTACTCTAGATTTGAAGACCCCTGGGTTATAATTTTCTGGGAACAGGGCTCCAGGTAGAGAGTTCCATACCTAATCATTGTGTGATATTTGTAACAGAAATCTGAACCAATTAATCTGAAAACATGGACAATTGCACACATCGACCGTGGAAGGATCTGGGCACCCACCACGATGTTACCTAAGATAATTTCTGGAGCCACGACCCTCGGTAATGAAATTTGGAATTTGCAATAGACCTACCACATTGGTTAATTTGATTATGTACATGTGTTGTGTGTAAAATAATTGTTTCATTTCAATGCGGCGTCTACCGGATGGGTTGTCATTTAGATGGAGCAACACTAGGCCGAAACAAGTCTTGGTGTAATCTCTCAAATCCAAATTAGATTTTCTTTCAGTTCCGCTCACTATTGACAGGTTTCCGGCGTGGTGGAACGGGGCCTGTAGTACGAGATTTTTTAGCAGTTTACATCCAATTTTCACCAATATAGACGCTTAACATAACTAACTAAAACTAACTAGGTTGGCTCAACGACCCAAATCGGATCTTGGCCTCCGACACCAAAAGACGCCATTCATCTCTGTCTTGCCACTTCCTGCCACTCAGCACTATATTATAATTTTATTTCGCCTATAATATTGGGTTCGGCCACGAGCTCCTCGACCTCGGCATTCTTCCTTATTCTAAAGCTTCCATCGTCCCTTCGAACTGGCCCTAGAATTTTTCGTTTTCGTTCAGTGAGCTTACTCTCTTCTTTTTGGGTTAACGTCCAAGCTTTGCATCCGTACATCAGGATTGGCCTAATTACCGTTTTATAAATACGGATTTTTGTGCGTTTACTTAGGATCTTGGACACTAGAATTTTGTGAAGCTGTTTAGCTGCACTACAACGAAGGGTATTCTGACAACGCATTTCAATTTCGTCCTCCCTCCTATTTGAGTCGGTTATAGTACAGCCCAGGTACCTAAACTTATCCACTCCTTGGTAGAAACTGCTCCCAACTTGAACTTGCTCCTCTCTTGCAATTCTAAAATTTCGAAAGCGACGCATATATAAGTACACCGTTTTATCTTTATTGATCCTTAAGCCAACCTTCTCAGCTTCTCTTTCCAGCACCTCAGCTGCCCCCACCACTTCTTCCCTGTCCTCGCCCAGTAAAGCCAAATCATCCGCATACCCTATAACCTGATGCTGTCCATTAAGCTGCACTCCACCATTCAACACCAGTATTTTCCTAATGACATGCTCAAGAACTAAATTAAACAGCATCGGTGACAGAGCATCACCTTGCTTTAACCCAGTTACCACTTCAAAGTCATCAGTAACTCCAGACCCGACCCTAACAACCACTCTACTCTCCCGTGTGGCAACCTCAACCATTCTTACCCGTTTCGATGGAATTTCAAAGTTTTTCAAAATGGTTAAAAGTGCCTGGCGATCAATGCTATCGTATGCTTTAGCAAAATCTACAAATAGCGAATGGATGCCTTGCGCAAACTCCCACTTCTTTTCCATTAATTGTCTTAGTAGAGATATCTGATCGACGCTGCTACGGTTTCTCCTAAACCCACACTACCCAACAGGTAGTACCTTTGGAGTAACACGTACGATAGGATCTTATATGCGGTAGGTAGCAAGACAATCCCTCTATAGTTATTGCACTTTTTCCTCGAACCCTTTTTATGTATAGGACAAATTATCCCAACGTTTCACTGGGTGGGCACTTTTTCATCATTCCAAATCTTAACTGAATATGTTACTCCTCCGCCATACTTCCATAACTCTGAATGAATGTCGTCGATATCAGCCGATTTGTTGTTCTTCAATCTCAAAATAGCTAGTCGAACTTCCTCGAACGTAAGTGGCCCAACCTCTTCCTCACTCACACGACCCAAATCTTGTCAGTCGGTGATGAGCAATTAAGTAAGGATTGGAAATAACCACGCCACTTCTCTTTGATCACACTGTCATCCGTGATAAGACTCCCATCATCATCCTCCAAAAACTGGGTTGTCGGCTGATACACCCTTTTGACTGATTTAACTTCCTTGTAAAACTTTCTAGATTGGTTTGATTTGATGAGGCCTTCCATATTCCCCAGAACTCCTTCCATATACTTTCGTTTTGCCGACCTTAATATGTTTCTAGCTTCTTTCTGCACTTCTTTGAACTTTGGTAGCCACCTATCATCCTGATTGGCTAAAATTCTATACTTTCTTTTCTCGTCCAAAATGTTTTTACATTCATCTTACGTTTTCTTTTACCTAATACACGCATCCCTACATCCTTTACTATACCCTGAAATGAACCCCATATATCCTCCACATCCCCTGAAATCTCTAAATTGTTGAATCTGTTGCCTAATTCTATTTTTTTTTAACATAGTTCAAATATAAAATAGCGAGTGAGGCATGCATGCTATTTTTAGTAAGTAGTAGTAAAATAGTAAGTAATAAAAAAAATATATGATATTTTCTGATTACAGATGTTTTATAATTCCATGATTTGTAAGAAAGCTTAGATGCAGTTTTCACTATTTTTTCACTTGCTCGTATCAAAATTGAATTTATTGTATCTTCAAACCATTTATATATTACTCATTACACACGGGTAGATATTTCGTTTTCTTTAAACAACACGAATAATAAATAAATAAACTGGGACTACTAAAATCCTAGTTTTGTCTCACGTCCCATCAATCAACATATCAAGATAATAACTCATCCTGAATATAACTTGTTAACGGTACCCACATTCTAAGGAGGGCGTTTCAACTGCCTTTACGTTTCTAGGAACAAATGTGTGTATGAAAACTTTGTACTATAGTTAGTTCTGAAGCCGCGAAGCTAGTCGCGCCTTCGCGTCGCATCGTTCCTAGCTCAATCTTTATCCCCCACCTAATTGGAAAAAGAACAGATGTAAGACGTAAAGCTTATGCTATTTCTACGGAAAGACGTATTTCTCGGCTTCGGTGTTAGTGCAGTGACGATTCTGGTTCTATTTTATAGTGTTTGTTGGAGCGGGGAATTGTTTAGGGGATAAAGTGGTGATAAGTCTTCGCTAACTTTGAATGAAATAATTTCAGCGCCGAAATATATCACAATCGAGATAGGTTTAATAATGTTATTTTTTTGAGGACTTTTGTTTTGGTTTTAACGCCACCAGAACAGAAATCACACAAGCGATCTGTTTGAAAAGAACAGCATTCATAATTCTGGCTTTGTACAAATAATAATTTCGTTTATTGCTTCAAATACATAAATGCACTATAAACACCGCACTAGGCGAACCTGTGTCGCGGTGTGATTGCCTTCTCGTTCCAGACATTACTAGTAACAATAAATAAAATAATATATACTAATAGTGATAGCAGTACATAATAAACTTTGTTAAATTTCTAAGGTATCTTAACAATTAGGTAATTACATTCTACTTTTAGGCGTTAGGTACACATTTTTTTTTTCGTATGGTTTGTATTAATTAGTTTTTATTTTGTCTTTATGATACGCAAAAGGAGAAAAAGATTACCACAAAGTTAGTCTTTATACAAATTCGCTTTTAAATGATTAAAAAAAAAACAAATAAATAAAATGTATATTAATACATCATCAAGCCGTATATTACATATGTAATAATGAAGAGTGCATTTAAATTATTATTTACTTAGTACCTACTATTTATTTAAATACCCTGATATCTCAAAAGAAATTCATAAAGATATTCTCATATTGTAACCATAACCATATTATTATAATACAAAGTAATACAACAGGCAATTCAGTTAAACACAGCAATCATATAATCGAATCTAGGTCAAACTTAATTTTTGCTTTGAAAATAAAGTACCTATTTAATTTGTTCAGGTAAACAGAACCTTTAATTTGGAACTACAATACACAGCGCTTGCTTAATTGCGATTACCTTCAAAATAAACAAACCACTACAAATAGCCAGCAATTAGAAGGCTATATAAGACCATTGGACAAATTTTAATAAAGCGCGATAAAAGAAAAATAATTATTCGTAACAAGAAGAAACAAACAAATGGGTTAAATTTGTAATTTAAAAAATCTGTTAAGTACTAACAACTTTTTTGTCTAGCTAATTATTATGTGACTCCAACAAAATACTGAAAGATTGATTTCGCGATTTCAGAAATCTCTTAAATCCTATCAAACTCCTATACTTTTCTTACATGCTATACTTTGGCACTATATCTAGTACGTACCAAGAGTTATTATATTACTTTACAAGTTATTGTCAATATTAATTAATGATCGGACAATCCTAAGTAACCTAAGTTATCCATCATTAAATTTGTTTACATCAGCTTTGGGATATTTTATAAGGCAAATATCTCAAGTTGACCTGTTAATGAGTATTTTTTTCGAAATTTACCCGCTAAGCTTTTTAACCTGTCCAAATTTATAACACCTCTTTTTTGTCCGGGTATCACAAACAGAAACAATAAAATAAAGCGGGCAGGTAATGAATAGGCTGTACTAATATTGGGGCAGATTTAACAGGGTGTAAGTCGATAGTGCGACACGAGATCGCGTGACCAACCGCACTGAGCACTGCTCGCTGGAATAGACAGCTGCAGAAACATTGTTTAGCACAATTGTATTTTACTGGCCTGTTAGCTTAGTAAGTAGTGGCTTTGCCTTATATCAAGGGTTACGGGTTCGATTCCCGCAAAACACAAATAATTATAAATTTTAAAATGTATAATTACCTACTATTTTTTACGACAAAAAGGATAGGTTTACATTTGGCTACAGCCTGCCTGATGTTAAGCATTGCTGCAGCCTAGCCTACTTGTGTTGAGTCTGGTCGTTTCCATGTATAATAAGTATGTACCTATTTACAAAAGAAAAGTATATATGTATGAAATCCGTCATCTTGTACCTATGATACATGCGTTAGCTTAGTATGGGGCTAGATGGCGCTTGCGCTTGCGCTTGCGCGTGATATGTCCTGAAATATTCATTTATTTAACCTATCACATTGCTGGGCAAAGGCCTTTCCCAATTGCTTCCACTTTTTCCTATCCTGGGCCAGCTCTTTCCAGTTGGTGCGGAAATAAAAGTTAATACCTAATATACAGTATAAAAATATACAGTTACAATAATAATTTCGTTTGAGAGTGTATTTTTCAAACCGATCTAGGCACTTCTGGTCTGGCTTAACAATTGCCGTATTGTGACAAACAGCTGGGACCAATATTGTAACGTGTCAGTAACAATTTAACATTCTGTGCTGACTATTTTGTGTAAGAGCAGCGAGCACGCGCGGGTTTATTTAGACATCACTTATATTACAATACTGTACTGAAAATGAGTCTTTTGTAAATTATTACATGATTATTTAACCATTACCCGAGTAATCCGACTTATAACGATGTCGCAAGTAAATAGTGATTTATGAAATTTGCGTAGGCCTGGCTACGGCGTAGCGTAGCAATATCGTAGCAGTTCGTAGAGTTTCTACGATGTGTGAATGTTTAAACTGTTCTCAATTATATACATTTATAGTTTTTTGTATCTCAATGTTAACACGTTACATGTAATATAAAACAGTTACGAACAACAAAGTGATCTAAACGCTATTCGAGCGAATAGAAGGAAAACGATATCGAAAGATATTGTTACTCGTAAATTGGCGAAACAAAAATTTCAATATCAAAAAACGTTTTCCGTGAATAAATTTCGTTCTGGTGCGCGATATAAAGAGTTCATTTCGGCATAGGGTCGTTTGACGTGCATCCCTCAAAGAATTAAATTGAATATGAAAGGAAATTACATAGGCCCGTATCGACGCCGCCTCGCTCCAATCGAATTTCCCTCGGAAAACAATGCCGAAACGGAAATTAAACCGACGTATGAAAATAACTGAGATCTTCAAATGGACTCGATTTATAGCTTTGTGTGTTTAGACGAAGGTACACTCGCTGGCTTTTAATAATTCGATCAAGATTACAGCCGATTCCAGGGACGACCAACAATTCCCATCTTCAAATTTTGCTCAGACCACAAATGTTGATGGATACACGTTCTCGAAAATCTTGGAAGTCAATATTCTAAGCTAATTCTTATTCATATCTTTATTTAAGGAGCGCAGCTGCGTCTGACGGCGTCTCGATGAATAAATCAATATAAGGAGAGCTAAAACACAGGTTTACGGTGTGTTTACTCGGGCTCGGGTGTTGGCGCTGTGCTAAGTGATTGTAAGTGAAGCGCTGGCGCCGCGCCGGAAGTCGTTCCCGTGACGGACGCCGGAAGTGACGCCGGATCGCGTTCCTTCGTTATGTCGCCTGGCCATCACTTCAAGCCTTTTATCCGGACGCTTTACACGTCTCAGCTTGATTTTACTAGAGCGCTACTCGTAAAAGTGTTTACGAGTTACTTGCTTTATGCATTTACTGATGTAGTATTTATGCACACTTAAATTTATACGGCGTTGCACAACACGGCCATAATTAAGTAACATGCCACCGAATGCTGCATATTTCTGCGTAAAATCTTGATGTTATGGCCGCTGAAATTAACGTTATAATCAGAAATAGCGCGTATAGCACTCGCCTGAAGCCGCGTTACCTTTCGTTTTATAGTTTTCGTATTTTAGGCGCACATGTGCGGATAACAAAAGAAAATTCAATCCATTACTGGCACACGCCTTTATTGCGGCATAACCATAACCATGAGGTCCAAAATTAAGAAGTTGGCAGAAGTCGGCGCTGACAAACCGTTGAGTAATACGGCTTGAAGTGCCTCGTTGTTTTTGTAACGCGTTTTCTTATGACTGTCCCTAACGATTATTTCCCCTATTGTGATCTGGGTAGCGCAGTCGCTAGGAAAATTACGACAGTACTGGAGAATCTGATTTTGAATAAAATAAGTTCTTAGGAAAATAATTTGTTATATACGAGTGCTAATTATAACTTTTCGACTAATTTGTTCATAATAAAATATATAGGTTTGTATGTATATAACTAAATTGTTAAGAATAGAACTTTTATCTTCTATATTATATTTCTGTACATCATATGTTAAGATTCTTCATTAAATTTTCTATTCTGTTATGTTATTTAATTTTTATGATTTTACCGTTTCCTGTTTATATCTCTGTCTGTGTAACACATTCTCACGACAAGGCCAGAGGTTTCACGTAATTTATTGTTAAACGTTTTTCTTGTGTCAATAAATATTTATGTATTGTATTGTTTGTAAAAACTAAATTCCAAGATATTTTAAAATTATATCTCGTGTTGAAGATGCATTAATCTTTCGAATACGGTTTTTACACATAAGTTTATAAGATGAAAAACTAATTCTGAATATTTCTCTAAAACCTTGAACCACAGTCTCTGCAATCCATCTCGGCAGTAGCAGTGTGGCCGCTGCCAAGCCCCGCCAAGAAAGAGCTAAACTTACAAAAGTTTCCGACTTGTTCAAATGGCTGGCCTTTGTTAAAGAGCGACTTATTGTCGGCGACAGATTGGTCGGGATCACCGCCGTCGCCGCAAATTTTCACTCGGAAATGAAACGAGTGTGAGTAGACTTTGGATTTAGTTTTTTGTTAAGATTGATAGGATTGGGTTGTCTGTCCCTTGCAAACTATCGTGTTTGTTATATATGTTTCTCAAAGCTAGTCTAGATGTCGAGTAAACATGGGCACAGACGTTACGTGACCTAATTTGTTTCAATATTATATCTGAGTATTTTCTGTATTTTCTCTTCTATTAAAAAAATACATAATTGGTTAAGCTTTTACCTACTTGAAGCCGCATGGCTATTTCAACAGTCTACTTTTAGCTTTTTTTCATAGAAAAAGGGACATAAGCAAATATTTGCATATTTGTACGCAACACACTTGATAATAAACTTCATTGAATACGATTTTGCGATTCATACGTAAATATCTTTTTAATTTATTTATTTATTACGTAAAGAAGTTCTATACGGGACGCGCAAGCTATCTCGATCTCCCAAAGTCCTGCACTAACTACGGTAAAACAATGATCACTATCGAAGGTTCGCGAATATTCAACCGGTTACCATCGGATATAAAACTGTAAGCCCGTGCACCGCATTAAAAAATAGACTTTAACAACACGTATTAACGGACACCTCAAAATATGAATGCGATGGACAGACAACGTTATACTTGTTTGTATTTTAGATGTAAGGTAGTTACGAAACTTTTGATTTGACGACGAACGTTTTAATTATGTTTCACGCGTAAGTGATGAATGTGTCTTTGTGTGAAATAAAGTTCTTTAAACCTAAACCTATTCATTAATTGTATTATAGTTTGTGTAGGTTTGTTTACCAACAGGCTGTTTTATTCTATTTTCCCCTTCTATTGTGTGTCGGCGTCTCGGCGGCGCGTCACGGCCGACCACCGGGCTCTCATCACAAGGTTATAAAGGAAAGCCTTTGGTGACTTTTTAGTTTTTCTATTTTGTCATCCTTGTGACATGTTGTAAACAAATAAATTTGCTACCAAGGATTTTTATCCCTCTCTTTCTTTTGCTATTTTGTTGGAGGTGAACAGTATAGATACCACCAGTTAAAAAATATATTGATACACAGAGACTGTAGTCAAATAATATCCAAATAAGTTAGCGTGTGGGTATAATTGCAAAAAAAAAGTATCAATAAAAATACATAATTTAATAACAGAAACGCATATAACAGAGAAGATCTCTTTTTTCCATGTACAAACTGAAGAGATGACTCAGTAGAATGTAAGCTGCACGTCAAAATATTTATTACTTTACATTTGTACACAATTTAGTCAATAATAAATTCGTATTATTATTAAATTTCGACTATTTAAACCAATTCCTTTATAACAACCCTGTACGCTATAACCCGCCACGATCCCAGCATGAGACTAAAGTTACAACTTCAAACAACACTCGATTGCTTTCCCCACTTATTGTTGGAATAACCACACTTGTGTATCACGTCTATGTTTACTGTTTGTACATACGTATTACTTATACAATAAAGCAAGCTAGATACATAAGTTGCTGAAGACGTTGTTTTATCTCAAATTAGCAAATTAGTTAATAATTAATAATGACTTATCCAAAATCATCACTTGTAATATTTTCTGTTCTATGTATAATTGTATATATTATTCAATTAACTCTTTGAAGTAACAAATTACATGAATCTCACCCACCCTAAACATGTTTTGCAATCCACGGATTTTAAAATGAGATAATATTCGTATTTCGACAGCCACATACAACAAGCGCAACGATGCGTTCACGAAGTCATTTATTTCGACTTTAAAAGACGGTATTACCTCATATAAAACACAACGTGTAGCTATATATCCAGTAATAACGAAATAATATGTATTGTGAGATAGAATTCATATTTCATAAGCACTCATACGCATAAGATATTACAAGCGAAAGTGGTGCTTTTTCCTTTTATTCGTAGATAAAGGGTAGCTGATATGGAGAGAAGGGGGCTAACTGGCTGAGCACTGGCTTGCTAAGGAACTACTATGTATTTTAAACTCAATATTTTGTTTATAAAAATAAATAAAAAAATTAAATAAAAAATTTCTTTATTGGACAACTAAAATAGATCCACTTTTTTTTAGTAAAACTTAAGTACCTATAACTAATGTTAGTACCTATAGGATAAACAAAAATAAAGTAATTTAATTAAAACACTCATCGAATTAACTGTTACAATGAAGATGCATAAAATGATTGTTGAACTGTTAATCTGATTTCCTTGGAGAAAAAAGCAAATCTATACTAATATTATAAAGCTGAAGAGTTTGTTTGTTTGTTTGTTTGAACGCGCTAATGTCAGGAACTACTTGTGCGAATTGAAAAATTCTTTTTGTGTTGAATAGACCATTTATTGAGGAAGGCTTTAGGCTATATAACATCACGCTGCAACTAATAGGAGCGAAGAAACAATGGAAAATGTGTAAAAAAAACGGGGAAAATTATTCATCTTTGAGGGCTTCCCATGCGTGTGCTGCGAAAACGGTTCAAGATATCAAAAAAAATATGTATGAAAGAATTATATTTCTCTTGAAATGATCTAACAAAATGTCTGCAACAGTATATGTCTATCTTTTAAGATTAACTCACTAGAACCGTTATTATGGCAATAACTATTCCGCTGTCCGGAAACGAAGTCGCTGGCACATCTAGTCTTTTATACAACTCATGCATGTTAAAGTAATTTTACATTTAATTTCTTAAAACCATTAGTTCAAATATTGACTTATCATTTAATTAGTATTACATCAATTAAATATCAGCCGCTTTCGAGCTATTCGCAGTGTAAAAGACGATGTTTACAATCATGCAATATGTTAGAGTGAGATTAAACAATTGGGCGATTTTTAGTTCTAGTTACCTGTAAGCATATACTAGTAGTAGCCCCCGGGATGTTGGCCTCTTACAGATTCATTCTCCGGCATTTGCGTCACATAATATTTCACGACGGGTGCGACTGAATTTTATATGCATGAAGACAACAGGATTTCGTTCGGACATATGGGGAGCACTTTATTTTATTTGTGCAGATATTGCTGCGATATTTCGCACGAGCATAATAATGCATGATACTCTCAGAAAATCCGGGGATCTACGCACCAAATTCAAAATATCATGAATTTAGTTTATGGGCAATCTCACATAACACAGTTGATTGCTATACAAGTGCTTTTGGGATAGTTAAAATATTTAATGGTGCGAAAAGTTTAGAGCCCCATCCGAGCAGCCGTAAAGCGAGTGTATTAAACGCAATAACTAATTCAATAGTTCGTTCCGACATCTGTAAGTGTTATGATACCTATAAAAAGCTCATTTGCGAGCTGCTTTAATGATCACCCCGACACCGGCAGCATCTCTAAACAACGCGGTGCATTATTGTGAACCTAAAATTAAATACAATATTTTACCTTAATGTCGTAATTCGCCGCAGACGCCTAATAACAAAAACATTCTTCTAAATCTGGCAGGATTGCATTAACATAACCGCTTTGTTAAATGGAGTCGAGATAATTTGTGGACGAACTTCGGCCTGTAATACCTCGCAAATTGCCGGATAAGACTGTGTGAGACAACTGTTAGTTTTAATTAAACTGCTGGTTGCGCTCGCGGGACTCCTCGGAATGAGAAAATTATTCTAATCTTATAAGCCTGTCGGTGGGCCAGAACTGGGCTCGGAATTAATATCGTGTGGGTCGACCGCAGCGAGAGCCCGCGCGCCGCCCGCGCCAGCCGTGCTCGCGACACTTCACAATACGCAACCGAAGATCGACGCTCAACATTAACGATACCAATCAAATATATCTTAAATAGGGATTTTAAGCAATAAATCTAAAGTTTACAACATATGACATTGATTTAGAACGTTTGGATTTCGTGTACAAAAATCATGGCATCATTTACATTTTCCAAAGAGTAAACATCGGAATACATGTAACATGGAAATAGCTGAAACAGGTTCTCTCTTAAATAATGACTATATTTTAATAAGCCCTGTAACATAGTTCCGTTTCCTATCCAGAACAAGGTGTAATTTACCGTCCACAACAGCTTAGGGGCGGCGGGAGCCTCAAATACGAAAAGCCACCGATTAAACGAGTAAGACGATTTGTGTCGCAGTCTTCTCGATCTAATGAAAAGTATAAAGCCAGGACAAATTCGCCGAGACGAGATAATCTGCCGTATCAATTTGAGCAAGTTGGGGTATCTTGGGAGAAGTATTTCATTAGGAACTAGCTTCAGGATCAAATGCACCTGTGAGGATCCATGTATCTACCAATGGCTTCTTTCGTTTCCTTTTGAAATGGTTTTTTTTTGTATGAGACTATGCTTTCATCATCATAATCATAGGCCGAATGAACGTCATCTACGAGAAATTATATTATCTACATATGTATCGTCCAATAGTATAAGTCTTACGTTGCATCTATGCTAAAACAGAAAAAAAATATTTCATAAAACATAGCCTTTGACAATATGTTTCAGTTTCAATATATACATATAATAAAGCTGAAGAGGGTCAAAATCTGAACATAGAACACATTAGAAAAAAAAATGATTAGGTATACCTTGAATCCATAACAGAACACGTTTCAGCAGTTCTTAGAGTTTGTGTCTGTTTATCTGTATATTCAAAGTCCAAAACGGCTGAATGGATCATCTTGATTTTTGGTATGTATGTAGATAGTAAGAGGTCTTACGAGTGTCAAAGGCTACTTTTTATCCTGAAATAATGCGAGCGAAACCGCGGGCGTCCACTAGTAGTATATATATTTTAGCAATAGCTACATCTACGTACAAGTCGTCCAACACACCTTTACCTCGTCTATTGATAGACTATATAGTTGTACCGCAACAATGGTGTTTCAGTTAAGCCTTAAATGCCTATAAGTGGGTTGATTGTCTTTCAAGCTCGCTATGCAGAATTATTGCCAGCGTAGTTTAGTGAGTCGGGCCGCTTGTCAAACTTTGGTAATTTAACTTCAAAACAGGTTTCCGTCGGTGGAAGGCTGTACATTTGTTACAAAGCTAGTAGCCACATGACAATAACATCATAAGCTATAGGAACGCTTGATGGGGGTTTGGAGTGGTTCCAGAAACATCTTTAGTTGCAATAAGTTACACTTTCATTAGCTATGATTTATCGGCTGACTGTATGTAGTGAAACGTCCCAACATTTTTCATATTATATGTACCTGAAAACATCTATAACACTAGTATACTAGACTTTCTAGGAAAACTAATAAATATGTATTTATTAAATCCAATAGTAAATTTATGTGTTTGGCACTCAAAATGTCAAACACATAAATCTGAGAACGCATGTTCCGTGGAAGGGGCGCCCACCACGATATACTCGCCTAAGAGAACTTCCCCTAAAACCAATTCTGCAGAGGAGCCACGACCATCAGTAATGAGGTATACGACTCGAGGATAAAAAATACAAATGCCACAATCCTTAGTATAATGTTATAAAGCACACAAAATATTCATTTACCATTTCAAAGCTGATTTCCAAATACGAACACTCGACTGGCATCCTTTTTTTGTATTTTTATTGTGCGCATGTGACAGTCAGTAACTTTTCGAGGTTAGTATAGAATATATAGAATAAGCATTGTTGTAAATACGCGAGACGAGAGAAAACCGCCTACATGGCCGAACCTTTTGTAATAAACCACCGACTGTAAATTGATAATGGTTGGAGTTTGTTTTGTCATGTACCGTTCACTGGCACAAAATTGTGGAGTCAGGAATTTGGCTGGAGCTTATAGCACCTGCTAAATTGGACCTAAGTTTAAAAAAAAAAGTATATAAGTATTAAGTATATCTGTTATCTAGTACCTAACCACGACACAAGCGTTTGCTAAGTGTGGGACTAGATAGCGCTGTGTGTAAATTCCACAGTTTTTTATTAAACCTATACTATCCCAATTTTGGGCAATGGTCTTACCCAATTCTTTCCACTTCTTCTTATCTTAGGCCAGCTCTTTCCAGTTAACATTTAATTTAATAAACGCAATAGAAAATAGAGTAGGTATTATATATTATATATAAATAATATACGCGTATTGAACTTCTTAGTGTTGGTTTTAGGATTAAAACATATGACGCACCGTTAGCATGTATTCATTGTTTCTGCGATGAGATTTGACTAGAATGAGGTTCTTCAGAAATTCGTACAATTATAATTTATATCACATTCATTTATCAGTGTCATTTAACAAAGTTTTCGTTTTTCACGTCTGCAAGAAACGAAAAGTAGGTAATTCCTGTAATCCAAAACGTTAAGTAAATGAAATAGATTTATGAGTAAAATCTAAAATATGGAGTCCATTGTGACGGCGCCATTTCCCATGAACGCGAACATAAAAGTCACCGAAAATACCTGTAATTTATGATCATTACAATTGTGCAAAAACATGACTCTACCCCTTTTTTCCATTTTCATTTATTTTTACACACGCTGCACATAATTTCCATTTTACTGCCGCTTCTAAATCATACGAGTAGAACAATTTGTACCAACAAAGACGCGGTCGCATAAATTCGTTTAACGCAAGTCTGCACCGTCCTACTCCGACTAATTACAACATAAATCTACCTTAATACAAATCCTTCCTTTAGAACACGATGTTTAAGCAATAGCTGCTTTTTGCCGCTTCTTGTGACTAACTTTTTGGATCCTTTTTTTAATAATTTCCGACCTTATTTTATACAATAACTTACCCTCGCTCTCACAGACAGCTTTTCTAAAATTCCAACTGATTGTAATGTTCTATAACTTTTTTATTATAAATCGTAAAAAGTTTGGCAAACTTTGTTATTAGCTTTATATTAGATGATCTCGTTCGAGGTGAGTATAAAATATTAGGGTAATGGATACCTTTGTGTAGTAACATAAAAACAACATTAATAAGTGAGCGCGCGCGGGGTTACGCATGCCAATGTCGATTCACAGGGGAACAAACATGTTCATACGTTTGTTGAACTCTGAGCTCTCTTTTAGATGGCATCGCTCGAAAATGCAAAAGATGCACAGATATGGAGGCAATTTGTATTCTACGACATTTTTAAAATTCTGTATATTATATTAGAAATATGCTCAAAACGTACTCAAATGTATTACTTTTAGAAAATTGTTTTAGAGTTACACAAATCTTCAGCATTTTTAATAAAATGCTGAATGGTAAAGATTATTTTAAAAATTGAAAATCATAGTATAACTTACCAATCAATCATCACTACTCAATAATAATTTGGTTAACAAAAGCAAAAACAAGTAGCTATCACAATAAAGTTAAAACACGACGCTTGTTTTCAGCTGAGCATCACGTTTCACGACAAAAAGTCACGTTATTTGTCAATATGCAAAGTGAATATATTAATGTGATGAATGTTTAAAATTCTATCCACATCCATGGCCGTTACAGCAGCGGAATGGGATTTACGACGCTCGTTTTAAAAATAAAGCTATTTCTTCTAAAATATTGTCATATCTGCTTTAAATATTTCACTTTATGCGTCCCGTAGGTGACATTACACAATGCCAACTGGATATCATAATCTGGATAATGCTCAATGAATTTCTGATTTATTATTCGCTCACGTATCAAATTTTCGATTTTTCGGCAATGTGGCCATTTTTGCATTACATACTTAATGTTTTATGGAGATCATTGATAAGACAAGATAGTCAGGTTTCCATCACGGTTGCTATTTTTCATTGACACTATTAGTTCATATTTAATTATATTTAGACGTGATGGATAATATACAGTGTCAATAAAATCACCTAAAAAACCTTTATCTCGATATTCTCTAAGGACTATTATTTACTGTACTAATACAATGGAAAACCTTCAAACCAAACAACCTTTGAAGACAAGTACCGAAGACAATATAGTAGACTACTTTGAATGTAGATGTAGAACCTAAATCACCTACGCCTTTACCCGTACCTGTGTCTCAAAGGGTCGGAGCCTAACATGTAAGGCAGTGTTACATGTCCTTATTTTGTTTATTATTCTCCAGACTGCAGGTGTGGGTTCTCACAAAGCAATTAACGATCACAAGGGTTTCACAGCCTGTAGGTGGTAAGAAAAACAGTCATGTGACCTCAGCTGTTATTCTGTTACTTCTAATGTTTTTGTGTATATAAGTGTGTTTACGACTCAGCGTCTTTGGAACGTTTTGGGATCGAAATACACTACAGTTAAAATATTGCTTTCTCTTATGCTTAAACAGTGCTTTTTAATATACATACGAGTGTTCATATTTTTAAATAAAGAGTTTACAAAAGAATTTCTCGAATATATTTCTCAGTTCTGTTAAGCACATACTCGTACTATCGATTTTTTAGCAAATTTGTAAAATCATTATAAATGTAACTTCTGTTGTTGTAAACTTTTCGAATGATGTAATACTGGAATGACTACATATTTTAACTACTTGTGCGATACACATCAGCATATATGTAGTTACATCAGCAGCATATTGGACGTTTCTGAAGTAGTTTAAAAATCTTCCCACCAGAGCTCACCACTTCCAACCTTGCTCAAGCTCTATCCACAAACTAATAGCATTTTCTTTCTAAAATGAAAACCACCAGTGTTGCACGGAGCTAACGCAGCGTGTCAGGAATATCTCCAGAAGTTCATACTTGTGAAGTTAGCTTGCAGCCAGCTCGTAACTTTACACGCAACATTAACGCAGTCGCGATGTGGCCTAACCTACATACATCTAAGATACTATATTCGACTAGAAATGGCGTTACTTACTTTATGTTTTTTTCGAGTTTTCTATCTATGAGTATATCTTGTGAGTTATTTTCTAAGATTTAGGTAGAGAAGATATGTGCAAGGTGTGCTGCGAATTAGGTCGATGCAGTTGGGTAAGATGGTCGAGAAATAGGAAAACCTGTACATGATGATGATGATATACATTTAGAGAAGTTGGATTTTTATAAAACCGGGTATAAGACTGACAAAATTGGAATTGGACTAAATTATTTTAAAGTGTGTATTGAGGTTTCTGTCATTGTTCCATCCATCATAAATTGTGTTATTATAAATTCACATAACATTAAGCAAAGTTTTATTCAAAAACTTTCTAACCACACTCGTGTTTTGTGGCTTAAAATAGATCTAATGTACTTGAGGTCGCTTAAAGTATTTCACTAACGCTTCAAAGGCAAAGTTGTTACATAAATTATAGTCGTATTCAAACATTACGTCTGTAATATTCGAAATAGGTAATGTATGGGAATATATTTTGTATAGAGTCAATTCAATTTTTTTATTTCATCGAAAAATTGCATATGGGCGCTATTTGGTTCAAAAAGACGTATTATTCAAATGTGGCCAACTCTTATTAGCACACACAAACAAAGTGACATTAAAGAGCAAAAGGGTACATCTAGTAATACCTATAACTCTTTGTTGCAAGTGTGGCACGTGCAATGTCGCTTTGCAACAAAACACACAACCTTAAAACTGTAACATTTCCCACAAAGTGTAATTACAAATTACAACTCCACCTACAATCTAAGTGTAGGTGAAATTTGTAATTATATATCCTCGGAGTAACTTTCCAGAACGCCTGCCGATGTCCAATTGTTTAGAGTTGTATATTGTCCATAAACTATGTCGTTGTAAAGAGTTCAAATGGGCGAAACAATTTACTGGAATAGTTGTTTAGGGTTTGTCAACAAGTCTATACCCAAACTCATTAGGCGAACATTTGAAGTATGGAAGCCTTTGAATATTTTTGGGACTTTATAAAGCTCATGGAAACTTAATATTTGATCTTCAATGTTGACTTTTGATTGATTGGATTAATCATTTAATTACAGGTATAATAGATGCATAGCAGCATAAGCAGACTAAACAAATACGGCCTTCCATAAAGTGTTGTAATGTTTTGTAAAACCATATTGAAAATATGTTAAGATTTAATAGATGAATGTTAAAGATCAAGTCATATTTTTTTAAACTACTTTGCCATAACCTCCATTTAGTATTATGCGCTAAAAATGAACACGCTACAGTTTAGTGTCAGTTCGCAAGTGGCTTATACAAGCAAGCCAAGTTACGTTCTAAAAGCTGGAGGTGGCAAAATAGCATTAAATCCAAGCAAAGTTCGTTAGTGAGGTATGAGCGCGATCGCGTCTTGCTCTAATGTTGTCTTAATTTATTCAGAAACGGAACGGAATTCGCCCCGACCTTAACAAGGAACATTAAGAAAATTAACGCTCGACTCAGTTTTCTCTTTTGACACGAATTTCCTTGATTGGCCTGCTTACGTCAGGAAAATCGAGTTATCGTGTGAGCCGTATACTAAAATACTTAGATATAGGGATCTGCCCCCGAAAAACGAAAGCGTATTTTGTTAATGAGGGAAAACCAGCTTTGGGGTATTTAAAATCGAATGTCCAAAGATTAGTGAGCGCGAAACAGACGAGTTCCCAGGGGGCTATCGTTTAAACTAAGTGCCTATAATTCGCAAGAGTTTGCCCTCTCGCCTCCGTGGGGATTCGCGCTCCAACGCTCTGAAATATTTCTGACATACACATACTAATGTATATGTAACACACGGGAATCATATACCTGAGGGGGTCTACTACATTACCCACCATAGCCTTAACCTTATAAGCGAGTGTGGCTCAGCGGTTCCAGTGTCTGCTTTTCATCCAGACGCACCCTAATTCGAATCTGGCCGTACACCAATGACTTGTAATTTGAAGTTATGTTTGGATTTGCACTTGCTTAACGGTGAAGGAAAAAATGGTGAGGATACCGACATGTTTGAGGACCACAATATCCGAGGACATGTGTATTCCGTGGAAGGACCTGGGCGCCCACCACGATGTATCTGCCCAAGAGAACTAATTCTGCGGGGGAGTCACGACCCTCAGTCATGAGGAAATACGACTCAAAGAGAGGTAAGGGCAGAAAAGTAATATTAAAAGCAACCAAGATGATACAATCTTGTAGTAATCCCATGTAACCTGTGGTAACTATTTAGCTAGCGGTAGACGCGGCAGCGTAGCAAAAATTATTCTCTAGCTGGTACAATAAGACTACCCTTATGAATATTTAGCACGTTGATCCCGCGCTGTTTTCGTGCTATTTTTCCGTAGCTATGATGTAATAACGCTAAGAAAATATCAGTAAGGCTGACATAATACGTAGACTTAATATTTTTGGTATTATTAGACATTTTTATTACAAAGCATTTTATTGTAAATACAACAAATACAGTAAGTATATGAGGTGTTTGTAGTTTACAAGTATATCCTTTAAATAGCTTAAAATAAAGTGATCTTATCGTATGAGACTGGTCCGGTCTAGTGTTGAGAATTTTCAAACCGCTCTTGGAACCTCTGACTGCCGTACTATAACAATCAGCTGGGATTAGTTAGTAGTGAAATAGTATTGAGAGAAGTAATATTTATTGCCCTTACAATTAGTCGTAAAAGAAGCGACAATAAATTTTTATGGAACCGATTTTTTTTAAGCAGCGGAAAAGTTAACAGCTATAATATACTAGTAGGTGCTCGCGGCTTCGCTCGCATTAAGAAGTAAAACTTGAATCCCTTATTTCACCCCTTTAAAAGTGGCATTACCAAAAATCCGTAGCGGATGTCTAGGTCATAACAACTACCTGCATGCCAAATTTCAGCCCGATCCATCCAGTAGTTTGTGCTGTGCGTTGATAGATGTCAGTCAGTCAGCTTTGAGTTTAATATATTTTAATTAAAGCCACATTTGTATACTTACTATATAGCTAGATTCAAAGGTCTTGCGTTAGTTAGCTGTAACCATGTAGATGGAATATAACCCAGTACAGAGTAGATAGAGATGTGTGGATCAATTCACAGATATGAGCAGGTATCTGCGTATATTCGTGTAGGTAACACTACAGCGCGTACGTAATGACTAGGGTAGGGTCAGGGTTTAACTGCAGGGCTGCTAGCTGTAATTGTTGGTTTATTTGAATTGTTGGAATTTGAAATATCTAACGCTTTTATAAATAATGTGAGGTGAAAACGAACAATTTTTTTTTAATGACATCAATTAGTTTTAAAGCAATCATAGGACATAACATAGGACATAACTTTAATATAGTTAAGTATATTTTCTATTTTGTAATTTCATGTCTGGTGTACATTAAAGTAATATTCTACTTTATAAAAAATGGTTAGGTTAATTAATTACATAGCTCTAGTTAAAGATTTTTCCCAACAAGTTTCTGTCATTTCACAACAAATTCTGGCCACAATAATCATTTACCAGCGCACGAATTGTGGTCAAATGTAAATCCATTAAAAAACAAATGAAATACCTCGCTGATATCTCCCTGCAGCGCCCCTACCGTCCAGCGAGCAGTCGGCCGGTTTTATTGGCGTCACTAATGAGTTGCTAATTCAATTTCACGGACACAGCGCCCGCTGGCGGGCGAAGCCGCGGCGGGAGCCACTAAATGCGCGTACCGCCCGCCCTGCCAAATAGAAAATTAGGAAAAGTACGAGTCTCGACACTGGCAGCATACGTTATTATTATTTTACTCGTAATGGTATAATACAATGTAAGAACTCGCATCGTATACAATTTCAGATTTTTTTAAGCTATAAGAATTACTAGTAAATGCATGTGATTTCGCACGCGGTATTTTGAGTTAAGTATCATATGTCACTCTAGGCTTTCATTGCTTCGTTGCGTAAACCAAGTTTTATAGATTATTTTTATTTTAGTTATATACTACTACCTATGTTTACGCGATGAAAAATGTTTTTTTTAAATAATATCTCACATTTGTGGCTCACGGTGCCTTATTAGCCAAAAAACATATTTTTTAGGTTCATTGATTGATGAAAAGATATCTTACTTCGTTAGGGTTATTCTGTGGTTGGGGTGTGAATTAGGAACAAATATAATGTACTTATCAAGAACACTACAAACTCACTACACTTACTTAATTGAACAACGAATATTTAATAGGAGCTTCAAAAAGACACAAAATAAGCGTCCATGGCAACAAAGTCCAAAATAGAAAATTAGTAAAACTGCGAGTTCTACTAGCATGCTTTACGAGATAATTTGTTCGCAACGTAGACACAATGAGAAAACTCCAACGGAAACACTTTGTATACAATTTGAGTTACATGGAGAACTAGTTCAATTATTTTAGAGCTGCAATTTCATCAGAAATTAGCACTAAAATGGTGAAACGATAGTTGTTGGCGTTTTCCATACGAATTATGTACTTGTACGGAAGCCGTTTAGCCATGTCCCCGACCCTGAGGGCGATTTAAAAACTTTAGATATAGACAGAATAAGCCACCGTCATTTTTATAAAAAGCATCAAACACACGAACAAATACATATTCAAATAAAACCAAATACACTATAAATGTGTGAATCTATATCATACAATCATTGCCGAAGGTCGTATCTAGCTTGATGTCTTGATCGCTTGGTGCACTAAACTTCTCCATGATGTCCTGTTCTCAGCGGTCTTCAGAGCTTGGGTTATTAGCAGGCCTGTAAGAGTTTAAAGGGACCAGCAGGTACTTTCCGCCTCAGACTACTAAAATAACGTTTTAGCGTGCTAGAACAATCAGTGTAAGTAAGCGAATGTCACAAAAGCACTGGTTACTAATTAACTATATTCTCCTTTGATAAAAACCTACTTATATACGGCTTTAATCTTAGCTTAGCTACTTGTAAAGATTTAACCTTTTGTTTTCCAAAAACACAATGCCTTAATCAAAGCAAGAAGCCTTAATAAAACTATAGGTAACTACCATTCGTTGTCCCACCGGTATCATATATCTGAGCATTTCCATTAGGTACGATAATGTAAGTTTCTCATAAAACCTTTGTACCTACTTTTATTTTATGACTGAGGTCACCAAAGAAAATGGCATACTGTGGGGTGATCTCGCTTTTCCTCATACAATCTCTGGCGGTATAAATATCTTATTTGTCTAATATGTGAACTGCATTAAGGTATGGGAGGTAAATAGGTAATAAAAGAATGTGGTCAGATATTAGGGTCATTCAATGTGCAATAACGCAATAGACATACATTATTGTGGCTTTAGTTAAGATCAAACAGCGGTCGTCATAAAGAGACATTGTTTTCTTTATTTTAATTATGTGGCATTCGTTTCTTTAGGCCTAAATTGATGATCATGCTTGGAAAATTTGTTGTTATAAAAATGTCCTTACGAACGTAAGGCATGTGTTTGTATGACTTTTTGGTGTTTTCATTTAAAATTAAAACGTTTTAGTCTCTGAATAACATTACCTAGTTTTTTAAATATTGCATTAAATAAATATAACATAGACGTGTTCGTAAGTTAGAAAGTACAAGCACGAGTTCTGAGTTACGTAGGTAAAGGACCTGGAAACATCGTGAAGTCAATACACATAACTGTCAGTTCTACTCAACAAAGTTACGGTGGAAGAAATAACACACTTTAAACTTAGTGAATTCTATCACTGGAAGACGGTAAGTTTGCACAATTGTTTTCTTTTTCAAAGTGTTGCACTTACTGCTAGACGATTTTGTAGAGATACGGCCGAGTTGAATACTTCTGTTGCGGAAAAGTTGCCCGTGTAAAACTTTATGGAGGTAGGTATTGTACGTGCTTACCTGTTCCTGTAATCTTGGTCTTAGCTATAGACATATAAATAAATATGAAGCATATCTTTACTTATGACACGTTACTTACGGTTTACCTACTATTAACAAAATAACGTAATAATTTTGAAACATAGTATGTAGTCAAATTAGAAAACAATGGATAAGTATAAAAATCTATGCAACAAAATAAAATATACTCTTGTGGTAAATTTTGCTAGTAATCTTTTTTATACACACTTACATACATA
This sequence comes from Macaria liturata, assembly GCA_964023185.1. Classification (NCBI taxonomy): domain Eukaryota; kingdom Metazoa; phylum Arthropoda; class Insecta; order Lepidoptera; family Geometridae; genus Macaria; species Macaria liturata. The sequence continues at coordinate 6,562,469 of OZ026806.1, read as the reverse complement.
CCTAACTTTCCACAATATAGACATTAAACTAGCCATGAAATCACTGCAACGGTCTGATAAGCCCCCGCTATGCCTTATGGTTGACTACATACGACACCTCTTGGGAGTTATAACCAAATTACTTACATGAACACTGGCTTACGCAAACTCGCCAATTCTTCGTTGTCATATTCTTACGCCAAGTTTCCCAAATCCATTTGACTCGAAACTTTGAAAATAATAAACCTTTATCCACAATACGAAGCTACAATTGTTTGAGGCGGGTTCTGTGCCAAGAAATAATCTCTTACGTGACATTAACATACATCATGTGCTGAGGAGATGCCAAAACTGTCTGCGGAGGTCTCGCACTACTTACTAACTAAAACAATATTACATAGACGATTGTGACACTAGAAGAGTCTCGTTACCGTTGTGTTACTATGAGTTAATTTAAGGAATGGTGTTCAGTGCACAGAACACTACAATTAACAATAACAATTACTTAAAAGTATTGTATATCTGTTAATATTTCCAGCTAAAATACCCGCATCGACTTCAATACTTACCACTTAAAAAACCCGTAAAACCTAAATTAAAACATAGATTAATGTGAGCGACTGAGGGGAACCATTCACAATACACACTAAACCAATAAACTATGATAATATAGTTGTATTTGCATCAGCCAATCCATAAAAAAATCTGCATGCCACATCCACGCAACACAACTGAAGTAACTAACTAAAACCATATTACTTAGCGGAGTAGCTCTCCCGATGGTGTCGGCAAAAAGTTGGCGATCGTTTATTGTGTCTGAATATTTACTGTCCTATGGGAGTAAGGAGGAACAAGTGCGTTTATCTGGGGATTCAGCCATATTAATGGCCAAAAGGTACAAAACTAGCTAAGTAATTGGGAACCGTGCGTTCATTTTCATGAGTGTTTCCAAACAAAAGGCTGTTGGCTGCGAAGATTCTATCGGGATGTGTTAATTTTCATGATGTGCTGTCTTGGGTTGGTGTTTAATTAAAGGAAAGGAGATTACGAATTGTGCTAGTAATTACAGAAATACAAATATGAAATAGCAGTTATCTAAAATATTGTTACATAATTATTTTAAACTAGCTGTGCCAGCGACTTCGTCCGCATGGAATAGTTATTAATGATAATGATAACATTTTATTATAGCACATAACGGCACGTATTATTATTATATATTATATTATTATTACACTTTATTACCAAAAAAACGGTTCTGGTGAGTTAATCTTAAAAGATAGACATATACTGTTACAGACATTTTGTTAGATCATTTCAAGAAAAATAATTCTTTCATACATATTTTTTCAATATCTTGAACCGTTTTCGCAGCGCACGCAACGGAAGCCCTCAAAGATGAATAATTTTCTTCGTTGTTTCACATTTTCCATTGTTTTTTCGCTCATATTAGTTGCAGCGTGATGTTATATAGCCTAAAGCCTTCCTCGATAAATGGTCTATCCAACACAAAAAGAATTTTTCAATTCGCACCAGTAGTTCCTGAGATTAGCGCGTTCAAACAAACAAACAAACAAACTCTTCAGATAAATTTTTAACATATATAAACATGGTGAATTTATGACAAAAACAGCACAAACCTCATGTTTTTTAATCAATCAGCTATAATGAAATCAAACAAAAATTTGATCTTCTGAATTCTGAATTAAACGATTAAACGAATAAAACATAAATACAGTAAATGCGAACCTCTCCCTTTTAGAGAATCAGTTAAAAATTAACGTAAACTCGTGCATTCAATTTAATTTGTATACATAAGAAAGCGGCTACGGAGACTAAATAACATGGGTTGTTTACGTGACCCATACCCAAACGTAAGCAAACGACGTCATAGTATACGGACATCTCACTATAGCAAAAAAAACTTCAAGCGTATAAGTCAGATCGAAATCTTTAATACGCGGACTAAATTATGTAGCAGATTGGTATACATATGTATGTGCTGAACTGGCCAAGTGTAGTCTGTTAAGTCGAGAGATAGAAGCTAGTGCAAAAAAACATTCATTTAAATTGTTAGTGCGAAAGCCTCAGCATAACCACTGCTTAAAACAGGTACTTAAACCAGACAGTTATAAATATCCTGCGATACGTTCGAAAGCTGGTGGGACCGATGTATTCAATGCGTGATAAGGTGAAGATTGGCCCGTTCATAGCATACGGCTGCCGGAACAGGTTGAATAAATAATAGAAACAAAGTATGCCTCACGTCTGGCCACAATGTCGCTTGCTTTGACGTCGCTTCTGTTGACCTGATAGTCAAATGCATGACTATCGAGTTGAGATAAAATTTAAATTAAGTGTTGCATTAAAAAGTGTAAGCGAGACTATGGAACTCTCTACCTGGAGCCCTGTTCCCAGAAAATTATAACCCAGGGGTCTTCAAATCTAGAGTAAATAGGTTTCTTCTAGGCAAGCGTGCTACATCTTAGACTATAGTGGTGCTTAACATCAGGCAGGCTATAGTCAAACGTAAGCCTATTTAATGTAAAAAAAAAAAAAGTTACGTGTCTTCGAATTAAATTGTTTGTGCCATAAGCAAAGCTAATTAAATGGACCCGCCCCATTAACAGTGGAAAGCGAAATTGTAATTCAGGATCAAGCTTGAATTTCAGATTATCGACGTCGTCGGGACACTCGAGGGAGAAACCTAAGCAGACGCAAGTAATAGCTCCTTTGAATAGATTTACTTTAAAATACTTATTTACTTTTTTCACTTTAAATGGCTAAATAAAAATGGAAGACGCAACCTAGTGGAAAGATTGAAACTTTAACAGCGAAAGATTTTAGTCAGAATTTGTAAATAGTTTCTGTACGTTTTTTGCACGTTTCTGTGAATTTCTAAGAAATGTTTTGGAATACTTAATAATACAAATATTGAAATATACATTCTGCTTTTTGCTTTAATTGAATTTAAAATGGATTTCTAAATCTAGCTTTCACATTTAGGCATATTTTTATTTGTAGGTATAAATTAAACTTACAGTTTGTTAAAAACCAATTTAAAAAACTAAATACTAACAATAGAATAAAAAACTTAAACTACTTCAAAAACTAAAATACTTAATATAAAATACCAATTAATAATCTTATTTCTAAATCTTAATTAATGAAATAAAAAAGAGTACTTAGTGAAATTTGTAAACATCAACGTACCTTTTCTGTTAGGTAAAAAAAAAAACAAACAAAAAAATGGCATACAAACAAAGGCTAATTTTAAGAAAAATAAAAAGTGTTTTTAACACATGAAACGTCATTTAAAATTTAAACTCTAGATAGGATAAATGGTATTTTAGGTAATCCCAGGTCCCAAAGAGTCATGAGTTACATGAGTCCACATTCTATTTTTCACAATAAACTTTTGCTACAATATATAAAATACAAAACCAACACAACACCTACATACACTGGTATAATACATACAGCAGCTACATCGATAGTAAACCCATTAACCCATTTATGTAAAGGTAGGTACATCCGCAATCCGTGGCATCAGTGAGGATTAGCCGCAAATCTCTGTTCTAGTGCCGCGATCTGTGCTCGCCCCGACCCAGCCAATTAGAGCTTACTACACTAATCAGAATATCGATGCCGGCTCTACTGTCGATAAACATTACGTATGTGTGTATATTTAGTATGTATATGAGTAGTGATTGGTGGTGAGATGTGGATTGTATGTAATGATACAGATTTACTCATTACTTTGTACCATCTTTATTTAAAAAAAATTGTTTTTTTACGTGGGGTAGGTTTACGTTTGAATACAGCCTGCCTGATGTTAAGCATTGCTGCAGCCTAGGATGTAACACGCTTACCCAGAAGACTCCTATTAACTCTAGATTCCTAGGTCAAGAATCTTCTAGGCTAATCCAAGAAGTACCTAGGTATCACAAAATATCGATTAAGAGCTAAGAAATATTTTTAATCAAGCGTTAGATAAAATATTTACGTTAAAGATATACGTAATTGTATCTTTATGATTCACACAAGTTAAGATTTACCACATAGTAAACAGCACCAAAATCTTTTAAGTAGGTACCTACCTTCATAGTTTGAGAAAAGTCGCTATACTTTACCTAAAACTAGGCACATAGACACTTAAATCACCGTACCAACTATCAAATCATAGATAGACAGATAGTAAGTGGTTAGGTAATACATAGTATAGGTATTTGAATACCGATAAAAGTAGTCACAACATTATGCAACACACAGCACAACCCTAACGTTGCAGTAGCCACCCTATCATATCGATAAAACGTGTCCGTGATGTGTCGATAGAGCTCGGTTACGTTAAATATAATGGATGTCGGTAAGCTACATACTCTAGTTCGATGGATTGAAATGATGCTTCTATTGTACTCTCCATTGGACATTATACATTCTCCATTGGATATCTAGTAATCATTTGATATTTTACCTGTGACGAATATGATTTGATTAGAATTAAATACTAAAATAAAAGTACATTTAGCGAGATGTAGCCACCCTATTATATCGATAAAACGTGCCAGTGATGTGTCGATAGAGCTCGGTTACGTTAAATATAATGGATGTCGGTAAGCTATACCTACTCTAGTTCGATGGATTGAAATGATGCTTCTATTTTCCATTAGATGTCTGTCTGGTAGTCATTAGGTATAATTTTACCTGTATAGTTTTAATTATTAAATTTATCTTATGATTTGTACTAACGGTGGCGAAATAAAAAAGACATTTGGCAAGATCAAGGCAAGATTTATAACCACGATACCTGACTGCACAGTTATGAGTAGGTGTTGTACAAATAAGCATCTTTGTTTATTTAATAAAACCGAAAATATTTAAAATAAATTTTGTAACAGTTGAGAAAAAATATAGGTCTTATTTTGCTTCTAACATTTTAGTCTACAATCATAGAATCTTAAATGCAAGTGAAAAAAAATATCTTTAACAATAAACACAAATCGTTACCAAAATGGCTCTTGAATAAAGGGATCAACAACAAAGAAAATTACACTAATAGACAAGCAAACAACGTACCTATCTCTACAAAAAGAGCCTACTAGAGTAGGCACGATACAACTCCACGCGGATAAAATGTGAACTAAAAAATTATATACGAAGGCCTATGCCACAACGTAGCAGACATGCAAAAAGGTATTGATTGAAGCGTATGGTAAAGACGACATTTAGCGATAAGGCCGACACATGTGACACTTGTTGTTTTTTAAATTAAGTATTCCTTTTATTATTTTCTTATTCGTTCTATAGCAGGGAAGAGCCTTAAAATGAATGAATTATTTAAAACAACTTTATTTATGTTTATAATAGGTACGATATGGCTTATCTTGAAGAAAGAAATTAAATAACCCAAAAGAGACTTCTCATACTGTAAGCGATTCCATAAAAATTATAAAGACGTAGGTACGCTATTAAAAAATTCAAAGCTTGTCCCAAAATCTGCGTATGTGCTGCCACCAGCTACTTGCAAAGCTATCATGTCCGAACTAGCCACCCCATCTCACGGCCAACCTTCCACCTCTTTAATATAGATGAGCACAAAACCGAAAGAAAAATAAGGTGCTGCCTTATTTACCAACTAAATAGGCAACGTAATTATCCCCTGGATCCCGGGCCAATTCCAGTGTTTAAGAGAGATAAACGAGTGGAGAGGAAAACCGTTCTGAAACTTGTAACTCCGACTTATCACTGGTCTGGTAATTAGGTGGCTGCATTGAGGATTGATGGAGTCTTAGACGAACTGAGATGGCGGATAAGGCTGGGGCTATACTTACTTAGAGGTGCTGAGGTAATTGAAAATAATCACGTACTTATTTAGTTTATCAAATAAGACAGACACAGTACCTACTTAAATTGTTTTTAGGTACATGATAAGTTGACGCTCGTTCGGTGACATGGTATTGAATGATAATTACGACTAATTTATATACCTATAGGCTACCTGAAAATCAAATAGCCCTGGACGCTGCTAAGTTTTTTATTTATACCTGCTTATATGTACATGGAAAATCATATTCCACTAACATACATAGGTACAGTATCGTAAAATATTAGTTATATAATGTAAATTCCTTTATTTCGATTCGTTTTATACTAAGACTTAGAATATATACAAAGGTGGTAAAGATGCAGTTACCTCCCCGTCAGTCTTTATATAAGCTATACGGAGTTAACTACTAAGTCGATATTTATCCTAATAAAGCCACAAGAAACACAATAACAAACCTCACGTTATAAGAGCATTGTGCGAGCATGAGTATTACTTACACAAGTTTGTAAGCACTGCACATCAAACTTTCATAACACTATCTCTCAGTAAGGTAATACGAGACTATAAGGGGAGAGGCAATATTCTTTTCAGGCGTTATGACGGGAATAGAAATGTCATCGCTAGAGCCGGCGCAGGGAGCCACTTTATATTGTGTATTGTACGTGATTACTCCCTAAATATTCCGCTTTATCGTGCAATCCTGTGCCTGCCACGTGAGCAGGGCTGCTTGAATAATTTAGCGCGTCGCCGGCGGATCTACCATTTATCCAAATTGTCGTCGCGCCAGTGAAGGTGGAAGGTAGGCCGCTCGAGACAACTCGCTAACGGATGGATATTTTCAGCTGTGTTTATCTTACGGAGACGGAAATATGTTATTCTAGGAATTAATTTTATGGCTAGAGTTATAAGGTAGGAACTGATGAATTTTAATAAAGCTAAAACGTTTTAAGAAGTTTCAAAGGTGTTTAATGAGTACATATTGAAAATTTTCAAAAGAGCATATATTTAGCTTAGTACCTACATCAGAAATAGCCAATTCGATTCATATTAAATGTATAAGCCTAATCAGCGCGCCAAACATTTGATAAGCGCGTGATAAAACAAGTAGAATCCATTATACAGTAAAGACAACTAACATACAAGAGCCGGCTAACCCAACTGTGCCTTCAATTAGACTTCATCTCGATCAATGACTACTCAATGTATTTTAGAACTACCCAACAGACTAGAACTAAGCTAAACTGCATCGCAAACGTCCCAGACGAGGCGTTAAAAATGAACGAGGCGTTTTGGGAACCCGCTCGCACTAACTCGCTCAAAACTTTCCCCAGACTATTATCGAATCACGTCGAAAGCCTGTATTTATGTTTGTGTCGTCCCGAGTCAATCTGTACACGCGACTCGTCGTGACTCGTGATAACTTCGGAACTTTGATCAACATTTTACCGATTGGATCCGCGGCGGCTTTTCAAAGGGCTAACTGAGCCGCTTCAGATGTCACTCGTTTCTGTACAGAATTTTATGTTTTGAAATCATATGCTTACTGAAAATATTGCATGCGAATGCTAGGGCAAAAGAAGTGGTATTCAAAATACATAAAACTTCTATAATCAATAAAAAAACACGACACAAGGGCAGTTGACAAGGCAACAAACTTCAATTTTATTTAAACTACCTTAAATTATTTATTACTAGTGGACGCCCCCGGCTTCGCTCGCATTATTTTGAGATAAAAAAGTACCCTATGACCTCATACTACCTACATACTGAAAATCATAATGATCTGTTTAGCTATTTTTGCGTTATAATAATAATAATAATAAGTCTTTATTTCAGACAGCCGGGTCCATAGGAAGGTTCACAAAAGTACAATATAAAGGCATAAAACAAGATTAAATTAAATTATGTAGAAATACAGATTACGTGACAATATCCAACCATTGCCGGTATGTTACAGTCATGTGCATGCGGTCAGACAGACTCTTAATAATACGGTTTTGACAAATTTCAACTCTGGACATAAAAGAAGCAATCCTTTTACGCTGTATAGCATTAAAGCTGTCAATGCGTGCGTCAAAAAACATACCGGATGTACTGCAGCTCCGCGACAGGCCCATGAGCTGCCTGTAGATGTTGTTGTATGCAACTCTGATGGAGTTGTGCGATTTTTTCGTGTAATTAGTCCAGTGTTGACATGTGTAAAACGTTTGGCAAAATGACTTAAATAGGGTAACTTTCACGTCAGGCGCAGCATTATAAAATTTTCTGGCTATCATGTTTCCGACCACGCATAAAGCTCGTCTTTGTCTCTCAATGTCATCATTATCTTTCATATCAGAAGTCACAATGTGGCCAAGGTACTTAAAACTCTCGACGATTTTGACAGGCTGCCCATTTAATTTCAGTGGTGGTATATTCAGAGGACCACTGCCCGCCCGGAAGACCACCATTTCAGTCTTCTTTTCGTTGTATGTGAGATTATGCTCTCGAGCATACTGCTCACAGACACTGAGAAGATTATGAGCGTTTAAATAAACAGATAAACTCGGAAAAATCGATAAACAGACAAAAATTTTAAAAACTGCTGAAACTTTTTCTCTTATGGATTTAAAGTATACTTAAATATATTTTTTTATATCCTCTATGTCCAGATTGTTGACCCTCTTCAGCTTTATTATATTGTGTCTGTTAGCGACACGTGAGTAAAGGTTTCAATAAAGTTTGCCATGCAATTGCTACCCATAAACTCAGCCTAACCGTAGTACCTAAACCACCTAATAGGTAGACATTCTTAAAACCGCGGATGCGTGAGCTTTAGTAGCCGCAGTGGGAACGAAATGGTCCATAATTATAGCAATATTTGAATTGCCATTTCCATAAACCACCTCGCATGTTCGGAACCTATTTACAGTTGTGCGGTCAAATTATTTTCGGCGGGTTATCTATTACCTACTCCAAAAGGAGCCGTTTTCTTATTTTTCTATTTTTTCAGAACAAGAATATGTATATTCTGTGTTATTATTAACTTCTTGTAAACGTTTAAGTGCAAACATTATATCCTATCAGTTTACTATTTCCTAGTAGGTCTTCACGATTACGAATTTGGCTTCGCGTGGCATGAAATAGGTACACTCAGAATACGTAGGTCTATTGATTACATCTAAACAGAGTGATAGCTGTAAATCAAAATTTGTAGATTCGAGTAAAGATTTGCGTTAATTATACCAGAGATCCTGCATAATAACATAATCCTACGTATTCCTGGAACGAAACCAGTAAAAAATATATTACGGTAATTTATGGACATATTCAGTTTTGTGTGCCATAATAAATTGATTGTTTACAAACAACTAATCTACAAATATGTAATATCATCATAAACTTACATTTCTCACATTTAAAATTAGGAAATACATCGAAAAGGTTCGACAATTGGATAACGCTATTGCGACATAAAATCGAAGAAGGTAAATCAAATAATAAAGGAACAATTCTATTACATGCCCGTTCTGAGATAACCGGAGGAATTGTGAAAAGAATTCCGTTTTGTATGTAACAAGTTTATACTACCCTGGACACATATTTGTACATTTTATATTGTATGTCTGGCTTAAACTTTTACTGCTTTCTATTTTCGACTTTGGTGTATTTTAGTCTATCTATAGGTCTGTTGACTACTGAATCAAGTCATATGAAGAGTTTAAATACGGCGGCATGTTCTCACGGTGAAAGATTAACGCATAAAAATTCTGCTAATCTATGTTGAAATTGATAATAAATCAATTTCAACATAGATTAGCACGGTTATTTTCTGATGGCTAAAAGATACCATTACAATAAAGGCAAGAGTGTGTTTATTTATTTTGTTTTCACGCCGCTTTATCACCCGTATTCACAAACAAACCTTACTTTAGTAAACTATAAATGAGTCTTTGGAGTAAGTAACATAGGCTAATTTATATAGCAACAATAACAACAACGCGATAAAACCGGAGCGTATCCTAAAGTAATGAGGATATTTCTAGGATTCATGTGAAATTAAACGAAAAATGTGTTTAAAGTTATTTATTCAATTAAATAGTAAATTGTTAATACATTCATTAAGGCAGCCACGGCCGATAAACTAAAGCTATGTATGAAACTAGCGCGATCTTACGTGTAGGTACATTCTTCTAGCTAACTAGACGAAATATATGTGACCCGAACCAAAAAAATAAGGTTCGTTTGCTCTTTAAAATAAAACTTCCTTCCGCGGTACGCAACCAAATTAAAATGCTGCATTGTTTAACAATGCTCTGTTGTTAGGTGTCTTATAAGCAAATATATATCTAAAGCTTTTTAATTCAAAAAAATATCATTGTTTTCGTTCCTTATATCAATTTCTTCCCAGAATTACACAATTTTACGGAATCAGTTGTATGCAATTGTAAATGCTAATTGATCAGAAACAAATAAAGCATTTTAGTCCAAAATTGAGAGCACATAGAGATACAACCAACAGTATATCTTACTAATGATTCCGCCGTAACTGCAATAAAACATCATAAACGGCACTTACACTGGGATAAACCACATCACAATAAATACATGCGTATTTTGATGCGAAAATATGATTCTCAAATCAATAGTAAGATATTTCATTTTCTCTTGTTATATCTCTTTAGTCCTCAATATTGTTGAGTACAGAATACAATTGATACGTCGAAATTATTTTCTTCTATCGTATAATTGCAAACGTAACTACATAGTTAGGCAGTGGAGCTGGTTTGCATACCAACGTGTTTAGAAAAATAATTACGACGCCTCTACGTTCTAACATTGTCTATGAAATCTTTATTCAGTGACTAATTTTACCACATTTAAGTCATCACCAATACAGATTGTATTGTTTAATCCTATTAATTCTTACTAGGAATGAAATTAGGTGTTAAAATTGACTCGAAGTAAGTTTTACCGCAATGACTATACGCTTCTGGTAGCCTTGGCGCACCTGTGCGTTTTCAAAGAAATAACGAATGCCCGTGACGCACATGCCCGGTACGTAATTTAAAATTCAAAAAGAGCACTTGCAGAAATACTTCAAAAATAATGAACGCGTTAGATTGTATTCACAAGTCACTGATAAAAACTGTCATAGACAACGCTAGTAACAAAAATCTACGTTATATTACTTAGCAGGGGCGGCGGTCGGGCCCGCGGCGGCGCGGCGCTGCCTTCAGAATGTTATCCACGCGCAGTATCATCTCGGCCGCCTCCGCCGCAGAGAGCAGCACCTGCCGCTTCACCACGTACGACTCCGTGATGCCCAGGGTCTTCATGTCGCCCACGGTGCCCTGATCCATGTCTGCGGACACGGCAGGTTAGTGTTAATTATTCTGAATTACATATAAATCAGAGGAATATTTCCTGGATGACGTCTGCAAAAGATCTACGCAGATGGCCCATACAAAGGGAGGCCTTTACCCAGCACTGGGATCCCAAGGGCTGTGGATGATGATGGTGACATTTAAATCATTCTTTTCATCACAAGTCACACAATTAATACTTAAAAATATAAAACAAAATTACATGCCAACTTAACTAAAAACCCACCCTTAATCGTTCTCGGTGCTAATGTGTCCATCAAGTTTGCTGCGTTTCCGCGCTGAATGGCAATAGCTTGCCGTTGCACCAGAAACGATCCAGAGCGGGAGTCACCAGTCGTAATTACATATAAATTTCCCATTAAGTACTGATATTTAAAATTTTTGTTATAATTTAAGGTACTTAGAACTCGGATCATTAAAGATATATTTTATAAATAGCGGACCAAATCATTCCAACCTCTTCGCACCACATTGCTTCTCTATTTGTGTGAAAAGGATAGAATGATTTTGGTCGCCATTTATATAATCTTATTAACGAATCGGGTTCTACTACCAAAATAAGAAAAACAGCACTGCAATCTCTTCACTTAGTGCTGATCAGTACCATATATTAGAGAACTTTGGTTTATCCCTTGCACGATACTTTATATTAGAGAGCTTTGCTTTATCCCTTGCAACAATATGTCAATATGAAATGGATACGAAATAGCCTCTAAAAAACAGAAAATTCTAAGTTTTCAACATTGGCCTTACCATTTACTTAGATGGGGCTCCGTCCGTTTCATAACAATTTTTTTTCTTTTATATTAGTAGTTCTATAGGAGCAGTTTGCACTCGCTTTATTTGCCGCCAAAAATAATAGAATTGTCGGCTATACAATTCAAAAGGACACTAAAACAATTACTAAAACAAGAGAGAATAGGTCTGGCGGATCCTGCATTCTAATAAAAAATGATTTAGAATTCAAAAATCTTGATGATTTAAGCACTGATCTATCGTTACCAGGAATTCTTGAATGTTCAGGGATTGAGTTGAAAAATAGCAAATTATATGTTTTGTGTATTTATAGACCTCCTAGGAAAAAGAAAGTATTCATTACAGCATTCTTCAATCAACTAAAAATTATAATTGATAAATATTCTATTTCTCACGATTACAAGATTATTATATGCGGGGATTTCAACATAAATATCCTACAAAATGATATTAACAAAAAAGAGTTTACTCAAATTATCACAGAGCGTAATTTAAAATTTCAATTCAATGAACCAACAAGACCACAAAGTCAAACCTGTTTAGACAATGTAATTCATAACGTTCGTGGTGCATCTGGTGAAATATTAGAACTAGCGCTATCTGATCATACGGCACAATATTTCAAATGCCCAGTTAAAAAAAGTTCACGAATTAAGACTTGGTACATAACTAAACGAGACTTGAATAGTGATAACAGGCGTAAATTTAGAGATAATATTTGTAATATAGGCTTTGGTGATGTATACAGCTGCAATGATGCCAATGAGGCATTTAATACATTTTACGAGATCTTTACTCTAATTTATAACATGTGCTTCCCAATGATAAAGGTTAAACGAACACACATTAGAACTCCAAAGTGGGTATCACGAGGCATAAAAACCTGTGCTCGGAAAAAAATCAACCTTCTCTGGAAATTTAGAACCACAAAAACATCTCAGGCCAAAGATTTGTATAAGACATATGCAAAAAAATTAAAAAAAATTATAAGACTAACACAGAGATCACAAAACAATTATCAAATAACGAAGTCAAATAATAAATCAAAGGCCACATGGGACATTATTAACAAACAAAAATCATATTATCCAAATGAAACAGTATCGGTTATAAAAAATGAAGAAGAGAAAGCTATAGTAGATCCAATTGAAATAGCAAACTGCTTTAATGATTATTTTGTAAATGTAGCTCATTCCAATACTAATTCAAACAAAAACTTCACAGACACTCTTAATGTACAACAAACTAAATCACTTTTCTTACAACCAGCTATACCATTTGATGTATTGAAAGTAATATGTGATCTAAAAAACACCAACAGTGTTGGATTAGACGGTATATCTACCGCTGTGGTAAAAGAGGTATCAGTTATTATATCGCCAATCTTGACACATATAGTTAATTTGTGTATATCTCAAGGTGTGTTTCCTACAGCATTAAAGGTAGCCCTAGTTAAACCACTATTTAAGAAGAATGAAAAAGATCAATTAGGTAATTACCGACCAGTTTCAATACTCTCGGTATTTTCAAAAATTTTTGAGAAAATTATTTATAATAGGATATATCGTTACCTGGAAAAAAATGAGATATTCACCAATGACCAGTATGGTTTCAGGAAGAATAAGAGCATAAATATGGCCATATATGACTTTCTGCATAAAGTAATGACTAATGTTGACAAAAGAAAAAAAGTGATAGCAATATATATGGATATGTCAAAAGCATTTGACAATGTTCGGCATGATATATTACTAAATAAGTTATATAAATATGGTATCAGAGGTAATGCACATGAACTTATAACATCATATTTAAGCGGAAGAACTCAACTCACGTCTGTCAGTAGATTATGTCCAACAACAATTACCTTAAAGGCGTATGAATCAGATAAAAAAGATATGCGATATGGAGTCCCACAAGGTAGTGTGCTGGGACCATTGCTATTTCTACTATATATCAACGATTTTGTAAAAGCTACCAGACATCCTATGACATTATTTGCAGATGACAGCACAATATTATTCATTCATGACAAATTATTTAATTTAGAATCTGACATTAGCTATACTTTGACATCTCTTATCAATTGGTTGAATAATAATAATTTAAAAATGAATATTGAAAAGACTAACTTAATGTATTTTAGAAATAGACATAATGACAAATTAAATTTTGATATTCTACATAACAGTAAAAAAGTAAATGAGGTGGACACTACACGTTTTCTAGGACTGACAGTAGATAACAAATTGACATGGGAATCACATATAAATACTTTATGTAAAAGACTGCATCAATTTGCTTATGCACTGTATCAACTACGGAAGGTTGCCAGTGAGAACACATTGTTAACAGCCTATCATGGTCATGCAGCTTCAATATTAAGATATGGAGTAATGTTTTGGGGTGATGCCACCAATAGTATACAAGCATTCCGAGCGCAAAAACGATGTGTAAGAGCTATCTGCGGACTAAGCCGAAGGGCCTCGTGTAAGAAACATTTTAAGCGGCTAAAGATATTAACTTTACCATGTATTCAAATATATGAAATTTCAACTTTTATTAAAATGAATCCTGAACATTTTACAATATGGCCAGCTGACAGTAGGCATGCAGGGAAAATACGAAACATACCTTCCAATACTGCATACCTCAGTAAAAGTGTATTTGGGATGGCTCCGAGGATATACAACCACATTCCCAAGAGTATTAGATATAAAGATGACCTTAATGTATTCAAATGTATGCTAAATGAACTATTATGTAAAAAAGCTTACTACAGTGTTGATTTGTTTTTCAAAGATAAGTTTCAATAAGAATGTATCCTAAATGAAATTATGTAACTTTATATTATAAGTTGTAAAGTCTGTAAGCCTTTCAGGTGGAAACTAGTGACACTATACGCTATATATGTTTGTCTAGTTAAGCAACATATTATATACTGTAACACCTTAGCACCTAGTTTCACAGACCAATAAAGCATTCATTCAAAACAATTCTTTGTAAGCAACCCATTTTATTCTCTTAAAGAATTCATGACTATGCCACTAGTAGAATCTTCATTTCTTCATGTCAGTTAAATCAGAGATCATATTTTATCTGGTATTGTAATTAAGATGCAAAAACTTATAGTTATATACATAAATTCATTAGATAATAAGAGTGATAAATTACTTAGTATTTAAGGAAAATTATGTAAACTGACTTGCCCTATATGATGTGACGTCATAAGGTGAATAAAGCTTTTATCTTTATCTTTATCTTTAACTTTACAGTGAAGGAAAACATCATGAGGAAACCGACATGTTTGAGGAACACAATATCCGAGGACATGTGTCTTCCGTGGAAGGAGCTGGGCGCCCACAACGATGTATCTGCCCAAGAGAACTCCCCTAAGGAATTAATTCTGCGGGGGAGTCACGTGGAACGTCCTCATTCATGTGGAAATACGACTCGAGAGATATGAGCAGTATCCTTGTGCAAGCTGTGCTTAACTTCGACATGTGACACAATCTACTATCAACCTATATTGTCTGTTATAATTTTGTTGTATGTACTATTGAGATTACAAATGTTAAGCCTTAACACTTTGACAGCGAATCACGACATGTGGTCGTGATGCTTTTTATTTACAGTTGCGCCGATCACGACAAGGGGCCGTGATCCGAGTTTATAGATTTTACATTAAAAAAATGATATATAAATAAAATTCTTTACCAAGTCCCATAGTGTTCTGTCCCTGTGCATGCTGTGCCCTCAGGCGGGCGATCAGGTCGGCACTGTCGTATCCCGCGTTGTCTGCCACGGCGGAGGGCAGGCGGCGGAGCGCCACCGCGAAGGCCTCCGCGGCCGCCGCCTCCTTGCCGGCCGTGCGCGCCGCCGCGCGGGACACCGCCTCCGCCATCAACATCTCACTGGCTCCTGCGGGGTGAGGGCGAGCTGACTTAGTGTTATTGTAATGGGATAGGTAAGCAAGATAAGGTATATAAGTATGGCAAGGCAAGTTATAAAAAAAATATAGGTAAGCGGCCGAGATTCCAACAACATCATGTTTTTATTCGTGGTATTAAAACATATTTATTTTTCTTATGCAATGTAAATCATCATCATATCAGTCATCCTAGACCGCTGGTTTTTTCATTTCAATTTTGATTTGCTTTGTTTCTGTAAGATATGTTTTCCAACCTATTAAAAAAAAATGTTTCCCTGAAGGCATCAGCTGCTACAACACGAGAGACCACTTTCTCTCAGTGTAGCAGATGCTCAACATATCTTTTGTTTTCAAAAATGCCCTATTTTAAATTACATTATTAATAAGTGTTAGTATTATAAGAATGTATGTGTCCGATAAACATTTTTATTTATTCATTATTATTTAAGGATTGCTTACAATCAGACGAATTATCGTCAAATGCAAACCCATTCCGCTTACAATCAGACGAATTGAATCTTAGGCCGTAGCCTTTGCTTGCTATCAGGCAAACTATGGCCAAGTGCAATCCCGTACAAGTTAAAAAAAAAACCTCAAGTGCAAACCCATTCCTTTCAATCTGTACTGACCTCCTCCATAGACGACCTTGGGCTCGCGCACGGTGGCTGCTAGCACGCACAGCGCGTCGTGCAGCGAGCGCTCCGCCTCGTCGATGACCTGCTGCGTGGCGCCGCGGATCACCACCGTGCACGCCGCGCCCAGCGCCACGCCAGAGAAACGGATCAGGCACTCGTCGCCGATCAACACCTGGGATAACAAACATACATCTAAATATATAAAACTCACAGGTGACTGACTGACTGATAGTGATCTATCAATGCACAGCCCAAACCACTGGATGGATTGGGCTGAAATTTGATTTACCTGAATGTACCTAGGTTAAGTAATGTTTCTGTATATTATTGTAATTTTGTTTTCTGACGTACAATAAAGCTGTATTGATTGATTGATTGATTGAAATAATGAGAGCAAAGCAGCTGGCGTCCACTAGTACACGTATAAAATAGGTACCAACCTGCTCAATAACCTTGCAGTGGCCGAGCTTCACTTTGTCGGGCGAGTCGAAGGTAGACACGATCTCTCCTCCCGTGACGAGCGCCAGTCTCTCGATACCGTCGAAGTCCGCGTGCTCTATAGCCATCACGCCGGCGTCCGCAAACAACTGCTCCGGGTAGTTGTAGATCAACTGTCTGCAAGTATAAGGAAAATGTTTCAACTTTGGCATGTTTGCAAAGAGATTTTTACAGTGACGAATCAAGCATCAATTTGTAACAGGCCCGCGTCTTCAGCGCGCTTTAAACTAACAATGCTTAGTTGCTTAGTGTAGGTTAGTGTAGGAGGCTAGATGGCGCTGTGTGCAATGTCCCGGAATATTATATTATAATATTATAGTGCAGTCAACTCTCTATGTCCATATATCAAGTGTGTGTAGGTATTTAAAAAAACTCTACATATGGAAGAATAATACTAAAGAACATTAGTACAAATTTTTGTAGACTTTATTGATGGGTGAATTGTTGGCTGAAATACTGGCAAAGCTTCCCCATTTGACCCTTACATAAGAAAAGGCTTCTTATCTAGAGGTCATAGTGTGTACATAAATAATAACATTACCTCTGGAGATATATGTAGTGTTTTTCCGCTGCGACTGCTCCTTAACCGACTTCAATCAACTTGATGGTTTTTAGGTGTGGTCATCAAGTTGTTTGAAGTCAGTTAAGGAGCAGTCGCAGCGGAAAAACACCACATATTTCTCCAGAGTTTCAGTTACAATGGATTTCCGCAAAGTAACGGCTGATTCAAGATCTTAATAACATTACCTGTTAATGAACACATTGCACTTGTGGTTGAGTATCTTGTTGACTTTGTCCTTCATCTTCTCTTTCTCGGCCACCTCCAGTTCGGCGATCTTGGCCATGGAGTCCACCTTGATGGTGGAGCCAAACACCTTGATCTTGTCTGTGTCCATGGGAGTGTTGGCGATCAGGATGTTGGCGTCTTCAATGCGTTTGGGCTGGTGGACGCCCACCTGAAATTATACATAGATATTATTCTTTACTGTAGTACATGACATACAAAAACAACGGAAAATAAAATTAGCGATGAGAATGTTGGCTAACAAAACACCTGAATACATATTGTGTTTGGCTGTATATAAATTTGAATTTCAAACTCCCAACCATGGAGGAGAAATTTGTGATTAAAGTGGCCAGTCCGACTAAACACCAATTTCATAAGTAAGGACCTAATATTTGCTTGGCTAGTATTATTGGAATGATATTGATTTGAAATATTGCTGTGTATATATCTATGCTATGACACATGTACAGGTTAAAATAGACATTTCATTAAATGGCCACACCTTTTTGTTGAGCAGAAAACCTTCATCCAAGAAAGACTCTTCAAGCAGACCTCCGGAGATTTTGATGATCTGAATAGCCTTCAGGTTGCCGGAGCCTTTGAGACGGAGAACTGCATCTACAGCCAACTTTGTGAAATGTCTGCAGATAAGAGACGTTATAGGAGTAAGTTTATTTAATAATCCTGATATTTCGATTCAATAACATGCTATATTTTAATGTCAAATAATATAATCATTTATTTAGACCAATCTCAATAAGGTATATTAAATCTCTAATATTAGGAGATGAAGTTTATACCCACCAGTATTAATTGATTGATGCAGTTTTACAGAATTTATAAGATACATTCTTTATCAGATCTAATGTTTTTTATTAGTTTTGTAACAAATGAACATTATCTCATTCATAAATGTACTATCAAAGTAGTACTTACTCCTTATGGTTAGACAGGATCTTAGAGCTAAGTGTGGTGCGAGCAATATTCTCCAAGTCAGCCCTCAATGCTGCCTCATTGAAGTTCTTCTCGTGGTCGAAGCTGGCTTCAGCCAGAGCTTGCCTAGCAGCATCAGCAGCGATACGCCAGCCGGCAATGATTGTCTGAGGGTGCAGCTTCTGTTCTATGAGCTTCTCAGCCTCTCTGAGTAATTCAGCAGCTGAAATTTGATACAATATTAAATCATTTCCTCTAGGTAAGTGAGCAAGATCATAGATTACAATGTTGCTTAAGATCAGGCAAGTTGTAGTCAAGCAAAAGCCTTCATCACATGTTAAAAAAAAACAATACAAAATGTTTATTAACATAACCAAACTTACAAGCCATTTGACATATAGGCCATTGAGTTAACATACATACAAAAACTTAACAGACAACATGAACCTGCAGCTGTACTCTTGTGGTAAGAATTTGTTTTTATACATCTTGACACTTTAGAATAATAAAATAAATAAATAAATAATGTCTAACTGTGTTCCAACCAAAGAATATTTTTTTTTTTTTCTTACGTGTAAGTAAATAAATACTTACTTATAGCATTTAGTAAACTTACCCAATACTGTGACTGATGTGGTGCCATCTCCAACTTCATCATCTTGTACCTTGGACATATCTACCAAGATTTTAGCAGCAGGGTTGTCTACTCCAATTGATTTGAGGATTGTGGCTCCATCGTTAGTTACTTCAACCTGTACATTAGGAATTTTAAAGTGAATAAGGATTCAATATAGCAACTTTCTAAATTAATACTTATGTGCAGTTTAAGCAGACCATATAGAAAATAATAAATAATATTATTATAAACTAGCGGACCCGACAGACTGCGTCCTGTCTGTTGACTCTTTCACTCTTTAGTTAGTTAGGGAAAAACGTTTGTATGGGAAAAAGAAAAGGGCGGTTTTTAGGGATTTTCCGGCATTTTTTCGAATTTTTCTCGCCGTAAAAACCATCCTTGAACTTCAACGAATATTAAAAAAAAAGAATTGGCCAAATCGGTCCAGGCGTTGTTGAGTTATGCGCTTACCAACACATTTTGTGATTCATTTTTATATATAAGATTAGAGACTAACTGAACAATGAAAAAAAGAAACTTCCAGAAAAAAAGTAAATGAATAAAGGAATGAGGTTATTTTGTTTATGTATTTTTAACAAAACTGTTAAAAGTTTAAAGAGAAATTTGAGAGTGATCATGGATATCAGCAGACAGCTTACCTGACCAGCGTTCCTGCCCATAGATACGAGGATTTTGTCCATGCCCTTAGGACCAAGAGTACTTTTAACCAAATCCCCTATGGCGATAGCGCCGATGAAGCTCGACATACGAGCGACCTCGGCCTTTTCTTCTTCAGCCTCATTTTTCAGGATTCGGATGGGATTTAACGACACCTGAAATGGCGATAATCAAAATCATCAACACACGTGCCTCATCAGAGTGGCCGACACCGGTTGCTATTTCTTTGTTTTACATGATAGAAGTCAATGCTACATAAAACATTTTACTAGAAACTAGATCAGAATGTTGTAAATTGTCATTTTAACATACCATATTTGCAAACACAGTTCAGATAATAGTAAATTGAAATAATTTGGAGATTTTTCACAAAATTGAATCTCCGAAATCCGAATTCAATGGAAAGAAAAGAACGAGTGAAGTGAATGATCAATTAAATTGAATGAAAAAATCATCACCTACTAGCACAGATAAAAAACAAGAATATTATACAGATAAAACATAAAATTTGTGTAAATACGATGGCGCTAGTTTTTAAAAAGTGGTCTGCAGCTGGACTTTTCTTATACCTAAGCTCACTGTAACAATATTTTAAAATAATAAAGTTGTTAGTAACGTTTTAATAAATATATTTTGTAAGTAGGTATTATATCTCAATATCAAACTTTAAGACTCCTAAAAAATTGCCTTTGTTTGCTGGCATGCCTTAATAATCTGATAATAGCTTATCGGGCAGCCGATAAGATAATATCGCCTACTCGCTTATATTAGTCATATTTTAGTTTTCTTGTAGTAAACAATAAATAAATAGAAAAAAAAACTACTCTAATTCTTGGACAAAACTCAAGCTAGTTACAGTTTTATTTAGGCAAGAAGTTAATCTACAGTGACCAGAAAAATGGATAATCAGATATCAAACGCTGCAACCAGAACAGGAGACCAAGGCATTGCGAATACGCAAGCTCAAGTTGGCGAAGTTGTTAACATTATGAGACAAAATGTTGAGAAGATTTTGGAGAGGGATCAAAAGCTATCAGAATTAGATAGTCGTGCTGATGCACTTGAGGCTGGAGCTATGGGATTCACCACAACAGCTGGAAGACTACAACGGAAGCACTTCTGGGAAAACATGAAAATGATGATAATAATCGGTGCTATTGGCGGTGTTCTACTCATCATCATTATTGTGTGGGCTACGCGCTAACTAATATAATATTATTGATAAATGTGTCTTGGACTAAAACATGGGAATTGGACAATAATTTAAATTTACTATTTAAGTGTTGCCTTACCTATATTTATGATAATAAAGTTTTTCGAAAAATTATACATTGTATTGCATTGTAATATTATATCCAGTAGTACATTTTCTGAGTTTTTTTTTTACCGGAAGAAGATTATGATTATGATGATTCTTTTTTATTACATTATAAAAAAACGTATAAAAAAAGAATCATTGATTGATTATTATTGTTTGATATATAAGTATTGAGCCTGTTCGACATTGGCAGATATATTTTTATCACGTGATTATTGACATATAGCTCTGCAGTCCCATTGGTAAATAAAAAGAACGAATGACTTTTGATTGGATAAGAATGAATATGACTTCATGTTAGAAATGCCCTAAAAATATATGATGAAAATGATATGATGAAATGACGAATATATTACGATTATTTGAAAAATGAAATGTATATATATATTAGGTTTTTACCTATGAAATTGCCGATTTGTAGGTAGGTATGACAAAATTGAGAAAAATGATATTTTGATTATTAAATGTCTGAACAGATTTAGATGCAATTGATAACTATAGTTAAGTACATGGAAAAAAAGCTATGCACTGCGTATATCAATTTCTCAAAAACAGAGTAAGTAGTATGATAAAAATATACCTACCTAGTCAAAGTAGTAAAACCGACGACACATTGAAATAAGGGTTTTCAATGACTTTCCTGTACCTGACTTACTCCTGACTTACTTAGTACTTTTTTTATCTAAAAGGTACATAGGTAATTCAAAAATTGATACAATAAAAATTGTAAGTATTTGGAAAAAATTTAGCTGTACTACGTAAAAGTTACAAACAGATTAAAATGTAAGAAAAAAACGGCAATTTCATAGGTAAAGACCTCACAGCAATTAACAATAGGTGATAGAAAGCGAAAAAAATAGATTGGTATAAAAATCTTTCGCTAGTAGGTCGACGATTTATATACCTTTATATATTTGTACCATGTTAATTGAGCAAAACTACTTGCAAGATAATAAAAACAAGCCATGTTAATTTTATTTTTATCGCTATTTTCGGTAGTTTTACAATTCTAAATATATTATTCGAAACAGTGCATATCGAGTTGCGATTCGTTTTATTGGGTGTGTTAACACACATCTCTAGTAAGTAGTAATCGCCATATTTTATTTTCTTTCGTTGACGTGACAGAAAACTGGAATTTGAACAGTTTTTCATCGAGTTTCTTGTGTTATTTTCTTTCCATATTATTTTCCAAGTTATCTAAACACCTGCTCAAATCGTTAAAATGGAAGACCAAGGAAGTTCAGTGCCCAGAGTGAGCGACAAACGGTTGGCACAAACGCAAGCCAAAGTCGACGAAGTCGTCGGGATTATGCGCGTAAATGTCGAGAAAGTTTTAGAGAGAGACCAGAAGTTATCAGAGCTTGATAACAGGGCGGATGCTCTACAGCATGGGGCAGCTCAGTTCGAGCAACAGGCAGGAAAACTGAAACGAAAATACTGGTGGCAGAATCTAAAAATGATGTTGATAATTTGTGGTATTGGTGCCATCCTCCTTATCATAATCATTGTGTGGGCTACGTCCGGATCTGGAGGCCCGTCCACGGCCGCGGTTGAAGCTACTCCTGCTCCCACTAATGCTGGCACTGGACGATAGATACTTTTCAAGAATGTTTTATGGAATAATGAATCATTAATTTTGTAGACTCTACATGAATCAGACAAACAAAACTTAAAGCTAGGAACTACGGTTCCATTATAATTTCTTAAATTTACTACATCTTTGGCTGAAACACACATTACATTTAAATAACATTTTTGATAACTTTCTACAATACATTTTAAGATATTTCCTATTGAAATTGAATATCATAGTAATATTTGTATTTTTATAACATTTACCAATTTCTGTAAAATGTAAGTGGGCCAACTTGAAATCACCTAGTGATCTTGTTTATAGTATTTAAATATTTATTGTATTGTTTATATGGCCTGGTGGTGTCAGAACTGATATTTTTACACATTGTCACATTCTAGAATGATAATGGAGAAAATTAAACCCAATTATATTATAAATGTTGATAAGATGCCTTAAAGATATATTATTACTGGCATTTGATGTAAGCACTGTAATTTGTACAATGTCAGGACTTCCTTCACATTGCTGATTGTGCCTATTCTTAGATCTTGATAAAATTCTATTCTACGTTAATTATAAGTCATGTGACAGGAGTTCTGATGCACAAATTTTTAATATTGTGATAGTATTGATTGAAGGTTGGTTAATCATTCACAATATGTAATTAATAGCACATTTGTTAGTTGGTGTTAAGGATATATTATGTTAGTTTAATTTATGTTTTTCCTCTCATATTGATAAAATTCTCACTGAGATTGTTTTGCATTTCTAACTGTTGAATGTGGAAGGGACCAATACTTGCCCAGCGTTGCAGAGCTGTCGTGGTCCAATAGATTCTTTATACAACTTGCTTTACTGTATAATTACTTGATTTGCTTACTTTATATTGCACAATATTATCCTGTTATGTACTTTAAGAAATAAAATTATGTATACCTTAAGTGTTGTGTGATTTATGATAACGATCTACTGAACAATACAGTACATTTATCAGGAGACTGTTTTTCAGATTATGATTTGTACACTTGGGTATTGTCATGATAATTTCCTCTAATCATCCTTCTTGTAGGATAATTTCTTTAGTTGTTTTATCAAACAGTTGATTGTGTATGAATTTCATGTTACTCTCTAATTTCTTCCTGTTTTGTGACTCCACATAGGTACCTAGAACAAATGCTTTATTAATCTCTGAACATGCTTAAGTCATGAAATTCTCTATCTATGGCTTATAAAGTGTAGGCGTCAATAATTGCGTAGGAAGGTAGTTTATTAAAATTGCAGCACCTATGTATTACACCAACAAGTATCCAGTTTCCATATAAAGTTATCGACACAACTATCAAGCGATATTGGGGAATGATGTAGTTGGTAAAAAAATAATTGGTAGGTATTTAAATTTATTGTTTGCATACTGAGGGGAATTTTCACCAAACATTTTGCGTTTAATGCTATCACTACAGAGCAATGCTGATGTGGATTCTAAAAATAGTTGGGCAGCAGTCAATTGAAAGCAGTTTTAAACAAACTAACAGCTACTGAATATGAGTCAGCGTTATGTACCTACTCCAGTTAGCTACTTATTATCACTCAGCTAGAGTATAGTTGGTATATGGGTAGGTATATATTTCTTTGCACTCAACTACTTAGGTAGGTACAAGTCAAGATGCAAATCATAGTTCTCTCTCTGCTATTGGTAGTTCAGAGTGATGAGATTTTTAAATCACCTATACTGTTACATATTTGACTAAGTTTCGTTATGGTAGTTTCCTCGGAATATCTCATAGTGCAAAAAAACACCTACGTCACTTTGCTACGACGTTGGTCACCAACCTTGGATCACATAAAGCCCAAACATGTAGGTCAGCAAGTATGTGTTATGGACATCTCCTTATATGGCCAACTCCACAATGTAGATATTAATGTATGTATGAAGTGACGTCATTTCGCCTGCTAGCAATCAGAGATGTATAAAATACCCTATACAAAGTATTTGAAATACAAGATGCAAGATACTTTAAAAAAAAGTATTTCAGATCCAAATACAAATACTTTTCTAAAAAGGTATCTGAAATACAAGATACAAAATACCTATCTTTCAAATACTTTTTAAAGATAAAATACTTTTGTAGGAAAACAAAATTTATTTTAACTGCCAAGTTTATTTATTCAAAGAATAATGTAGAAAGGTTATTACAAATCTTCGAAAATATTATAAATTGTTTTTTTTTTTTATAAATATTATGTTGTTTTATTTCAACATGACACCAAACGCAACTTAGCTCTCTGAACATCAATAAATTGCTATAATGTACAATGCAATATAGATTAATTCACATATTAAGAAAGGAATGCTATAATTATTACCATGGTGAAACATTTAACAAGTTTTTAGCATAATAAAGTAAATATTGTTTTGGTTTATTATTTGAGACAATATTATAAAGAGATTAATCTAAATTACAATGTATTAGGTACATAATGCCCTAGGTACATTTTCCTTTTGGACAATTTAAACAGTAACATACATATTCAACTAAATCTAAATGTCTAAGATATATTTATCAATAAATTGCTATAATGTACAATGCAATATAGATTAATTCACATATTAAAGAAAGGAATGCTATAATTATTACCATGGTAAAACATTTAACAAGTTTTTAGCTTAATAAAGTAAATATTGTTTTGGTTCATTATTTAAGACAATATTATAAAGCGATGAATCTAAATTAAAATGTATTAGGTACATCATTATGTACCCTAGGTACATTTTCCTTTTGGACAATTTAAACAGTAACATATATCTAAGATATATTTCTTAATCTTTATATTTTATTTGAGATTTTAACAAAAGTAATTCTTCAAACATTGTGTCACTCATCTTCCTTCTATGAGGCCTCATGATCATGCCCCCAAAGGAAAAGAGTCGCTCCACAGGGGCAGAGCTGGGCAAACAGGTGTTATATTTTAGGAATATCTTTTTTATCGTAGGATAAGCATTTAAGCTCTTAAAATTTGCATCTTTATTGTTCAGGTACTGGAGTGTCTCTAAATCACTGGTGCTGCTTGTGTTTTCGCCACTAGCAATAGAGGAATCAGAGTCCTCTAGGAACATATAATAAGATTATAGAAGCACAAGTAAGCGTAAGTTGGAAAGAAAAAATTAAAAAAAAGTAAAAAAATATTAAAGTCAACTGATTGTTTTGATTGCGGCATTCTTTTGTTTTTTAATGTAAATATTGCATTTCAAGTGTGAAAATGTATATGATTTGAAAGTCTGGACACTCTGGACATATTGTGAGTGATTATAATGTGTTGTTTTGTCAGTGTGTAATTGTGTGATGTGTTATTGTTATCAAAATATCATGTAGAAAAGTAATCAGAGTAGTGAAAAACATCTCAACCGCAATTTATAATCATCATAAAATCTTAATGTGAGTATATCTCATTATTTTAGCATTTGCGAACGAGAGTTCAGAAATTTGATGATAAGAATGATGTGCGAATTATATATCGTTAACTGTAAAACATAGCTTTAAATAGTAGTCTTCTATGAAGATACCTACAAGTCTTAGTCTGATTGTTTACAAAGTGGGCGGACATTTTGGAAACTTTTTCCTATCGTGTGTGTATTTCCACCTTAGGCGGGGACATTTTGAGAAAGATAGTTTTGCCATCTGTCATTTGGTTTTCGGTAATATTGACAAAATATTTAGATGACGTTTGGTTCATGGTTTGTAGTTGCGTTCGGAAAGAAAAAATGAAATTTATTATAGCAAAAGTATCTTGGGGAAAAAAGTATCTTCAAGATACTAAGATACCACAAAAATGTATCTAGATATAAGATACAAGATAGAATATATAAAAAGTATTTAAATACAAGATATAAATACGTATTTTGTATCTTGTATTTGTATTTCAAATACTTTTATCTCAGATACTTCACATCTCTGCTAGCAATGATAATAAAATCCAGAGACGCCTCTACAGAATATATCAAATATAATACATAGAAGGACATTGTTTCCTGTAATAGGATTTTATAACATACAGTACTAACTTAAATATTTTATTCTATTAATTTTTGGCCTTTTCTAAACAAAATATAATTTGTGCTGCGAACCCATCAGGATTTAGTACTAAGAAGCGTCCACGATAACGGACCAATAAACATGCATTATTAGGTACTTCTCTCTCATTGAGTCGTATTTCCTCATGACTGAGGGTCGTGACTCCCCCGCAGAATTAATTCGTTAGGGGAGTTCTCTTGGGCAGATACATCATGGTGGGCTTCCGGTCCTTACACGGAAGACATATGTCTTCGAATATTGTGGTCCTCAAACAAGTTGGTTTCCTTACGATGTTTTCCTTCACCGTTAAGCGAGTGCAAAACCACACTTAACTTGTAAATACACGTCATTGGTGTAGGACCGGATTCGAACCAGGGTGAAAAGACACTGAAACCACTGAGCCACTCTAGCTTTTTATTAAATATGTGTTATTTACTTAACATTAATGTTAGAATTTTCCAATCGTACTAAATATCTACTGAGAAGTCTATTGGGGAGGTTGTCGTAGTAGGTAAGCAAATTCCTATACGTACAGTCGTGAGATCATGCGCGTAGGCATATCAAATAACAACGAAACTTTAGGAGGCATGGGAGGAAATATGCGGATGGAGCCGACCATGTTCCGCTTTCCGCTCTGCTTCTCACTTGCTCTGCTAAGTACCTACTAGTACCTAGGTACTTGGTGATACCACAGTTGTCACTTTGAAGCCTTGAAATATCTTTTGTTTTGACTTAGTAGACCTAAAAATTGGTTTATATAGTGAAGTTAGATCTTGGTGGGTATCTAAGTAGATAATATAATATAAGTACCTACTTATGTATTTCTAGGCACAGAAGTACCTAACGCCAAATATTTTAAGGGTCGGTTTAGTAGATACCTATATTTACGAAATTATATGTAAGTAGGATACCTACTTAGACTCACATAAAGTTGGTAATCTACAGAAGTTGTAGGTAGCAATATTCCTATACCTATATATATATATATTTGGTTTTGATGTAAGTAGACACTGAAGCCACCCTTGTTAAAATATTTGTCCTCACTCCCCTGTGATGTAACCCTGTATACTAATGTACTTCCCGAGTTGAGTATCTAATACGATTAGTAAACTTCTAATAATGGAGCTTAAATGGAATCTATCCTCCAACTATAACTGGATCAAGGTTTTCCACGAGTTTCCTATGAAGTTAGGCGCCAGTTTACCACTAATTGTGGCGCTGCTCGGATACACAAGGTTACTATAATGTAGGTAGGGGAAAACAGTAGGTATTCTAATTAACTATCTACGCATTAATAACTAGTGGACGCCCGCGGCTTCGCTCGCATTATTTCAAGATAAAAAGTAGGTAGCCTATGGCACTCATAAAACCTCATACTAAAGTTCTATTTTATTTGTGTGTCCAATAAAGCGTTAATCTATCTATCTATCTATCATACTACCTAAGTACCTACTAGGTACTTAGGTAGTATGATAGATAGATAGATATCTAGGTACTACCTAGATACATACCAAAAATCATGATGATCCGTTCGGCCGTTTTTGTGTGTTGAGCGTATAACAGAGACACAGAGAAACAGTCAAAATTTCTAGATATTGTTGGAACGTGTTCTACTATCAATTCTAAGTACATATCTCCAAACATTTTTTTTAAATATCTACAATGTTCAGTTTTTCGACCCTCTTCAGCTTTATTATATGTAGGTACCTACTTGTATATATGGGAGAGGCCAACTCTAGACTCAGGAGTTTTCAAACCGCCCTATGGGCCTCTGGCATCGAAAACTAGTGTGTTTGTTCAATCGCTGTTCTACATAGTTGTGTATGTGCTGCATGATTAATAATATTACCTACATACTTACCATCTGCCAAAATTCTCATTAAATTAAAATTTCAACCAACCCCCGTGTTAACTGGATACCTTCGAGTTATTACATAGGAATCTTCTTCGTGCCGGTGATTGAACGAAACGAATTCTTTTTAAGATTACTTACCTACCTACTTGTGTATATGAATTTGGACTAGTTTGCCGTAGCTGTGGCAAACAAATACTGGTCCAAATTCAGCCGAGGGGCGATTACGAATTTAGATTATTAGATTATTATTAGATTATTAGATTATTATTAGATTATTAGATTATTATTAGGAATACCAACGCCAGATATCTATTAATTAGGTATATCAAAATAGGTCTACTCTACACTTAACAATGCGCTAGTGTAAAAGTATTCGAGGAAAATATAGAAGCATGCTGGACACGTGCTTACCTATTAGAGGTTTCATAATTTAGTACAGGGCAGTAGTTAGTGAGTCTACTTATCGAAGAAATCAGTAAATAAATAAGTGTTATCCATAAATGGCAAAGAAATATTGTATTATGGGATCATTTTGAATTTACTTTTGACCATCGTTGTACTTATTTATGTATTTATTTATTATGGCACACAAAACAGAATATTGGCGAGGCATTTTCGCGCGAACTACGATTTTAGGAGGTGAGGTGTGGGGGGCCGCCCGCGCGTCTCACTTCGCGCGCTGTCCATTTCTCGTAACGTTAGCACTACGCCACAGTATAAATATTTCAGCTGTTATACTATGATCAACTTCTATTACATTAAAATATTATTTTTGTCAGTTTTAAATATGTAAGCTAAGTAATAATTTATTACTTATATCTATAAATATAAAACAAAGTCGTGTTTGTTGTTTGAAAAAAAATACATAGGTTATATTAATAAAATTGCCGTGACTTTGTATATTCGCTGCTTAGATAACATGCAAAAAAAAATATCACCACATTTATTACGTTTATTATCGTATACATTCTGTTTGGATATTCTGCTTGGATCTGTTTTTAGGGTTCCGTACCCAAAGGGTAAAAAACGGGACACTATTACTAAGACTTCGCTGTCTGTCTGTCTGTCTGTCCGTCCGTATGTCACCAGGCTGTATCTTATAAACCGTGATAGTTAGACAGTTTTTTTTAGAAGATGTATTTCTGTTGCCGCAATTATTTTATTTATTTCGAACACATACAGTCGTAACAACAAATATAAATTACCATAATTATTACGTTTATGATTGTATAAATTCAGCTTGGTTCTGTTTTGTGTATTATGTGACAAACTAATGATGTTATAATATTATACTCACTCATTATTGATATTATTTTGAGAGAATTTATCATCACATTCTGCAAGTCATTCTTCATCAGCTGTAGAGTTTATAGTCAATAGTAAATAATATAAAAAATAGATAGATCGGCCTATTTTATGGTAAAATTGTTTAGTACATGATCCACTTACCCATCTGTCGTTGAAGTATTCAAATTCACAGGTTGCAATTCTACTAATGGACTGGTAGTATTAGATACTCGAGACTGCTTTTTCGACCTAAATTAATTAATTATAGAGTACTCGTACATAGGTACATACTTTTGGTCATACTGATATAATTTAGTCTGTGGCAAGTAATGACGAAAATTTACGAAATCAACTAAAATTATAGAAAATTCTCATATACCTGAGGAGAAACATAAAGAATAAAAAAATTGGGCCACTTTTAGAAATATTGTTGCGTGCTTAGTAATTTTACTTTAAAAAAAAGAGTAAACTTCATAATTTTACTATAAAAGGGAGTAATTTACATACCGTTTCTTATAGTTCTCTTTCCCTGTCCTTCTTTTAGATATTAACACTGATTTCTTCCTAACTTTATTTTTTTTATTAGCCATTTTCAATTATTACACTGTGGCAAGAATGTAAGAACGGGCGGAGAAAATTTGGCACAGGTCTAACGTTGGCAAGCGCCCGATTGCGACTGACGGGGTAGCGGGCGGCGCGGCGTCTTGTCAAACTGCTGGGAAATATTCAAGTTTTGGGATTAATAACTAACTCAAAATTATAGGACTTTAGTTGAAACCCAAATTTTAGCAGGTTCTCTGTAGTATTTAAAGATAAACATTTCTATATAAAAATGATGTGTAAAGTCAGAAATTTTATTAATAAGATATTCGATTTAGACTTTGCATAAAGCTGTATTTGGAATTTTTTATGATCGAGTAAAGTATACCCTATCGTGTAACAAATTAGCACATTCCTCAGACAATATCCTTAAGTATATTGTATATTTTTTGCAAGACCGATATTAAGGAGTAAATACCTAAAAAATTTGATATAGTAAAACGTTTTTTCCGCTTTTTCACTGGTGACTCGCCTTAAATTAACTTAATATACCTACGTTTTAAGCTGTATTGTATAAATAGAGTTTTTATGCGTATCCAAGAATTTTCATTTCCGTCCTGAATCAGTCTTAGCTCTCAATGTTTACCATCCAATTCCATTCTAATATCATTCTTGCGGCCCTCTGAAGTCGGTTTTCAGGAAAATGCTAAAAGTTCCATCTTCTATTCAGTCTCCATCTGTAAGCAAAAAAGAAGACGGTTCATTTCACGAAACCGTTCTTTGACAAACAAATTAAATACCAAAAAAAATATTGAGTTACCCAGTTCATAGAAAGTAAAAGAATAAAATTAACGAGGCGTTTATCACTGTTCTCAGAACTTACTTATACTAAGTAGATAGATAGACCTAGGTAGGTAGGTCCTCAAAAAAAGCCTCAGTATTATATCAAGGTGACGTCACGCACGCTCCGCGTCCAAACTTGGCGAGTCATTCACCCGTTCCTATTAGAATTTTGTGACCATCGCCTGCTTCCGAAGCGACATGTAAGTACATTCATTAATCTACTTGCTTATCTTCTCATTGTAGACCTCTTTTCTACGAATAATAATACCATAGAAATCCAACTGAGCTAAAAAAGCAATTCCACTGAAGTTGAACTCAATCAGTGCAAAAATTTGGAGGGCAAGGCTTAAAGTTTGAATCCTAAAGTCTGACGTTGGATAGTAGCATAGCCGGCAGCTATAATTGGTGACTTTCTGCTATTTCCGCTATCGGGCCCAATCACGAGCAAGATATTATGTGTGAAAATGGGCGTGAGAGATTTATGAAAAAAAAAACATTTCGAAGAATTGGGAAGGTATTTTTTGGGAAGGTATTGTATGGAATTACAGTTCCATGTAGGTATAGTTTATTCGTAGTTCTTTCTAGTTTCTATGTTTCTATACCATGGGGTGTGAATGAGTTGAACGACCAGCTAGTTAATCGGTACAATTCCATCGGAATTCCACAACGTAGTGGTGTCTACTTAAATGGTGTAGTTAGCATCGCATTAGGATTCCGATTAACTTGGCTGTTAACTGGATAAAGAACGGTAGTTTAGTTAGGTGTAGCTTGTTTGGTATCGTCTATGGTATCGTGTCGCCTCGACACCATCATCCATCATTACCTATGCGTAGTATTTTTAGCCGACTTCCAAAAAAGGAGGTTATCAAGTCTTCTGAAAGTTTTTTTTTACACAAGTTAAATAGTTGTAGTAATCCGATATCTACTAAATTAACATAACATAATCATTGTAGTTGGCCATATCATATAGATTATCGATTAACGAAATTCGCTTAGAAATATCTCTCTCACTTGATATATTAAGTTATTAATGTACCTGCCTACCTACAATAAATAACTATGTTTGACTGAAATTGCGTTATAAATTGCTATCTTGGTAGAAAGAAAGAAAGAAAACATTGTGGCAGATATAACAGAAAAGCAAATCTAAAATCAAAATTAAATTAATTAATCAAATATTAAAATCCTTAGATAAGCGTATTAAGTAAGTAACTAAGCCATGACAGATGCGTTTGATATCTAGTTAATTTGAAAGATCATGGGGAATTTAAAGTATGCAGCAATAAACAGTTGTGAGAAGTAGGCCAGCCTGTAAACAGATTCATATCATCATTTTAATTCCGTGCTCATAAAATTCAATTGCATTGCATTATAAAGATAGTGAAGTATCTATGGCTTCAAACAATGTTAGGTAGAGAAATAACAACGCAGTTTTAAACTCTTGCTGCTATTGGTAGTAAAGATGAACTGCAGGAGCATGCAAATGTGTCGAAAATATTTGGAGTAGTTATGAAACCAAGCTAAAAATAAGAAGAATTAGGTTTAATCTTTGCATAGAAAGCCTGTGTAGCTTGACTCCAAAAAATTAAAAGATTTAGGTACTATGAGCATATTTTACGTTATTTTATCTGATTATGAACTAGATTTTAAGTTATAATCTGACAAAAAATCAGATCTGTTAATAAATGAAGCATCTTGTTAATAGGAAGTTTTTCATAATTTTTAGTGAGATGATATCCCAAAATCTATATGAAAATTTTGAAAATATCCGTTCTTGAGAATACTACAAACCATCCCTCATTACAAATGGATGCCTATCTAAATATTGTATCCACAGCAACTCACCCCAAAATAGTAAAAAGTTAATGCGTTGCTTTCTCTTTGAACCCATGACCATAATTGCCATTACATAGCAGAAGCAGTGTTGTTATAAAAGCTGTCAGCAGTAACGAATGACAGACTGCGGTGCGGGGAACTAAAAGCTTTTTACTGGAACTTGCGAGCCAATGTTTACATTCGACGACTGGCTGAGGAAGAGTAGATAAAATAATCTGGAGATTCTTAACTACAGGTAGGTACAGGCCGACAAGGATCTCGTGGCGACAATCTAGGGCGTAGGTACATACACAACGACGCTTTTTTACTTGGTAATTTAGTCGCTAAATGAGTTTAAGAATCGTTTTGTAATTTAGACTTATGAACATATGTTAAACTAGTGGACGCCCGCGGCTTTACTCGCATTATGTCAGGATAAAAAGTAGCATATGACACTCCTAAGACCTCATACTACTTACATACCAAAAATCACATTGATCCGTTCGTTCAGCCGATTTTGCGTGATGAGCGTTTAAATAAACAGATAAGACACAGATAAACAGACAAATTTTTCCAGAAATTGTTGGAACGTGTTCTGTCTCAATTCAAAGTATCTCCAAACATTTTTTTTAAATATCTTCAATGTTCAGATTTTCGATCCTCTTTAGCTTTATTATATGTATAGATAGATAGATATTGTAGATAAAAGAGCGCTCATTCTTACCTAGAGACTGACAATTCAAATATCTGTCAAAAAGCTGATGTGAGTAGACGCGATTATAAAATGCTGCTTGATCTTCAGGAATCAGGATTGGTCCGTCAGTTGCAATCACTTATGTAATATTTGTTTCCAGCCTAAGTACCTAATGACTTATCACATACGAAAATGAAAACAGTTTATTATTCACTGGTATAAAATATATTACATTACTTTGTCAATAATTGATAATCATTTCGGACTCTTACGTTCATAATGAGCCGTCTATGAAGATAATATGACTTGGGAAGGAAAACACGCGCACATAAATAAGAATTTTCGGCGACAATTACATACCTACCTAATTTCACTGCTTTCGCCAAGTCTTAACTTTTTTATTGACTAAATATGAATGACAAAAAAGGTAAGACCCACTGGTAATTATACATACATATGAATAAGTAAGGTTTCTATAAAGCTCATTCTATTTCCTACCAGAATCTACTTAGAATGCAATGACAAACATTTATGTGTAGGAGTTGTTACGCATAGTAAATAGGAACATGAATGAGTAACGTTTCCTAGCCATAATAGGCAGGTATTGTACGTATTATTCTAGTGATCATTCTATATCTACGTTGCTTAATTTGGAGTCTGCTGATGTGTACATAATTGGACCTTTTTGTCTCAGTGACGAAGTAGTGAGTCACTAACTAAACTATGAATGCAAGGCCGCTGTCTGGTTTTCAAACTTTTATAACTGCCCAAAACTCACAAAACCATTCAAAGACAAAATCACATTATGTAACTTTGTTTATTTTATGTAAAACATACCTACAGTATAACTAAGTAGGTATATGTTACTACACGCGATACGAGTAAATTTTGCACCTAATTCTGTTTCCTTTCCAGTCTGTTAATTTGCAAAAAAAATGTTTTCAATTTTATAAGAAAACTACACCCGTACCTATTACAAAAAATATAATATTGTTACCTAGAGGAAATTTGGTAGGTACAACTTGTAGGTACTCTCTATTCTATGGTACAACTAGCTTATCATTTCAAGAAATAGACACAAAATTAAACAATTGACATTGTAAGTAGTGAATAAGTGACCCAAATCATACCAATTTGTGTTTACTGAGACGACAGGAAATATGGAAATTCCAGCGAATTTACAGAACTAGAGTTACGCATTACTAAATTACTAAATAGCGAGAAGTTTGGACGTCTATTCTTATTTATGGACCACCTAAGACGTCATTATTTAGATTAAGGTCAAGGTAAGCTTGTATTTGTAGTTTTAAAATTGAAGCTAACAGTAGACTGATAAGCGCGGGGCAAAGGCTCTTATGTTATGATGTATATAAACATGTACCTACTAACCAACATAACATGCAACTTAAATAGCCTATACATTCCATGAGAACAATCAAGCATGCCTGTCATAGCATTGCCTGCAACATCATACCAGGTAAATAAGAACCTACTCGTAGGGCATAGACTGTATTAAAGTAGGTACCTGCAAGTACCTACATTACCCCTCGGAATCTTATTGGAATGAAGATGAAACCGAGATTAAAAATAACACAATGAATAAGATTTATCTCATTAGGAGTGAACATGATTGCCATAAACAGAAGAGACGAATCGAGACGTGATTCATCAATAACATTACGACTTACGTAGACGCGACCGCCACCTCACCGAGCGAGACGCGGGTGTTCGCGCACGGCGCAGAGGTGGAATGAGCGAGAAACATAGTGTGGGCCGAGTGACGCCGACCGACTCCGCCGTCCCAACACGAGGCTATTTAAAACTGTGCGCAGGCCCCTTGGCGCCGAGTCCACCGTTAATGATCAGTGCTGCCTTGCCTGCCGCAGAGTGCGTTACTACGTGTTTACACACCGACGTTTCAGTGTTTGTTTAGTTTTATCCACATACCTAACACAATCGTGAAAATGGCTGACAGTGGTCTGAAGAGGAACATTCCCATCAAGCTCGGTGACTTCTCTGTCATCGACACCGAATTCTCCAGCATCAGGGAGAGATTCGACGCCGAAATGAGGAAGATGGAGGAAGAGATGAGCAAATTCAGATCAGAACTCATGAACAGAGAAAGCAACAACTTCTTCAAGAGCACTTCAAGGTATTTATTTAAAATTGACTGTATTTTAATTAGAAATTAATTTAATCTCTATTGACCATGCAAATTATTAGGCATTATCTTACCGGTTCGATAACCTAAAGTAACTCTCAAGATGTGACTAAAATTGAAAAGATAGGAGATAACATTACCTACGTGAATACAGAAGTTAAAAATTCAGAGAAAACAGTGGCCTGCTGGCTTTATCATGCAGTTCGTAAGTTGTCGGCCTTTTCCTAAAAGGGAATCTTGAATTAATGGGTCTGTTTCGCAAGAGCGGCCTGCCTCGGCCGATGTCGCCGGCTACAAGAAAGTAGATTCAAGTATACAAAAGGCATTATTTGGGAGCAGGGCCCGGAACGGCATGGCTTGTTCTGCAGACATCTCAGTCGCCTCCATTTAAAGCGTGCAGCGATACGTAAGCCCGACGCGGGATGATGTCATAAATAGAAATAGCAGCCGCACAGTCGGCGAGGAATGAGAGAATTTCGAAGCTATATTGAAGGAATGTCTGAAATTCAATCATAAACATTCATGTCTTGAAGACCGCTAATGTTTAGATATCTTTCATGTTTTATGTTATGACATCAGGATTGGATTTGGATACCTCGACGTAGGTATAGCTGCCATACGATAACATGTCTTGGATATAGTTGCTCGTTGTTGCTGGCCAAAAACTGGAATATTATCGGCGTGCATAATTATGCAAAGTATTCTTGGAAATGCAAAAACTGTCTGTTGAAAGATTAGCGGAATACAAAGTACCGCAACTCGACACGACTTGACAAAATAATATTTTGCTATACCGTTACTCCAGTTTTAAAGTGGAATTCTGTCAGAAGCTATTAATTTTAAAATAACAAAATAGTTCTAGCGGAAGTATTGACAAAACGGAAGTCTATGTTGCAAAGCAAACACATGTTTCGAGATTTATGAGCCGTGCGTGTCATTTGTGATTTTCGCCGAACAGCGAAATCTTGGACGCAATCTGGAAACCGGTTTACGATTTATTTTATCAACATCGGGTAGACGCGGTGCAAGTCGACAGTTTTACTGGCGCGAATGCACTCAACTACTGAAGTTATGTTTACGCAGAGATGTATAAAATACCCTATACAAAGTATCTGAAATACAAGATGCAAGATACTTTAAAAAAAAGTATTTCAGATCCAAATACAAATACTTTTCTAAAAAGGTATCTGAAATACAAGATACAAAATACCTATCTTTCAAATACTTTTTAAAGATAAAATCCTTTTGTAGGAAAACAAAATTTATTTTAACTGCCAAGTTTATTTATTCAAAGAATAATGTAGGAAGGTTATTACAAATCTTCGAAAATGTTATAAATTGTTTTTTTTATATATATATATTATATTGTTTTATTTCAACATGACACCAAACACAACTTAGCTCTCTGAACATCAATAAATTGCTATAATGTACAATGCAATATAGATTAATTCACATATTAAGAAAGGATTGCTATAATTATTACCATGGTGAAACATTTAACAAGTTTTTAGCACAATAAAGTAAATATTGTTTTGGTTTATTATTTGAGACAATATTATAAAGAGATGAATCTAAATTAAAATGTATTAGGTACATAATGCCCTAGGTACATTTTCCTTTTGGAAAATTTAAACAGTAACATACATATTCAACTAAATCTAAATGTCTAAGATATATTTATCAATAAATTGCTATAATGTACAATGCAATATAGATTAATTCACATATTAAAGAAAGGCATGCTATAATTATTACCATGGTGAAACATTTAACAAGTTTTTAGCACAATAAAGTAAATATTGTTTTGGTTTATTATTTGAGACAATATTATAAAGAGATGAATCTAAATTAAAATGTATTAGGTACATAATGCCCTAGGTACATTTTCCTTTTGGACAATTTAAACAGTAACATACATATTCAACTAAATCTAAATGTCTAAGATATATTTATCAATAAATTGCTTTAATGTACAATGCAATATACTCGTAGATTAATTCACATATTAAAGAAAGGAATGATATAATTATTACCATGGTGAAACATTTAACAAGTTTTTAGCACAATAAAGTAAATATTGTTTTGGTTCATTATTTAAGACAATATTATAAAGCGATGAATCTAAATTAAAATGTATAGGTATTAGGTACATCATTATGTACCCTAGGTACATTTTCCTTTTGGACAATTTAAACAGTAACATACATCTAAGATATATTTCTTAATCTTTATATTTTATTTGAGATTTTAACAAAAGTAATTCTTCAAACATTGTGTCACTCATCTTCCTTCTATGAGGCCTCATGATCATGCCCCCAAAGGTAAAGAGTCGCTCCACAGGGGCAGAGCTGGGCAAACAGGTGTTATATTTTAGGAATATCTTTTATATCGTAGGATAAGCATTTAAGCTCTTAAAATTTGCATCTTTATTGTTCAGGTACTGGAGTGTCTCTAAATCACTGGTGCTGCTTGTGTTTTCGCCACTAGCAATATAGTTTCAGATTATGTCAGCTATCATTTCAGCAACTTTTTCATATGTGTGAGCCCCCTTGAATGTTCTGCAAGCAATTGCAGCACTTTTCCTTTCAAAAGTCTCACTTTCAATCCAATGGACTGTAACCCCCAAGTAACTTCGTTTAGATGACGACCAAATATCAGCTGTATTGCACACAAATTCAACATTGTCCAACTGTAGCTTAAGGTTTTTCTTAAATTCATTGTACTCATTACTAATTTTATTCTTAGCTGTAATACGACACATAACTTTGGGAGGCTTAGTTAGTTGCTGTGAACCTTCAATCAAAGCTTTAAAAGACTTATTCTCCACTATTGATACTGGTGTCATGGTGTCAACAATAAATTGTACAATTAACTTGTCCAAATTAGCAGATCTCGAACCATTTAAATCTGTAAGAGTAGACTGCTTCAATTTTTTACATGTTGATTCTGAACCACTGGCACCACTGCTACTAATCTCTGGATTGTAGTTGCGTTCGGAAAGAAAAAATGAAATTTATTATAGCAAAAGTATCTTGGGGAAAAAAGTATCTTCAAGATACTAAGATACCAGAAAAATGTATCTAGATATAAGATACAAGATAGAATATATAAAAAGTATTTAAATACAAGATATAAATACGTATTTTGTATCTTGTATCTGTATTTCAAATACTTTTATCTAAGATACTTCACATCTCTGTGTTTACGGCATGAATACATGACCCAGTTGGAGCCGGCTGGTGCGTTTCAGGCACCTGGTGATGCAACACTAGCCTTCACACCTCTGTAGCCAGTGCTACTGCGTAGGTAGAACTTGGGTTTCGAGCGCGTCAACAATGTACTCGGCAAACCGAGCATGGAACACATCACACCACACCTATAGGATATAGAACGTGATGTACATCAAACCGCGCAGCTAAACGTTTAAAGTAAACACGACGATACGATTTCAATAAATGAAGTCACAAATATTTTTGGGTTTCGCAACATGCCGTTAAGTGTAGGATTGGATCTAACTGGTCCGCCCATATTGTTGCGCTGGATATGAGTGGCAGGCGAGTGGGTGGTAGCAAGAAGTGGTTGGACATATTTGGCTGCGTGTTAAATCAGTTGCAAAACAAGCAGGCGGCAGTACCTAGGAGCATTGACTTCACCAACTTGGCGACAAGGTGGCGCGGTTGTCTTGACGTAGCACACTCGCTTTGTTTGCTGTGTCTACAGCACCTCTGCTGTACAATACATACATTATTATAATCATAATATGTACGTTAAGCTTTTTATTGTCAAGTTATATGTTATTGCAAAGGCAAATAGCACAGAAGCAATATATTATGTTGAATATAAAATGTCTAAGATTATATTATATGCTCATACGCAACTGGCACGCATTTAAGTATATCTATTTTATCTATATATGGTATAATTTAATGTGATATTCGATTAATTATTTCCAAGCTAATGAGTTTACGCTGAGGCCGTATAACGTCTCGAACACCTGTTTCTAAACATGAAGCTAATCAATAAACCTATAGGGGTGATCATCAATATATGATTAGGACGACAGAAAGAAACCCCGTGAATATAACCGCTTGCTTGCCCAAGGGGGGTCCGCGCGCAACGCGACTTCAAGCTGACTTCAAGGTCATGTAAACTACTACTGGGCATGGTCAATTCTAAATTCTCGATTTGTTAACTACTACTTGCCACGGGCAAGCAAGCGGTTAATATGAATAGTGCCATCAAATTCATTTCGATTCATAGATACAAAGAGTACGTAACTAAATTGGATATAGCATTTTTTCCATAGTTCCTATAAATATAAGCCCAATGGATCGCATGTTTAAGAGTAATTAGTTGTATTCTAGGTAATACAATGCAAACACTGTAAATACTTGTAGATTCATGAAAAAACAATTTAATGGATAGTAATCACTTCATTATTACTTGGTTTATAAACATAGTGAGAAGAATAAAATTAATGATATAGGTAATCCATTTTTACCCCTACTAACTAGGCCCTGACATCTAGCAAAGATTCCCAGTTTTGCCTACTTTAATTTGAAAGAGTTATTTGATTACTAGTTGAACCAAATTGAGCTTAATATAACTAACAAATAATATTGCTTTTTGCATGTCTTACAATTTCGAATCTGTTTCCTCCGGAGGAGTAACCAAGTCGTCAGAGAGGTAAAAATGATAGAAAACAGTGTTTAGAAGTCATGGTTTATAGTTGTTTATCTAACCATAGCTGGTGTATATAGTGTTCGTATCTAAGTACTAATATTATATTTTACGCATGTTATTTATGTAATGTTTATATTGTACAGGGTTATTAGTAAGTAGCAGCGACGAGAAACCCTTCAGGAGATAATTAATTTATGTAGTTTACAAAGTACTACTCGTACCAAACTTGTGTTGTTTGACTGTCGGAAAGAGTCAAAAAGTAGTCCTAAATTGAATAGCAATCTGTATGCAATAAAACTGTTTACAGTTTGTAATACCTATTTAGAGGTCTAAAGAAATTTGTTGGAATACTAAGATGAACTTCTTAAAGTACCTAGCTGCTAAATTGCTTCTGAGTTACTGAAAACCCTGTATAGTGCTTGCAATTTAAACCTAGTTTTCTGTCATCCTTGGTATGAACATTATGTATTGGAAGTTTGTGTTCGTAATTACTTTACACGCTTTATGACTATAATTATGTGCCGCAGGGAGGGACGATTTCCATACAATAGCTTCGCATGAATGGATGCATCTTATAGGATGCATATTGTCTTACTCAATCGTGCATTGTGAACATAATGTTCTTGTAATATTTGACCGCAACATTAATGTTTGTTCAAACAGCATCTAAGTGGCAATCAGTTAATACCTAGTTTATTACGTTTTGTAAAGGAAATCGTCTGTCCGTCTGCCAAAATACTTACGTTTTATGTATATGTATATCTTAAATGCATTGGCTATTTGCATATTCTTTACTACCGCTTTATGTACCTATCAAAGTATACAGTCCTAATATATTTACATGTATGGAAGGTGGCACCTAGCACCCACGGTCTCATTAAAATTGGTTTGTAACTAATTAAAGCACCATCCATCATATTTATATCCTGGCGTTGACAAAAAGTTTACACAAGAAAATGTGACATCATCGCGTCTCAAAACACGCAAAAAATCCAATGAGCAAATACGGTACTCCTACACAAAAACGCTGGCTTGATATTAAATAAATATTTGAATTATTTTGAGTTTAGTTTCTCAAATATCCCTACATGTATTAAAGATACGGTCTGAAGTGTTTGTTGAAGAATCGCTCTGTAAAAAGTAACCTTGGACGAGACCAATCGTGACTACTCAATCTGCATTGTGAAGATTAAATAGGTATATATAGGTACAGGTAGTGTATATAGCGAGAACTGATATAGCATCTCCTCTGACAATGAAGGCGTGTAGGCGTGCATTTTATAATGTTACGTCCAGCTCTATTATAAATTGGACAGTGCCTATATAAAATTGTACGTATCATAAATGAATATCGACTTAACAGGTAAATTCAAACGTAAGGTATTCATGTAATGTGTATTTTATTTATAGAATGTATTTCTACTCATTTTGGTCAACTCATAAGGGGATACTCACGCTGAATCAGACAATAAAACATACTGTAGGTAGTTCAGGCATCGTAAAATCGCGAATCCAAGCCCATGTTCCCATGACATGACGTAGACCACAAATGGGCCCAACATACAACAACTATAGTATACAATTGGTCACAAAATACATTGATAACCTGTATCTGCCCACGCCAATATCGATGAGATCATGATTCTGTTGACACTGACCTTGTATCTGCATTGATGATACCAAATGACATCAGCTGTTGTGATAAAATAACCACAAAAGCGGATAATTAGTTATGCATCGACTAAGTCGGTAAACATTTGAGCGGCAGTGAAGCGTTATGGCATATTATTGCATGAGCTGGAAATAAATGTATGCCTAGATATAATCTATAGAAAGAAAGAAGAAAGAAACAAAATATGATCCATTAATCTTGTTTATACTTTGTAACGTCCCAAAGCGACAATTTGGCAAAGCAATCCACGTAGGAGCGCCAGACGTGTTTACAAAGTTCTGGACGATGAAAGTTTTCGGAAAATTCAATGAGTGTTAGACTTGGCAAATGCATTTCGTTTGAAGGAAAAAAACATACTAAATGATGCATGGCGTTCGCGTAGGTATATTTGTGCTGATGTTGTTGAATCACAAGCCATTTGGAATGCCAAATTCCAATTCATAAAACACGGCGAATTTCTCGGGAATTACAAAATTGAAACGCGAGCCTATTAGGTGGGTGTGGTTGTTAGTTCGCTCAAGCAATTTCCATTCGATAATTCCTGCGCGAATTCGATTAAATTTCCAACGAACAGACATTCAAGTCATTAAATTGTTGTGTTAAATGCCTTTCAAATGGATTAAAGAATGCAAATCTAGCGTGATAGTATTCCGCATGTTAGAAATGAGTTCAGACCCGCAGTGGGTAGTAGTTTTTTGATCCGTTCACTTGATAAGGTCTCGGTAGAATATTTTAATTTTTAGTGCAGCGCATGCTATTATTTTTTATCGCCGGTCGCATATAAAATGAGTATTTCCCCAGGCATGCTAACTGTATACGGGCAAGGAATGAAGTAGGCTGCATTACTTGCATTGCATAATGACGCGTACAATTCTATGGAGCTTAAATAACGGTA
Source organism: Macaria liturata (assembly GCA_964023185.1). Lineage (NCBI taxonomy): Eukaryota > Metazoa > Arthropoda > Insecta > Lepidoptera > Geometridae > Macaria > Macaria liturata. Next base: position 6,519,045 of record OZ026806.1, on the reverse strand, counting down.
ATGGGCTTAGTAATTAATTTCTGCTATTTATGGCGTACTGTTAAGAGAACAATTTATTACTTTTGTAAGACACTCGGACAGATTTAATATCATACTTTATTCGAACAATTTTAATTAAAATAATTATCTACAGTAGGTGTAAACTGTGACATTCGTTTATCAACATGCACTCCATTCAATAACACACAGTTATTGAACCTTATCGGATAGTTAACAATAATGGCAAATTCAGTTTCAATTGGTATGTACTAACTTAGCACAATAGCGCACTGAGCAACACATTGTACAGGCCCGTCTGATTACAATAATATCACTATATATTAGCGATTAATATCAATGAACAAAAGCAACACTAGACTAAAGTCTTGGCTTGACAGGTTACAATCTAAACATTAGTTGAGCGAAAATAGACGGTCCTGCGCAAATGTGATGGGTGAATTTGGGTTGTATTTCGAGTGGCTTACGGTTGTGTTTTCCATGTTGCAGCACGACCACATCCTCCCAGCACAGTGACAGCAGACAGCTGGCCGAGCCCAGCCACTGGGACAGTTTGAACTCGCCCCTGATCCAGGACGAGGGAGACGGCAAGTCGCTGAAGCTCCGTTTCGACGTCAGCCAGTACACACCTGAGGAGATCGTCGTCAAGACCGTAGACAACAAATTATTGGTGAGTTTTACTAACAAACCTTACATATAATAAAAGCTGAAGAGGGTCGAAAGTCTGAACAATGAAGATATATAAAAATAATATTTGGAGATACTTACAATTGGAAGCAGAACACGGTCTAACAATTTCTAGAAATTGTGTATTTTGGTTTGTGTCTCTGTTTATTAAAACGCTCATCATGCAAACACGGCTGAATGGATCATGATGATTTTTGGTATGTAGCTAGTATGAGATCTTAAGAGTATCATAGGCTACTTTTTATCCTGAAATAATGCTAGCGAAACCGCGGGTATCCACTAGTAAACATATAAGGACGAGACTTTGCAAGTAATTGTGTAGATAGATTACATGGATTTACACATGTTTGCGGGAGTTGTGAACACTGATAGCTTTTTAATGTACAAATGTATCTTCTAAATAAACCAGGAGTTTTTTACGTACATCATTAATTTATCTGGTAAACAATATATATTAGAGGGACAACCGCGTAAGGCCTATCCGAGATTTTATTGTTGCTATTGATATCCTGCATAATAAAATCGTGATTATTTTATGTCGTCTTGGATCATTAAATTTTCTTGTATGTAAACTATTATGTACCATCTGGTAACATATTTAGTAAACGGGAAATCTTAGAAACAATACTTTTTAGTCGCTAAATATACTTGTTAATTAGGTAAATTAGACATCTAGATCATCTAGCTCAAACTATACCTAAATATTTTCTCAGCCAGATTAGCTCTAAATCACTTAATGGTCAAATGATTACCCATCTATAACAAAACATGCCGTTTTTCAAGCATTAATCTCAGTTTACGAGACTATAAACATCCCGTATAAGCTTGCAGCACAAACTAAAATGGAAAGATTACATAATCTACTGACGTCATCGTTATAAAATGTAGAATATCGGATAGCAACTGCACGATATTCGTGAATCAAGCAGACATAACTAATAAAACGATTTTATCACACATTTTAAGTCATTTAGTGCGATACCACTAAGTGACAAGAATTATAGACAAGTCTAATACTGGAGATATTTCTCGAAAGTTTATTTACGTATAAAAATTGGCTCAGAAGTCTCACCTCAGGCAACATGCCAGCGTTAAAGTAGCGCTTTTGTATTTTATCGGGGTTAGTTGAGACAAAGCGTGCGTTCAAATAACTGATACCGACTTGTAGAGGTCGCTCGTTAATCATGCTGTTACTGAGTCCTTCTCAAATGTCATTGTAAATTTTAAATTTTGTTGCTTTTCTGTCATTGGATGACCTAATGCATTTAAAACTGGACAGCGCTTACAGGTCAACATTTTGCAGTATTGTATTCTACTTAAAGTATCTTGCTTTAAAGTTCATCGTTTGACACACTCCCACTATTTAATATTTTACTTATTGGATGGGGAAAGGCAGCAATCAGCATTTGCACATGTTTGGCAATATTGGCCCTAACAACAATTTCCCGAGCATTGATAACGTTCTGCAAATAAAGAAATAAATAAAGAATAAATATTCTGGGACATTGCACACATCGCCATCTAGCCAAACACTAAGCAAACGCTTGTGTCGTGGGTACTAGATAACGAATATAATACTTATATACTTTTCTTTTGTAAATACATACTTATTATACCTATATACATACAAACGACCAGACTCAACACATGTAATTATATTTTTTTTATAGTTCAATGAATGACAGTGAATAAGGTCCCTATCTCGTGTATTCCAGGTCCACGCCAAGCACGAGGAGAAGTCCGACACCAAGTCGGTGTACCGGGAGTACAACCGCGAGTTCCTGCTGCCGAAGGGAACCAACCCGGAGGCCATCAAGTCGTCGCTGTCCCGCGACGGAGTCCTCACCGTGGAGGCGCCCCTCCCGCAGCTCGCCATCACAGACAGGCAGATACCCATCCAGAAACACTGAGCACGAGCCTCGCTATTCCATACTTTGTTAATAATTTATTTTAATTTTTACGTCTTAAAAATTTACTCTAAGATCGATTGGCGATATTTATTTACTTAGAATCTTTTAGGGAATCTCAAAAATTTATTAACACATTAATTCGTGGGTCAATTATTTATGGTCGTTTGCGGATGTTCCGATCTATTTTGAGCACGGATTGCATGTTTAAATGTTTAGCAGACGTTTGCTTCGGAGATGATTGTGTTCAAAACTATTTGTTGCATTTTGTACGGCTCGATTGGATACTTCGGTGAATTCTGATTTGATTACCCCATGTGTAAGGAAATAAGGTTAATGAACAATTTTCGGAAGATGATATTTTTGAAGGAGCTTACAAGTGTTCTTTGAACAATATTAAAAGTATAATAAACTGTAATTAGTACTCGATGTTGAAATGCAAAGGCTATGACAACGACTATTGAAAAAGTGTCTTAATATTTATACGCATAAAGTCCATTTTGCTTAACACCGGTCTGCAGGTCGCAGCTATAACAAGCATGTTATATTTAAACACCAAGTTAACAGCTTCACTTGATACACATTTATATTTTAGTACAAACAGTTGTTACGAATGTTTTAGATGTCAATAAAAATATAAAAAGGCTGTTTTGTTTTATTTTTAGTAACTTATCCCAGTATAATAACGATTCCCATATGGCAGATCCGATTTACTCTCTATTTGAAACGTTTATGTTTAATTATTCCAGAGATATGAGTCAGTATCCATTTCCATATAAAGTAAGTTCATTTCACACAAAGTACTTTATATTCGCCCACCTGAAACAGCCTTTGGAGCAGGCCTTGACCTTGGATTACGTCACTCTGTCACAGCACTTAAATAAAATATGTACATGTTACACTATCTAGATCGGTACTCTGAAAATCATTGTGTAGTAAACATCAGTCATCTTTGTAAAAGGCAAGCTACATGAATTGTAGTAGCTATTGGGCCAGCAAGTTCTTAGCTTCATGAAATATAGTTATTATTGGGTCAATTCAAAGTTAGAATCAGATATGCTTTTACTAGATACGAGATTTTCTGTAGATTGTAGTAAAGTATCAGGCTAACTGCATTTAAACACGAGTTTACAATCCTAAGTTTCCAATGCTTTACAATAATGAATTAATGTTAATTACACTTACGTATAATGTACAATGCGTCTTGCCGTATAATCGTCGAAACTACAGAATCGTTTTTGATTAAAGTTTCTCTGTGCCCTAAATTGAAACATACCTAATCGAGAAATCCATGGACAACATACATTCATACACTCACAAGGTAAGGCTAAATAAATCATATTTTTACCAATTCCGATAATATTAGATACAAACGTACGAGTCCAATTTATAACCTTCCTTTTTCAAGACATCAGTTAAAATTTAGTTTCCTTCGTTTATACGCAAGTCTATCTACAAATAAAAGGTACCTACACTGTGGCCCTTAGCGGAAGCCGGGTCAACTGGGCCAGCTAATTACGTAACCTCTACATTGCACGGTATTTAGCACGGGCGTGATGCAATGAACAAAGGAAATCTACACCGGTACCCTACTGCGAGCTATAGAGCTTGGTTAGTACTTAGTACCACAAGGAAGTCTTGTTTTAGGACCTGTGATTTAATTATTCATGGTAATTTTATCAAGATGTACGTATGTACGCAAAGTACCTAGTATAGTTGCCTACACAATGGGACAAATTAATGTAAATATTTGGAAAAAATCTTAGTGAATATTAACCCAAAATACCGGATGAGTGTCGTAAAGATATAAAAAAATATCTAATTTATCCGAGTAAATGACCTTTTGTTTTACTTTTAATTTTACTTAATTGTATTCTTTCTATTCTCATTTTCATGGCAAGTAATTAATGTTATTGGCTTAAAAATTGTATGTAGATAAATATCTAACCGAATTAGATAGATAGATAGAAAATTCTTTATTGCAACACACGATAATAATTATTCACTTATTATTGAATTTCACTCAGAACTTGATCAAAATAATGACGATAACGTTAACTTTTGTTTGAGTTAGTAGGTAGGCGTGACATACCGAAAGCTAGCACATTTATAACCAGCTTTGTTAAAAACATTTATCCCAAACATCAACTGAATGAGTATGACTAATCCAGACGCCTACCATTGTTTCAGAGAGTGTGAAATAAAATGATAAATGAAAGAATGACTAACATCATCGTGGGATGGTGTCATCTTGAAGAAACGCTGGGATTTCTGACATCTGTAATAGCATCTGGGATTGAAAAACGACTCATTCTTGTATTTGACTCGTTAAAATAAGACTTTGTGTGACAATGAATGGCGTTGGTGACGAATTTATATGGGGTGGTGGTTACAGTCTGTTTACTTTCGTTATGGGTAAATTTCTGTGGGAGAGGGACAATGTATGACATTTTTACAATATAGTAATCCGTATTTAAGACGTCATGATTAGTTTTTGAGTTCATCTTAGGTCAGGTCTATCCAATGTGGTGGTCTTATGGTCATAAGTATACATTTATTTTTGTTCATAAACCTTCGAATCTATCCTGTTTACTTAATTTATTTTTACTGTAAACCATTCAATATATAAATAGATTTATAAAAAGCTTCGATTAGTATTAAACAGGTATGTGAATACTAGGAAAACATAACACAAAAGATGACTAATGCGAAAAGTATGACGCTGTTACAGGAAGAGCGAATTTCAATTCACGACTGTCGCGCACGAGTCTGCGCAAGCGCAGTTTTTGCACTTGGCCGTGATAATTACAAGTCTAGGTCTCAGACTAGATACCTACATTCCTGAGCTGCGAGGTAGGAAATCTAGATTTTAACACGGTTGAAATGTAAAGGATTTGTAATATTACTTCAAAGTTTTTATCGATTACTCAACATGCTCTTTAAAAAAAAAGTTATTCAACGCTAGCAACGCGAATATAAATTCTGTTAGATGACAGTTTTATGAGATGCGCCTGATTTATAGCTTTCAATAAATTGCGCGATGCTCAGAGGAATATTCTTCTCTAAAAAGCATAAAAAATATATAAATTAAAATCATATAAGCCATGATCAGCTCAATTAACAATCGATTAATACCAAACGAGTCATCAGAGACAAATCACGTTCCGCGATCGATTAGAAGATCGAAGGTTGTCTTACTGAGAATATATTACGTGATCTAACTGAGAAATCAGATATTTTGGCAAACCATATCCGTAGAGTCATATCCTTTGGTTGGGAAACAGCTGTGACTGCTCTAACAGTGTAAAGAAATGCATAGAAAACTTATTAAGCTTTCAACTAAAGTCTAAGACGAAAAAGTTAAAATAAGTAGGTATGTACTTAAATAATATGTGTGTGCATTTAATGTAATGTATATTGTTGCAGGGGTTTGATGGCAGTCAGTCAGTATAACACACATAATTGTACCAAATCACGTTGATCGGAAGCCGACCTTATAAATTAGGGATTTGAAGGTTGTAGAAAGGTTTTATGGCACACCTTTCATCTTCATCGGGCTCTTTTTAATCTATACGAGATGAAAATAAATGAAAATATTATTAAAGGTATATCCAATCAAACCAAAACTAATTACAGACTTACAATGTTGTGGCTCGAAATTGAATAAGCAAAGTAAATCTTGCCCTTCCAGCGACGAGCCCAAATATAAACATTTAGATTTACGACAAAGCGAAGATGTGCGTAACTAATGGTAATTATGCCTATCAATTATACAGCTTCCTTAATTAACTCACTCAACTATCTACATATGTCTACGCCAAAGCCAGAAATAGAAGTAAGAGAGGGGTTCCAAAACTGCAGCCGACACTCATAACTCTTTGAATCATAATACACATACATATTTTATTTATTACTAGTGGGTGCTCGCAGCTTCGCTCGCATTAAGGAGTACAACTTGCATCCCCTATTTCACCCCTTTAAAAGTGGCATTTCCAAAATTCCTTTTTTTTTAGCGGATGCCTACGTCATAACATCTACCTGCATGCCAAAGTTCAGTCAGTCAGTCACCTTTGAGTTTTATATATTTAGAAGATAGTATGTGAAAAGAATCATTCACATAGAAACTTGTGAAGACCAGAATTATTTCTTAAAAAAAAACTATATCCGTCTCAGTATACTGCACTTCTTCCTTAGTTGAAACATACTTAAAAATATCAATATTATGTCACTTTTAGTTCAAGACATCCGTGAACATAACACTCACGTAATTTAACATACATGCTAAATTTGAATTTGATGACCTATTTTGAGTTTCTGACAACATGCGTATACTTAACCAACTTTTAAAACAAATTGATTAAAAATATTTTTCAAATTTTAAGATTTCGAAAGACTAAACATACACTTTTAAACGTTTCATACTGGTAATTTTTGTTAGGTTCTCGATAAAATAATAACTACAGTGGCGCCATCATCCGACCGTAAACATAAATAGCAATGTCGGCAATTTTGATGCACCAAGTACAATACTGATGAATGGGGTAATGTAATAGAGAACTAGGTCTTGCCAATTTGTATGTTTGTAGAATAGAAGGACTTTAAATTGAATGATGGATGGCAGCACAGATAGAAGTGACGACATTGCAGTTACGTTCTGACTCGAGCATGATTTATAGATGTATGTAGTGCATTGGATGATTTAGGCAAGTGGGTGCTAGATTGTGCTTTGTGAATTTAGTATTATTGTTGGTAGAAAACTTTGCATTATTGTAATGCAAGATGTTGAACAGACTTATGCAGGACTGAGTTAAAACAAAGTATTTATTAGAAGTGGAATTCACTGTCTTGCAAATTGATCAGTCAAATTTCACTCTAAATAATACTTCTAAGTTTATTAGAGATTAAATAAGATTTCTAGTCTTTTATCAGGATTTCGGTTAGTTTTTTACATGACATCATTGTCATCATCCACAGCCCTTGGGATCCCACTGCTGGGTATACACCTCCATGTTCTTACAGCTAAAAAGTTAGTGGAAAAGACTCACCAGTGCATCCAGTCACTACTATTTCTAGGGTTTCTACCATCTTTCCAAACTTTCAATACCAAAACTTTGTGAACATTTCAACAACATTTATTTGGTCAACACATTAGTAACATAGTTCTTGGCTTGATAGACGAGCACTCCCACCGAGCACACGATCAATGCTTCCGTCATATAGTTCATGGCGATCTCTTGGTAGGACTTCTCTTTGAGCAGGTCTGCTGGCTGCGGGTTGCGTTTACTTATCTGGAATATAAGAAATTAAATGTATTAGAAACATAACACAAAATGGCCAAAAACGGTTTAGAAAGAAGCATGCAAGACATTCTACTATATGCAATACAAAAACTAACAACTAGCAATTATACCAACTATTTTGCCGGCAAAAATAACTTGGTTTTTCAAGTTTCATGGCATTTGTTTAATTAAAAATGTATTGAGCTCTATAAAATTTTTCACAGCAGTGGTCTCGTACAGTCAGAGGCCTGTCAGGCGGTCAGAGACCTCTCGACACCAGCCAGTCTCATACAAATCACTAAAGATACAGAGTTCTATAATAGTATTTTGAACTTACTTTAATCAATTTCATAACTACCTATCAGCAGGGTGTTTCACAAAGACTCGGATACGGATACGATACGATTGAGACGAAAATCAATCGGTACGAAAAAGATTTTTCAAAATCACAACGCAATGATTCCTTTAACAAATCTGAAGGACCTGGGCGCCCACCACGATGTATTTGCCCAAGAGAACTCCCCTAACGAATCAATTCTGCGGGGGAATCATGACCTTCAGTCATGAGGAAATACGACTCATAGAGAGACTTACTTTAGCCAACTTCACAGCCATCCTCCTGAGCTGCTTCCTGTCCTTCCTGAGAGCAGCACACATGTTGGTGGCAGCTTGTATCACCGAGTCGGGTGGCTTGGCCTTGACCTCCCCCTTGCAGGTGCGGGAGTAGTCCCGCACCACGTACTGGAGCGAGGCCTCCAGGATGTACACTTGTTGGAGGTGCGAGCCCAGGGAGGTGAGCCCGTCTACTGTCCTGGAATCATGTAAAGCAAGATGTAAGTATAGTTCCAATAATAGATTTAAAGAAGAAAGAAGTTCAGTTTGCATTGACTTGTTGCAGCCAATACCTACTCTGACGTTCCATGGTTGGATGGATTGTTGCTTGTCTAATAACCAATGGACTTATCATGAGAGTGTACACAAAAAACAAAGCTTATTTTAGTATATAGCATCGATCGCGCGAGACGAATCAGGAGGCGAGGTCCGAGTTTGAGCATAACGCTCATTATTATCATGCTTCAGGCCTCCTTTGAATGTGCCAGCTGCGTCGATATTATACATACATCATCCGTAGAGAACCCGATTAAGCAGAGCATAAGAATGGTCGTGCTAAACAATACCTGGGAAAGTTACATATCTATGTAATTCTGCCGCCAAGTAGGTATTAGTGAGCAAACAATGCTGTGTTCTCCTTCGAAGGGCAGTTTCAGAGAATTTATAAAATATCTTAACTTCTGTTGCGACCCAGTAGTTACATGACTTGTTAAACAAATTTTACTTTTAAAAAGCCTATGTAATAGATAGATAGATAAATTCTTTATTAAAACACCACATATAAAGAAAAAACGATACAAAAAAACATAGAAATTAAAATTAGTGTCTTAATTGGCGGCCTTATCGCTAAGAGCGATCTCTTCCAGGCAACCAATCTGGCAGGGATATAATCTTTAAATTAAGTGAGTGGGACGAGGTGTTTAAGATATTAAATGAAAAAAAAGATCAAAAGGTTTACATATACTACTTATACATATATGAATAAACATAAATAAATATTACAATAATATATACATACATAATAATAGCTTAATACAAGAAACAAAATAAAAAACATCAATTTATGTCAGAACCAAAGAAGATAAATACAATTTCTTAACATTGTTTTTGAAGACATCTAGCGATGGTGCTTTCCTAATATCTAGCAATGTAAGTTGCAAAGTGCCGTTGTCGATATAAGTAGGTATAGTAAGCAAGTACTTACCTATTATTTAATATCTAAACGCCCAAATACAGATGGAATGACTGTGGCCGCAGATGATGATTAAAAAAAACACACAGACGTCATTTTACTTACGAGAAATTATCAGCCTTTGCAGCAGTCAATCCCGGCACAGCCTTCAACTTCCAAGCTCTCTTATGGAAGTTCCTCAGTCCGGTTGTCAGTCTTTGTCTTTGGAACGGGAGGTCTATGCCCAGCCGTATCATGTCTGGTTCTTCAAGGAGGAGGAATGTTCTCAAGTCTATACCACTCTGCTGGATGATGGCACCGAGCTTCTCACAACTCATGCCGTAGAGGAGGTGGGGGATTTCACTTGAGTAGGTAGGCCTGGAAAATTATAAATGAACCTTTTGAATTGCCAGTTTAGATGTTTGTAAGAAGTAATAGTACTAGGTACAAAATTGTCTATCCATCTATGGCCAATAAATAATATGTTAACAACTTTTATCAAAGATTGGTTAGTTTCTTAAAGTTATTAAAGGGAATTTACTTAAAAATAAATATACATAACTTAGATACAACACAGGTACATGAACTACCCTGTGAACTGTGTGTGTGTGTGTAGTATGTAGTATGAACTGTCCTGTATTATGTGACAAAATAGCATGCAATTATATTGCAATTCTTGCCTTGTTTTTCTTTTTTATGTAGCCTAGATGTATTGTATTGTAACTGAAATAATGCTAAGTGACACACAGGCTAGGCATAAAAATAAAAACTTTTTAACTGGATTGGATGTGTAGATTTAAAGTTATCACATTGGTCAGTCTCAACCAAAGCAACTTACTTTCCCTTCTGTGAAACTCCAGGGTAGAAATCATGCCAGGAATAATCTCCTTGGTCGAAATAAGTGTCTATTTCATCTGTTTCTTCTTCAACATGTTTGTTTAGTATTTCTACAATGTTTTGGTACTCATGTGAGAGGGCTATTTCCATCACTTTGCGGTTGCTGTTGTCAACTTCCAATAGTCTAGCGCCTCTTGATATCAACATTTCTAGTATTTCTGGCTGGTTGTGGTGGGTCGCCCAGAATACTGCCTGGAATGTATGAATTAAATAATTAAAACTAGTGAATTTAATGTATCTTTTTTTACGTGGGATAGGTTTACGTTTGACTACAGCCTAATGTTAAGCATTGCTGCAGCCTAGCCTGTGCACAATATCATACCAGCTTAAAAATATAATAGTATGTAGGTACAGACAGGTACATATTTTCTTTTTTTCATATTGTATAAGCTCACAAAATATGATAAATTATACAGCATACTTTCATCCATTGGTTTTTGTATTCACTCAATGCAGTAGTTCTATCTATCAGAAAAAAAACATAAACCTAAGAGCAAGTTTCTTGGCTTTCTGCCTGAGTCATTCAGTGTATTATGTTACAATAGTCACTAGAAAGTCTGTCCATGTTTTACCCTTTCAAAATGAAAATTCCTTTACAGTGTATCTTAGACAAATGAGCAATGAAGAAAAATGGAGATAACATAGAAGTCTGAGAGTGACTAAGCCTCCTTTTATTCCAAAACAATGCAACCAAAGCAGCACTTAGCATATTAACTCACCGTCCATCCCTGTTTATCCCTCATCTCAATATTGACATTCATATCTAGCAGTTTCTGTACCACAACAACCCTGCCACTGCCTATGGCTCGCATCAGCGGAGTCTGCCCATACTTGTCTCCGAGATTCAAAGAACAGTCTCTATCGAGGAGGTAGTTTACAATGCTGTCTATTGTGTCGTTGTCTGCGCCACTGTTAGAACATGCCACCATTATTGGGGTCACTTGGTCTGAAATTAGATACATATTAGGTTTTAGTAAATTATCCACATCTCTACTATAATTATTAGTATTATGCCTCATGAGTGAAGCAGTGTCTGCCAACACTACCAATGTAGACTATACACCTCTTAGTGACTACAACTGCTCTGACAAGAGTAAAATGACAAAGAAGTATTGCACAATTTGTAGACAAATTTGCTTAGCATCCAATGAGTTTGTGAGCTATCTATGCATTGTAGTGCTTTTGTTCTCTGGTTTTTTGTCTTGTTGATTTCTTATTGTTCAAAGTTAAAAGTATTAGGTACATGTGATACTGAGATCATACATAAAACTTCATATAAATATTTTTTTATTTTAGTGTAGCAGATATAAAATTGTAATACAAACCTGAGCCTAAATTAGGATCAGCTCCTTTCTCAAGCAGCATCTTCACAATATCTTCTTGGGCATGGAAGCAAGCATGCATGAGAGGTGTCCAGCCACTATCCAAATTGATATTCACATTGCCTTTTAGATCTGTAATGACAATTTTAATAGTTTTTCCATTATTTAAATAGAGCAAGTGAGATTGTAGGTATCTATTGGTTTTTGGTGATTGGTGTGATGGTAAGTACTACCATTTATCATACCACTAAAAAAAATCTTACAATAGATTTATAATTCTATTGTATTCTATTCTAATCTTGGTTGTGGCCTCTGTGGTATGGCCACAATTTTGCCAATGTCGCGTGATGTGCTGAAGACAAACGCTGAATGGATTGAATTTAAAATTCTATGAAACCTAAGTTGGAAACATATTTAAAACAGCCAGCCATTATTGATGTAAAATGAAATATTTGACATTTATATGTTTTAGAATATTTTTGGATACATTGCTACAACCAGGTGCTAAGAAAAGCAAAACTATTAGGTAATGATTCCTTCTTGAAGTTACACTCAGATAAAATTTGTATTACAGATCATATATTTGGTCTTTCTCACCACTGGTTATGATTTCATCAACTTCAAAGGCATTGTTATTGATAATAGCATCTTGTAGAGCGTTTTCTGTCTTCTTTCTTGCATTTTGAGGTGGAGGATAGTACTTCCTTCTCTGTAACACAAACAAACTAGTACTTTAACTACTTTTTATAACAAAATTGTGCCAGCAAAATCTCACCCATTTCATGGAAAACAGCGTTAACCTTTCACTCAGGTTCCTTCAATTAAATATTGTAAAAGTTTTACCGGTTGATAGAAATCATCATCACTGCCAGACTCTTCATCAGAAATCCCAGCTGGTCTGAAATTTGCCATTATGAATCGGTAGTAATTATAAAGCTACATCAGCTGTAGTTTATTGCAATATACCAAAAAACTGTATATTTTTAGTATTTTTTTAGATAAATAAAATTTTATTTTCACACCGGCAAAAATTGAGAAGTGCCAAAATTGTATTACAATAAAATAATGCACGTCAAAATATTGTGCGGAATGATATTATACAGCCAAAGATAAAGACAATAATTCATGTACATGTCATCGTTTTATCAGGTTGTGTAAAATTGTTTTCTATGCACACATATTAGTTAACATTGACAGCCGTATATTTTCAGTTGAATTTAACGGAACATTTGTATCTTTAGACGTGGATAGCTCAGTTATTACATATTACAAGATACGAATAAATGATTAGTGCCTATAACAAGACTTAATTTTTAAATTAATTTACTTAGACTTTTCCACATGTGAACCATATTTTTATGTGAGAAGGTATATATAATTTATATTTGGTAATATTTATTTACAATAATATTGTTTTAAAAACAAGGGCACAAACTAAATATACCTCATATTGATGATGATGATGTAAATTACTTTATTAGTTAAACTTCATTTATTTATGTATAAATTGCAAAACATTTTAAATCATTTAGGGACTAAATAATTATGTCTAAGCATGTGCCCTGGGGTGCCGCGAGAGATGCTGTCTAGCGTAGTCTAGCGTAATCAAATATTACATGCTATGTATATATATTATGTACTTATTAAAACACAATATTGTAAGGTACAATGGTATTGTATTATTGGCTGTACAATAACGTACACAATAAAAACAACTGACGATCACAAATCAAATGTTATGTATGACATTGACAGTTATTTCGTAAAAATAATAAATTGACATTGACATTTAGGAACAGCCTCGGACCAAGAATTGTGATTCCCCCTTGTGACGTGACATTGGCGAAATTGCGGCGGTGCCGCAGAGTATTACATTAATAAAAAAAAAAAAAAAGAATTGTGATATTTCCTCCAAGCGTAGAGAGAGCCTCCAAGGGAACAGCAATAAAAAGGGTAATAGTATTCTTTGGCAATAGGTAGGTAAGTTTCTTACGTTTGAAACGAATAATTGATTAAGCCTAAAATACCTACATAATAATTATAGGTAGTAGTTTATTTAGAAACAGACTTACTTTTTCTAGACTAAATAGATAGATATTTTTAGGTGGTATATAAGCTATATATGGAGGCTAAATATAAGTCCTATAATTATTTATCTACTGCCCTAGCTAGACAGATAGCCTTATTTGCATAAACTTATTGAACCAGTTCGGTCGTCTATCCTGAAAGGCCTGCATCGACTAAATATCTATTAATTACTTAATAGGTAGGTAAGTACATATTATTTATTTGTTATCATCAAACCTACGTTGAAAATATCTTATCGGTTTGCTTTGAAACATGGAGGTAAAAGTTACGGAAAGAGTTCTTAACATGTTCGAAAGCTAAACAGTATTAGGTATAAAAAATTATAGACCCCTTGACGAGTCTGTCCGTAAAGTACTTACCCATTCTTATTCTTTCAATCAACTAAACTACAAAGCAGAGCTCGCCCTCTCAATTCGAAGAATCCGAGTAAAAAGTCTGAAGAGACTCGAGCTTGGAAGTTATTCTCCGCTCGAAAGGTAAGCATAATAGGCAACAGTTCCAATTAGGCGTCGAGGGCGTTTGTTAACATTTAATTAACGTGGGGCCACCATTGTGTCGGCGTCGTCAGTCCCGTCTTAATGAGCTCGAGCCACACTCGCAGTACTCGACTTTCCAATTACGCAGACAATAAGCGAGCCCCCACTGGCGGTCAGCATACATTGCCGGTATTGTTTTCGTTACAGCAAGCGAATGTAGCCATAGCCGGCGGGGGAGCGAGTTTTCAAGTTTCAGTCGCAGTTCTGATGGTGCTTCAGATTTGTAGGTTCAGTTCCGCAACCTAATGACACCTACGTAAGTGTCTAAAGTAATATTTTGGTATGAGTTAGTGGTTATACGTTCTGATAAAAGATATTCATAAAAACTCCTAAACGTGCGGCTAACGACTGAGTCCAAATTCAGACTTTTAGGTAGCCAAAGCAAATGTTTGCGAATGTAATAAGGACTATTCTTAGCAGATGGAGAAGGTAAAAGATTTGATTTATCGCGGCGGTCCGGCCGCTGTATGGGCAGCCGCCCGCCCAGCGAGCCACTGGGCGGCCGCCCGCCCGGACGCGTTATTAAACTTTTCCCCATATTAAACATTCCGGAGACGAATACATTTTATTGTTGCCTCGGACCGCCGTCAGGGCCCCTACAAAGCGAAACTCAAAGACGGCAATTGCGAAATAAATTGAAAGCAATTTGATATTGCGTTGTAAGTAATAGCCGTCAGAAGCCGCTAGTCGCGTAGACATTCTGTATGCAATTTAGAAAAGTTTCCACGGTCCATTTCAACTGGCCTTTTGGCGCAGCATTGGGAATTTCGGATTTGTAGCTTATTGGATAAAATGATTGGCAATTGTGCCCGAAAACACTTTGAAATAACATTCTTATTTCGTCAGATTAGCAACATTTCTTTTAACTCTTGCTAAGCAAAGTAATAAAAGGCGTAAGATGTGATTGCGCCTTTCTTTAACATTGTACATAAACCATCCAATTAGACTTCGGCTTTGTTAACTTTTAATTAACGAAGTTGTGTAAGCACCTATAAAGTACAGTCTTATCTATCCAGAAGTACCAAAAGCTATATAGGGAGGGAGGTTTTTAAGCTAAGCAGATATATTAGAAGTTGGTAAATAAAATTATAGGTATTAGATTAAATTTCATAATAATTACAAGGAGAAATTTATTAAAAACGAAAAAAATACTTACTTATCTACTTATACTTAGTTGCTTCGGTTTAAATCTTTTACCGCTTTCAAATTGAAATATTAATCCCCCATAATCGTAATCGAAAAAGTCGGTTTCTCTGGCAGATGCAACTGTATTAGTAAAAATTCTTAATTGTTTTTCATTTCAGCCATCTTGGAGTCTTCATCAGGGCGCAGTCTAATCCGAAATCTCATTTCCGAGGAATAATTGTAGAAGATAGACGGTCGTACCACTTGATTGAAAAAATAAACTGTTATTGTTGGTTTATTTTTGTAGCTAAGCAGCTTTTCGTGGTAAAGTAATTTCTAGTGGCTATTAGCTAGCTACCATCCTCATCAATGTTAAAAGTAGGTAGTTAATTAGTCGCCAAGCACCTAATGTTGTGTTATGACAGCCTCATTTGGGAGCCAGCTTCATTCTATAAGACTTTCTATCAAAAGCTTTTAATAAGATTAGTTGTAAAGATTGTTTTACAAACAACATAGCAGATTAAAACTATCTACTAAGATGTTATATATTTTCCCTCCAACTAGCTCGCAATTTATCTAAAAGAACAAATACCAAACTGACTTTTATCATAGCCATCAAAAGCGGAACTATTTATTAACGTTTAATAAAAACAATATCCTTAAGTGAAAGTAGGTATTTCCTTAGATATACGCCATGTATTCAGTAAGGCTGCTAAGAGATTGGATCAGTCCATTATGTTGTTTCTCGTGATAGCTACGATGGCCAACTCGTTTGATTCACTCAACTGAATGTGAGTGTCACAGACGATTTAGAAGATTTCTGCCAAGAAAACAAATTTGTCTTAAAAAGTTTGGGCAAATAAAGTAGTATTTGTTAGTGATTTGCATTAAAATATGTCAAGTTAAAGAGATAAGAGAATAAAAGCTCAATGGTTTAAAAATAAATAAATAAACAAAAAAAATATGTGTTTCCAATGAATTGCTTTTGAATTAGAAAATATGCATAATGCATAGGTGTATGTTTTATTATTATATTCCAGCGTTTTAAAAGAGAGCATGATTTGCAAAAATATAAAACTACAAAACCAATGCTATCCTTCTGTTCCTTCTTTATTTCCGCGCGATACTTTCTTAAATCAACTAAATGAGAACCACTTATAAGTTCATCGTTAATTTATGTGCATACATATTTATACGGTATAAGTAGGTAGAAATATTGTAAGAAGCTAGAGTTACGATGTAGACTTATGGCTTGAATTCACCAGAGGCAGAGTAGGCAAGAGAAACAGTAAGAGTAGAGGCATAGAATACTGAAGTATTAGTAGGGGGATGATTTTTATATGAGTATCCTTTGTAGGAAATGCCAATGGTTTAGTTTACAGTTAAATTAGTTAGTTAGGTTTCAGATAATATACTTAATTACGGTCAATAGGAATTATGGTTGAAAGCAACTGATATAAATCATAAAAGCTTCATTTACATGTGTCGCTACCACCTTCAAATTTATTGGGATTTGATACCTAGTGTTAAAATAATTAGAGCGTGAATAGTACTAGGTTTTAGACGTTTACGAATATTTTGACTTAAAAAAAATAAGTAATAAGTTCCATTTCTAGATTTCCAATCTGTTCCTATAGAAAAAGCACAAGTACCTACTTATTTTCATGTAGGATAAGCACGGGTAAAATCGCGAGGCATCATTTACTCTTTTCAATTTCTTCTGTCGCATGTTAACTGTGTTCCGTAGCTTCTTTTGTCCAGTAAGAAAGATAGCCTCCGTTCACACACGTTTCCGCCTTACTGCTTGGTATCTGTAGCAAAGGAGAGATAATGCTTGCAGGCAATCACATAAGTGGATCAAATAGCTGTAGTCCATTTGTATAATGAACCGGCGACTGTGTAGCTCTGGATTCTTTTATTGTAGCCCGCGGATAAAACTAATATCCATTTAAATCAAGACATTTGCTAAATTAAAATGGAAGGCAGGTTAATTGAATGAACGTAAAGAAATTGGTGTTTATCAAATTGACTTGCGATTTAGTGCTGTAGCGGAGCTCGTATGGGCCATTTTAAAATTAGCTCGTAGCTAGTAAGGATTAGAATGAAATAAATTGTTTTGGTTTGTGACTTTACGATATGCTTGTAATTTTTACTTGAGTACCTATATGTAATAAGTGGAATTTCTAAAATAAATGCTGGTTTATCTGATATACCTACACCTGGGTGTTTCTGAAAAGGTCGTGCAATGTTTTTATATTTTAAACGTTATACTTTTAAAACCAGGCTATATTCGTACTACATCCTACATCTAAGCATATATCACGTTAAAAACGCTACCAAAAGCTCTAAACCAAATGAGTGTATCTCTCTTAGCACTCAGCAGTGAGCAGGGCTCCAGTAATGTACCTATGTACCGGCACCGTGTACCCAAAGTGGTATCTGATCAATCCATTATGGCAGGCCACAGAACGATGTAACTCTCAGACATGTATTTATTCTGTATATTAAGCTTTCTGATAAATCATATGGCTGACAATCTTATTATGGCTTCCAAGGAAGAAGCAAGATGCACTCTGCTTTGTTACTAAAAAAATACATATTACTTATTTATTAGCACGTATTATGTAATATTTTATGCAAGCTTTATGAGTACGTACGTACGTACATAAGATTGTGTTATCTTGTGTCATAAATTAGTCAACGTTTTTCCCGGGAGTAATCTGTTTATCTATATCAAATTTCATTTATATCAAACTAGTTTTTGATCGTGACAAAATGGCAACCACACACACTTTTGCTTTTGCCTAGCGGTGGCGGTGGCCCGCGATTTTACTCGCGTTAATTTCATACAAACTTTCATCCCCTATATTATCCCCTTGGGAGAAGAATTTATCAAAATCCTTTCTTAGCGAATGCCTACGTCATTACATCTACCTGCATGCCAAATTTCAGGCCGATCCGTCCTGTGGTTTTTGACCTTTGAGTTTTATATATTTAGAAGTGTCCAAATATTTCACCATTAATGAGTCATCTACCAGTTCTAACGTCACTACGACCCGTGGCCAGGCCGGTAGCTGTTAGCCCGGCAACTTAGCGACACACATTTTCCATTTCCCCTTCCTCCCGGCCGGGCCAGATCCGCGTCTTCCATAATTCAATCCAGACCGACTCCATTGTAATACACCACTCAATAATGCTGAGATGGAACCATTGTTTTGTTTTAGGGGGCACTTAGAGTATTTGGGCGCTTAGTTAGTGGTACTCGACCTCTGATTGTTAGGAATTGTTAACTGGTATGGCAGCCAGATGAGTTTTCAATTAGAGCACATTTTAATGAGATTGAGTTATGTTCTTATTCATACTTGTGCTTAATTGTTTTGATTCATATATTTTTTAATTCGATTGTTGATTGTTATCCCACACAGTGACATATACAAAGTTATTTGTTATAGAGCTACTGGTTGCTTATGTCAAAGTTTTTAAGGGTTTGAAGCCAAGAAGAACTCGAGTTTTTTTTATTTCTAAAATGCTTTGTGGTAGTTTCCTGTCGTATGTTAGTTGTAGCCCAAGATAGCACAAGCGGGATTCAGTATGAGACAAGACATCGCTCGTTGGTAATAGAAATTGATATCTACGGGACCCAGCAATGGGCAAGTATAATTCCAAACTATTATGTTGATGCTAAGTGTAGTGTCGAATTCCCTATTTTAAGATGACTATCGGGAACGCTACATCGATATGCACTTTGCTTTGACCGTCTGCGGTCTCGTGACAATTCCCATTATAACTGTCTGTTACGGAAACCTTCGCCTACACTTATATGATAAATAGGTATACCTACAATACACATAATAACAAAGACTTGTATCTATCTTTGCTTTCTCGATTTCATGTAAAGATTACAAATTGATAGTCAGTTCAAACACATATCTGTAAAATATTTCTTCCGCTTAACCTGATCTAAAGCATTCAAATAAAATATAACGAGGTCCCTATCCAAAAGGCCATTTCACGGCAGCTTACCCTGTGCCCAAGGAGCACTAGAAGCCAGGCTTCCTTGATCCAGTCTATTTCGGCGAGATCCATTACTCCGAGAGCAAGAAGCAATCTCATTGAATGACCGAGTCTCCCCATCTCCACTGAGATCGCCCACACCCCATCTGATCCGCGCCAATCGGTAAATATGCGTGTTAAATATGTATGCGCTGTAAGATGCTCGTAAGTGTATTAGATTTTGCTTGCTTTTTCATTCTGTCAAGTGGATACGACGGTATATTAGTCTGCGTGGACATAAAGAGGTCTGGCAATTTGCTTACGCATGCGGCTCACGCGACGATTTATCTCAGGATGAGGCCGTAGATATGCCTGGGATATGCTAACACGCTCGGGACCTAGGGAAAACATGTTAACATGGCCTTACTAAACAGAACGTGTTTGATTTTCTTTAGCATAATGTGGGTTTATCATATCAAGACGTTATATCATCGAACTGTATTATAAAAGTTTGTCATATCTTTGTTTCTTCTTCACGGTAAAACTGATTTGGATTTAATTAGGTATGGTACATTAGAGAAAGTACCTACTCCAGTGTGTTGTTAATACTTTACTTAAGTAAGTATTTACTTCACCACTAACTTATAATCAGTAAGTTAGGGTGCAAGTATTCATTCTGACTCACATATTTGCAAGTCCGCAACAAGAGTGCAACGTCACTTAAAAGCATTACTTATCTCAACCTATAAGTTGTTGTCTGCATAGGGCTTAAGTAATAACTTCTATCTGGCAGTAGCGAAAACTTGGAATGCACTTCGGACTGACTAGACTTTTCCATTAGGGGCAATTATCAGGCACAACAGAGGATCCTTGGCTGCTTTATACAAATAGTAAGGGTAGAATGGCTGTGCAGTTTTCTAACAATAACTTAAGAAAGCATTAATACTTCAGCTTTAAAATAAAATAGTAAAAATTTTTCTTAAGCACACTAAGCTGGCATAGAGAATTTATTATTATTTCAGTTGTGTAGTTGTTTCTTTTGTTAGTGCAAATTATGCACTTGATTTATTCATTGATGAAGTTCTCACGGGCAAGCAATGTATGACATCGTGGTAAATAAATTTTTAGTAATGGAACATAATCATGACTTAAATATGTGACAAAATGTTCACACCAATGAAGTCACGAATATTAAAATTCACATACATACCAATTAGTTCGTTATTTTATTATGGGTGCTGCTTCGTACATGTTAGTTTCCATACTATCACGAGTACATTTCCATACTGTCCTTACTACATGATCCGTGGCTCAGAGCTGAGTACTAGGGGTAGTCGACAGAGCCTGTTACAGATAACGTCATAAAGTCGCCCAAGCGCAGAGCCGGACTAACGTCTTTGCCGCGTACACCTAGCATAATGGACAACGCTTTTAGGGGTGCCTCTTGATCCCATAAACGAGGAATGGCAAACCGATGAGTGCAAGTCATGGAAGAGGGAAAATAGAGCTCTACTGTTATCTGGCCTGTTGTTTTAGCTCTCTAGATCTGGGAATACTAGTTCATCCTATTCCTACGTAAAGTAATCTAAAAATTGATCTTCAAGTCGAGGGTGGACCGGATTTCTTCAATAGTGTTGAAAATAGTAATGCAATAGTATTGAAAATTTTACCAGAAATACTTTACTTTGTCTAATGGTATTTCAATAAAATAATCTTGTTACGCTTTTAGGGATGCAGCCTCATGATTCCATAAACGAGGAATGGGAGACCGATGAGTGCAAGTCATGGTGGATGGATGAGAGAACTTTACTTTACTGGACTCTAGGAATAAACTATTTCTAGTCGTCATCTGTTTCTTTTCTCTAGAGATGAGAGTGCTAGTTCCCCTATTCTTACGTAACGTAATCTAAACAGTTTTGACTGTTATACCTAATATCGGAAATTAGACTAATAACACTTATTGTTTTATGGTATTTCAATAAAATGCTCTTGTATTACTTCTTGTCCGAATCTCTATTCCCCTTGAACTATAATTTGTCCAGTTTCTTTTAGGTAAGCGCACAAGATCGTAGATTACAAAATTGTTTAAAATCAGGCGAGTTGTCAAGCGTGAGCCTTTCACATGTAAAAAAAAAGTAAGCAACGTAGACAATGCTTCCGAGAGTGATGGTTTGCTGGTATCTTCAGGTAAGTGAATTTTGTTCTTACTTACTGTAATGATGTTTCTATTCTCGGAAGGAATGGGGGTCCTAGTTTTTTTACTAATGTAAGCAATTTTTTCAATTTTTCTACCAAAAACTAATTATTATTTTAGGACATGTTAGGTAATTAAACTTATAGAAGCCCTATTTTACATAGACTAGACAGTCTTAAAATCCTAGAATGTGTGAAAAAAACATTGTTCATACTTATGTCCGTCTATTTTGTTATAGGGAAACCCTATATCAAAGACTTTTCACCCGCGAATCTGTTCCAAAGAATGTATTGTGGTAACCCTGCCACATTCCCTTCGCATCAGTCGCGAAATTTCAGAAGGGAGTAAAATAGATTTAGTTTGCATAAATCTACCCGTTATTAGCTTGTCATTGTTGAGGTTTCTGTTTATCATTAGTATAGCTTTGCGTGCGGTCGTAGTTTTCATTTGAATTTTAACCGACGTTTGTGGATTACCAATTGGAAATTTAGTAGAAGTGGGCTAAGAATTAATTTGTACTCGCATTTATTTATGACACTCCTTGCGCAACTGTAGGTAGTAACCACTGTTATTGGAGTTGAAAAAATCGGCAAGGGTACGATCTAAATAATTATTCTTTGAACGAACACTCAAGTTAGTAAGTGCTAATTTATCAACACCCCTATGCCTGAAAAAAAAAATGGTTAGGGAATAGGCACTCATACTGTTGTTGAAGATATTACTTGATTAAGAAAAAGTTTATATATTTTTACTGCTGATTTAGGTAGGTACGAAAATCTTATTATTCTGCTATATATACACTCAAGTTAGTATTGATACCTTTACTTACGACAATGTATCAAACCACCATACCATTACCTTACTCTGCTAATGGAGCCGACGTCCACAACTAGCCTTCATTTATATATCTTCGAGTAACAAAGTAATAGTTATTTGTTATACAGGAGTGCAAAGTTGCTTTTTAACCGCGTGCTCAATTTTGATGACCGAGCAAGCGAAGGATTCTAAAATTAAATCACGAGCGCAGCGAGTGATTCAAAATTAGAATCCTGAGCGTTAGCGAGGGAATCAAAAGAGCACGAGGTGAAAAATCTTTGCACTCGAGTGCAACACGTAACTTTTCATTCCACCTCAGCGAGGAAATGACTAAATATAATATTGCGACTGAGCACAGTAAAGTTATATACACTGTAAGTATTGGTATTTGAAGTATAAATAATCATCTTATTATCCTGTAAACACTGAAGTAAGTAACTCCCCATACCCTCACTCTGCTAATGGAGGCGTGATGCTCTGTCACTCTACATTTGACTAGCGCCGTCCAGTTGGCTTTCACATTGCGACTCACTTACCTAATGCTTTTACGCACTGGGATTGATGGATTCTTTTATTGTTCGAAGGAATAAAAGGTTTGTTCTCATGGTAATGTTGGGTGATGGAAATTATGTGGGTGTGATGAGTGTTTAGTTGTGATTGGAAATCAAGAAGGATTTTAAATGTTGTTTCATATAAATAGATTGATATGTTTCCATTAAAAATGTGGTTACATATTCTATTAATAAACATCGCATTGTGTGATTTACATGTAGCCACATAATTACGCCCATGATCGACTAGATTAAAAATTTGATAACAATAGAGTACATACTTTTGTGTACATTCGTTGTTTTTTTAAGCATTAACTACAATAAAGCTACATAAGTGGTAGACAAACAATTTGTCATTAAAAGTATCACACAAACACACGCGTGTAAAAAGAGGCAACATTTCTGCGTCCTAATGCGTACCGATGGAATCTCAAATAGTAAAAATCTTTTTAGGCTTATGTTCGGTGTTGAGTGGGTCCACAAATGTCGCTAAAAGGCTGGACGTCATTGTTTATCCGGGCAACATTAGGCGGGTAACCGGACACGCGCGGCCTGAGTGCGCTACAAGTATCCGCTTTCAACTCATTACGGGACGGACGTGAAGCGTGGGCAGCCTACCCCTCACCCCTTACCCCACCCCGTCTTTGTCCTTCAATCCCTCTTACAATCTTCGATCCAATTTCGAATACCCATACATCCGGCTAATGTCGGATTCCGAGTTCGATCACATGATGCTGACGTGACGCTCCGACAGGCCGCGGGGACCTTATTCATGTTTAGGCACTCTCCGCGGATCAATCAAAGCAATCATAATAATATCTATGCTTCTTAGCTATAATTATGCTAAAGATACCAAAGTTTATCAAAATATACTGAAATAAGTTTTTGTAGTTTTAACGCCAAAACATGTCATAGCCGTCGTAGCGCCTCTACGCAAATAGTTGAACAACTATTAAGAAATCTCAAAAGATATTTCATTTCTAAATCTTTGTACTTTTGTTTATAAATACCAGTCGTAAGTCTTAGTCCTAGCTTCGTATACTGAAACCCTAGTAATTTTAATATTCGCCTGACACGCTGTCTGTCGGTAAGTGGATACCGTCGTAGCTCGGAGTGCATTATTACAATTATGTGGACATTTACCACCTGCCAGCGCCACCATACAATGTTGTGCCATTTCACAGATACAGATTTGTGTTAATTGGTGGAGATAAACATATTCTATTACTGCATTGCGCTTTCGTAAGAGCTAATGTTAGTTGTTTGTTAATGTGTTTCTGCCTATATGCTAGAGATATTTATATATATATTTTCTTACGCAAAAACTTACGATAAAACAATGAATATCGATATATTGACTGAGCATAATAATATAATAATAAAATAAATATAACTATGGGTCATAAAACGGTCATAAACAACAAACCGATAAAAGAAATAGCGTGAAAAATGCCACAATAATGAACAAAGGCAATTAAAGTAAAAACCCGTTATTTAAAAGAAGCAAATGGGCAATAAAGAAACCAGCTAATACCGCGGGCCGATGTCACATGTAATTGCAAAATAAAGCGACACAAGTATCTTAATCAAGTGTCCATTCCACGGAGTTAGGGCCGGAGTCTTCGTTATGGGCGATTCTGTATAAACTGTCCGGCGAGCCGAGTGCCGTGTGCCCGCTCCGCGCAATAACAGTTCCGACAAATTGACTTCACTGACATCGGGGCTCAAACGACACCGGACTCCACATTCCACTACTTACCAGATAAAATTAATCGCCGTGTCTAACTGACTCGCCGTACCGTTCGCGACAAATCGGAAAATGTAAATCTAACGCTCGTTCGCAAATGCAAATAGATCGATAATTTAATACCGCGCCGCGACGGCCGCTACGTGGAAGTATTTTAATTG
The DNA here is from genome assembly GCA_964023185.1 of Macaria liturata. Classification (NCBI taxonomy): domain Eukaryota; kingdom Metazoa; phylum Arthropoda; class Insecta; order Lepidoptera; family Geometridae; genus Macaria; species Macaria liturata. Next base: position 6,493,962 of record OZ026806.1, on the reverse strand, counting down.
AACATTAATTAAAAAGCTTTCATTAGCCGCTCATTACGAGCTAAAAGTTATTTAATAAAGGTGCTCTATGAAAACAGAATTACACAGAATTAATAAAACGGCTCGTGAAGGCAATTTTATGAGGAAAATCATGTTGGGAGTCGCGCGATCGCGGCCGAGCTTACGGACCGCAATAACATAACCGTTTGGACAAATTGTGGCTCGCCCGGGCCCGGATTAGCGGCTTTATGGAACAATTCGTACAGAATACGGCGCCTAGCTTCCTGATAATTGATATCAATGTCCACAGCTCCACAGACAAATTAACTCCACGGTTTTGTTCCTTCTTCTGTGGCTTTACACTATAATTGAATGTGGTTTATTGTTATTTGATGTTACTATTATTTTGTTTCTATTCCATTTGTATTAAAATACTAACACAGACAACATTTCAAGCACAAAGCTAACCAATACCTATTTATGAAAGATTTTGAAATTACCTTATTTCATCTGAAAGATCAGATACGGTTCTTACAAAAAACAGAGAAAGTAAATTAGTTTTTTAAAACACAAGCCTTTCTGAATAGTAAACAAAATGAATGGGCCGCCCTAAGCAAAGTTTAATCCGTTTTTATTACGAAGAAAAGAAGTAATTACTCTACCCTTAGCGCTATAGAGGGTTGGAGCCCGAGGTGAAATTTCCATAGATTTATCATAAGCAAATTAAGTTTATAATTAAAAACAAGACTTTTGTATAGACTTAATTTGAATATGTAAATAATATTATTTCGGCTATTGGCCATTGTAAATATTTTCGCTGAAGTACTCAGCAGAACTAATTAATCTGAAAGCAGATTACTGGTGCCAACGTAATATCGTTTCCATCCTCTGTTTGGAGATATTATCAGAAAGAAATTAAGAAAGCTCGTGTGGCTGTAGTGGGGCTGTAATGGTGTGTGGTGGAAGGAGGGGACGCCGACTCCTCAATTATCTTTCTCTCAGCGACGTAATTATTCCATTAGCTGCGCAAATAATGATAAACTCCCTGATTAATCAATCGCATCACATAGATAGCTAAATAAATGTTATTTACCTATCTAGAGTTTCAATGTCATTGGCTTGAACTACATAATACATGTATCGATAGAATTATTTCGGGATGTAATTGATCACAAATTTCTTCTCGAAACATTTTTCAAGCGTCACCACATTGTGAGAGCTTTCAATTAAATTTTCTGAAGACTTCAACAGCTTTTAGGGCTGCCTCATACGTTTATGTATCAGAGGAGCTGATTCAGGCATCTGAATATTGATTAAAATTACAGAGTTACGCACACGACTGGAAAACTTTAAATAAGGCAATGGAAAATCCGAAGCTTAGCCAACGAGAGCGGGTGTCGCGTGGAATGGATTCCGCAACGGTCAATATGCTCTCGGAGTGACGGTTTTATCACTTCATCAAGATACCAGTGAAATCAATTTAGAGCCCGTAAGGCCGAGCGGACTCACCTAAGAGTCCCTAAAAGTCCCGAAGGCGGGCGTCCCTGCCGCCCGTCTCGTTCGCTCGTGCCCGTTTATAAACGGTTTTATTGCTTTCGGAGCAACCGAACATTATTAAACTTTTCCAATTTCGATTTATCACGTAGCTGTCGGAATTTAATACCGCCCTACCTTCGGCGGAGGCGATCGCCCGCCGCGTGATTACAATACACGTCGTTAATAATACGAGAGGAGTGCGGTTCCGATGCGGCCCGAGGAGCAGCGAGCTGCCAATTATGAGGAGTCGAGTCGAGTCGAGTCGCCTGCTGGCCCGATACGCGACACGCGACGCGACCCGGCGCGGCCCGGCCGCCACTCCGCAGACCCTCGCATGAAAAATGGCTCAATCACCGACACATTTCCCTCGTCCAATTGCACTCGTACCTACAATCCACGCTACCGACTTTACGCTCTCGAATAGTGAATTTCATAACAAAATGAAGTCTAATATCAGCCCGGGTTAAAATTATGAAGCTAAAACTGTAGGTTATTGAAAACGTGACTTACATTTACATGGGTTACATCTACGAGATTTCGTATGGAGATATACGGAATGTGTTGCATATAAAATGATATTACAGTTTGTAAAGGATTTATTAAAATGTGGAGCAGGTTTGTGGGGTGGAGTGAGTGGAGAAGTGGTATTTGGATGATTGGTATCGGTGACGTGTGAGGGTAGCAACAGGGTATGACAGTCGCGATTGCCGGCGATGCAATCTACGGGCATTCATGGGGCCAATCAAGCACCGAGCGCTACCATCCGCGCCCATCTCCACCCTGCACAGGGATCCACTTAGGATCTTCAACGTGGGATTGGAACCGAATCGTGATACTGACATTCATGGCTTAATGTTGAATTTTTTTTTTTAGATTATTGTGAAGCTGTTATGTAAAGAGTAGAATTTTGTACAAAAAAATATTAAAAATGATAAACTTAAGATTTTTGTGATATTTTTCTACATTTTTTTTTACAATCAACCTTCAATACGTAACTTTTTGTTTAAAAACTTTATAAATAACGCACACATCACGACTAGTTAACTCGAGCACCTACTTTTCCCACCGACACTTATCTACTATCCAGGTAAAACCCCGAGTGCGTCCCTGCGCTGTGAGCTCACGTACGACCGCTCGTAAGTTCAATGGAGGTGTTGATTAAAAATATTTCCCATGTGCGGGCGGATAAGGCCCAATTGGGCCGGCAATCAGCCTTTCCCCCTCCCCCGCCCCGCTCGGCCCTCCCTCTGCTTGCCTCCCGCCGCTAATCATGCGAGTTGCGAGTTGTTGCCACTTTATTGAACATAGCAACACTGCCTTTTTGTTGCCACTTTGAGCTTTGCTTGTTTAGAGTTGGTTTAGAGTCGGTTCTTGATTGTGTTGATTTATGTTTTTCAGTTCTTTAGATGGGCGACAAAAAGTAGCATTATTAAAAAACAAATAATGTTACTTTTTACATTCTCCTGCAAGCTATAAAACCAAGATAACTAGGGTTTTACTATACAAGCGTGGTAAACCTTAGATTGCACTTGTTTTTAAAATAATGTAGGTTGTAGACTAACGTAAAGGTTTTGTGTGATAAATAAAAAATCTCTTTCTATTTAGCCTACACAACGAACTATATAATTGCTTAGGTACCTATAGCATATAAACATCTCCTTTGTTAAGTAAGAATCTCTTCTTCAAACTGAATGCACAGACATCATTGTGAATTCCTTTTACTCCCGTTCATTACTCCAAATTGGCTGCCCTCGACGTTAAGACGTCCAGGTATGGGCGTAAAAAAGTTGCAAATAAACGGCTAATACTAAAAGCATCCAAATATTTGCGCTCAGATCTTGCGGCTCGTACAAAGCGCAACCGCAGACTTGCAAAAACAACCACTTACCATTCTTCAAGTGCGTATACTTACCTAATTATTTTGTGAACCGGACAGAACCCATTCCTGGCTAAAGCGCTGATAGTATTCCACAAAATGTGGGTATTATTAAGCTCTCACCTACGCTAATGCACTCAGTTTATTGAGGCCTACATAGTGGATAATGGCCATCGTTCTATTAATTATGGATACAGTTGTGATACTTTATGATGAGTGCAAAAAGCGAGCTCTAAATTCCTGTGCCAAGACTGTCAACTGTTAAGTATGTGTATCACGCGCAGTCTATTCCAGATGTCTAGTTTTTTGTCAGCTTCTGAACAGGATGGGTTTCTTCCATTGATCTAAATTCACCAGTGCATCCACGCCTAAAGCGGGAGTGGGTATGCGCCATCGACATAGTACAAAAAAGACCTACTTTGCCAATAAATTTCCCTCAAATTAATAAATCAGGACAGATTAGTAATCAGATTGATATCCAACCCAGCATGTCTCATAACTTGCATAACAACTATAAAACACATCTAGTCATTAGTCTAAATTTTGTTTCTATGCGTTTAAGAATTTTGGCTCACGTGTGCCTTAGTGTGTTTGAAACCTCTTAACACTACAATTGACTGTAATTAACAAATTATAGCTCTGTGTGCTAGCAAGATGCACTTCGGCCACTCCTTTACTTGCTCTATGTCGATGGTATGCGCGTGAGTCGATGGTACTTGAATGCCGATGGTTTTTGTCGCCACCCTGTCTAATGTCGCTATTTGACCGTGGACTTTGATGCTTTGGAACAGAGCTCGCTTCTCGGAATGAAACAAGACGCGGTGTCGAGAGACGTATGACGCAAAATTTCAGCTTTGAAGTCCGGAATGTTTATGGACCAAGATCTCTGTTTGTTGCAGCTATTGTTATTGTAATGGCGCATCAAAGCCATTAAGAGCTTTAATTAATTTTAATCAGTGCTTTTGTTCTTTACGATTCGTAGTAGAATGTAACAAGCAGCGGTCGTGTTATTTTGATATTATGAGCTACGTTTCTTGGCTACTAATTTTAGGTATATAGGTATAAAAATTCTATAATCATATTGAGTCCATCATTAGATAAGCTTAAAAAACATGTAAGCAAGACTTTCATGTCCATAAATATAAATTTTCATGTTAATTAGACTGTTATTAACTCATTATATTTTACGTATATGTATAATTATTAATTAATTATGCATACCTTGACTGATCAGCAGTTACAGGTAATTTATTCTAGTTAATTAAGAAAGCGGAACTGACAAGCTGTTCGATCGACAGTTTACATAAAAGGCTTTATTTTCTAACCGCAGTATAAGGAAAATAAGTGCTGGTGAGTGCTTACAAGCTGTGTTTATATCTGACTCGCTACATACTTTTACAATTTATCTATACAAGGTTAGTGATTAACTAAAGACACTGCATTAGTAAGTTTAGTTGTACCTACTTCTGTTTTCGTGATTTTAGTTTGCTCTAAATTAAACCAATAAATAATTAAATATATATTCCAAGATATTGCACTCACATATATACATAAGATTTGATATTTTTTCTTTTAACTTTTCTGCAATTCAACAATTAAAAAACTAAATAAAACAATGTATTAACATAATCTGTCCCAAAGACCAAGGCAAGACAATACTTACTATTTACGTAGGCACGTATATATATAAATACTTAAACGTACGACAAAAAAAGAATATTTTCATGTTTAAATACATACATACATTTTTTTGAAATAAGATCTAATTAGTAACATTTCAACTACCCGTGTACAGGGTAACATCACCCTTGTTAGCTACTAGTCTTGGAGCCATCAGAATAGAACCTGTTCTCGTGATTAGGCACCGTTTATTTTATTGAAGCACCCACTTATTGCCGATGCATAGTGTTTTTACTGCTGATAGGTGCTTTACACTCGACGATAACGATTTGTTTGGAAAGAATTAACAAAGAATCATTTTAAAAAAAAAACAAAACGTATCATTAAATGGATTCGGGGTTTAGGGTAGAAGTATGTAGCTTTCTTTGTGATAGAGAATTTACAAAAATAAAAAAATATAATGTATATTGGAACCTTGAACACACTTTTTTATTACTATCCGTTAGAGAATTCACAAAATATTACATATACTAGGTATGAATTAAATCATACACTAGATCGCGCATTTCTTTATTATTAAGAAAACCGTTCAATCAGAAACTCCTGATATTATATAAAGAAAGTTAGGCAGATTGAACTATACTCAATCATAATCATCATGGATACCGGCTTATTAAAATATTTACAAAAAAAATTGTACTTACATAAACATGTTCACAAATTAAATGATCTGTCGAACGGTACCAATATATCAATAAAGCTGTAAAATCGAGTCGTAGGGTATAAAAGTCGTAATCATTTAATGTGACAACGCTCATTCCCAAGTTGGGTGCGCCCGCGCAGAAATGCGTTCTGTTTTGTGGCTGCATTCACTTAAACTGGATCAGAAACGTCGTAATTCTTTAACGTCGCTTTTAATTAGAACTTTTCAAGCTCATCCTTTCTCGGAGAGCTTTTTACTGTGCTTTGAATATTCCTGGTATACAGTAATTGGTTGTTTTAGATGCTTATCGAAATTGTTACAAAAACATTCGCTGGGATCGTATTGTTATATCTGCAGGGGTATTCCATGTTTATAGTTTATTCATCTTTGCAATTTTACTTGCTTAACTGTCCTCAAGATTTGATACATTAAATATTATAGTTTTGATGGTAACATTAAAAAAAAAAATTCAAGATAGAGAGATTTTACACAGCGCCATTCAGCATACTAAGCAAAACGCTAGTAAAAGAAATAAAACTATAAACTAATAACTCTTGTTCTAAAAGCCATGACCATGGATATTTCAGCAGTTTAAGCGACAGGTAGTATAATGATTGTACCATATCCTTATGGACCATTTAATTAAGCTGCGGTAAGGGTGTGACCACGGTAATTACTGCACGCACGTGTGTGTAGGTTAGGGTTACCAATATAACAATTCAAGGAGGACAGAATAATTATAATTCAGTTTATTACGTTTTTATACTGTTATACAGTTTATTATATTTTTGACTGGCCTCTTAGCTTAGTTGGTAGTGGCTCTGCCTTCTAATCTAGGGGTTGCGGGTTCGATTCCCGCCTGACACAAGTATTTATGCATTTTAAACAATGTATAAAATCTTGTGTTGAGTCTGGTTGTTTGTATGTATAATAAGTATGTATTTACAAAAGAAAAGTATATTAGTATTATATCCGTTATTTAGTACCCACGACACAAGCGTTTGCTTAGTGTGGGGCTAGATCGCGCTGTGTGCAATGTCCCGAAATATTTATTTATTTATTTATTTTGCAGTAATGTTCATTTGTATACTGGAGTTTAAGACTAAAAATTTATCTTGTTTTATCCGAATTCAAAAAAATTACTCCGTTATTTATGAACTGATTTCAAAAATTTTTTTTTATTCGACTGTGATAGTTTCCGAAATGGTCCTATAATTTTATTCCTTCAGTCTAGTACTTTCTGAGAAAAAACCAATAAACCAACAAATTGATGACGTTTACGCAAACTAATTTTACCTATATTTCCAAAACGACTATAGTCGGATTTTGATACAGTTTTCTGTGATGTTGAGATTTAATTGATGCATCTTTTAAGTTATGTACTAGAGTGACAACTCACCAGGGGGCGCTTCTGTATACATTATATCTTCTGAATTATCAGCCCGATTTTGATGCAGTTTTCTCTAATAGGCTTAGATTTGTTTAGTACATGAATTTATTTATGTGATTCGTTGATTACTCACTAGAGGGCGCTTCATACATACATTTGTTAGCGCCTAAAACTAAAAGTGCTAGACCGATTCTGATGCTGATATCAACATTGAGTTTTTTGGTGATCGGGGTAGTATGACCTTAAAATATAAAAAAACCTAATAAAACAAAAAAAAAAACAAAAAAAAGTTTTCAAATCTTTCGCCCAATCCCTACAAACTTGCACCCGGGCAGCCCTACAAGCGTGCCTGTGCAATAATGGTTGCAGAGACGTGGATGCGCCCTAATGAGACCGACACAGCCCCGCGGCCCGTGATCAGCGGAATTACTTGCACACGTACCTTGTACTGAGCCTTTTGGAATAACTTGAATATATACCTTACTAAGACTTCTGGTACGAACTCTGGTTGGAAGTTAAGGTGCGTTTATACATTTGAATGTGAAGGAAACTGAATAAATCTAAAGTAAATCAAAATTAAGTAACTACTACGAATTAACTAGAAATATTTCATAAAACGGACTGTACCTACCTGTAAATTTAGGTCTATAAATGTATCAATTCGTATTTAGTACTATCACGTAATATTAAGTCATCGTTATACGAACGAGTTGTAAGCGTAAAATGATGATGACGATGTGTGCATTTTTATGTTAATGTATTTCTTCCTCGTCTCGTCCTCGGAGTAAATAACATAGCTATATTTTCTTTATTACACCCGTTTGAGTGCAGGCAATCAGAAAATGAGTTCAATCGCGTTATTAAACTTACATGTTATAGAGTATACGGATATTATATGGCTCATAAACTTAAGTATGGCTAAAATATATTATTATTATATGTACACATTTAGTTGCACTCATATTCCAAACTCGTTCTTAAGATTTTAATGATAACATGTATTTTTGTGCACTTTTCGAACCGCACGACTGAATTAATGAACTATAAAATCACAATAATAGTTTGTTTTATGGCCCTCGATGAAAACGTAACAAAATATTTTACAATCCGATTTATTGTTAAATTGAATTTAAGATTTTGGGTTTTAACGAGAGCTCGTTGCAATAAATTTGAGATTTCCTTTTAAGTTTTTAAGTCAGTCCATTTCGATGCATTTTTTATTGGTTTTTCAAAAAGATTAGGTCATTTGTGATAGCTTTAGTTGGCATTTTATTAAGTAGGTGTGTTATCTGTGTCATTAACATTTGGATATGGAACAAGTTGTTTGTGAACTTTACTTAAATTAATGGCTTCGTGATAGGTACTTATTGTTTTAAATGTTTACCTATCCACGTTGAAATAACTCACTTTACCTACCGATTACTTCGATAGCGTTAATGGATAGATAAGAACTCTACTTTATTAGAGGCATTTAATTAGATTTATACTATTTACTTGCATAATTTTTAAATATCTACATAATCTGTCGAGACAAACACTTAATCTAGCTTGTGGAATAGTAATGTGGAAAAATTAAACCGACTTCATTGCCTTGGTACCTATCTAAAACGGCTGAACCGATTTTCATAAATCTTGCACTGTGACCTTAGTCATAACATACATAATCCAATAAATCGATATTTTTTCTAGTTTCAATCCCTAAAATACTGGTTGCATCCCTGAACCAAAATACACCTACAAATTATGATGTTTGGAAGAAATTTGCAAAGAATCTATTAAATCGAAGCAAAATATAATACAATCACACAAAATTTTACACATGTGTTTGGAACCCTACATAACCAACCCAAACCATATAAGCCAATAAAATTACTAGTTAAGTGTATGTACATAGTACTATATAGTTAAAATCAATGCTAGCATGTCTCAGGGCCCGGTCAACCCGTCTCAATGCCTCCATGGGATACTCGCGGCGGAAGTGCTCCGTACCAATACGCTTGTATGGATACGTATCGTACGGTTTAAGGTTTTATTATTAAACCTAATTTTTATTAAGTGTCACTGAAAAATTAGTCGCTGCTCGCTGCATTCTACGCGTGTTATTCCGGGATATAAAGTAGCCTTTGTCACTCGAGAGATACTAAACTAAACTACCATTATATCAAAAATCACGATAAGCTTTCTCTTCTTTCCATGACGGATGCACAAATAGACAAATAAATATTGTACGTTTGCATTTAAAATGATGGTATGATTATCTACTATATAAAAATAAGTCGGGTTTTCCTTCCTGACGCTATAACACCAGAACGCATGAACTGATTTCCACGGTTTTGCATTCGTTGGAAAGGTCTCGGGCTCCGTGAAGTTTATAAAAAAAAAACATCCATCTGGTGGCGAAACGGAGTTCGCGAGGTCTGCTAGTACCTAATTAATATGACTAAGTATCCATAATTTAGAAAGACATTTTCTGTACAAATTACATAGATATCTGATGATAAGATTTTTTTATCCAAAAATAGGACTAATGTTCTTGTTTAATTTACGTTGTTGTATTTTGATGTAATAATTTAATATGTTATTGGTAGGTAACATATGTATTTTTAATACCTACACGCTTTCTGTCAAAAATCTTGGATTGGTGGTGGAATCTTGCCATAAACTAAATAATATGGCATGACACGTTCATAATTATTTATTACAACAATGAACGCATATGTTATTCCTTATTGATTAAGAGTATGAAAGGCATATCCACGTTAGGATCATCTCATCAAAGCAATACTTTTAATGGATCTTGTGAGTTTTTGCCTTTATTTATACGTTACGATGTGCGCATAATGGATCAGTAGACGAACACTTAGTGGATGTGCGGTATTCATACAATATTAGCGTCTTCTTGATTTATTATACTTCTCCGTAAGTAAGTGCTTTGGAGCAAATAAATTGCTGCCAGTAATTTCTTTTTTAAATGACTAAGAATGTGTTATACAGAAATGCATGTTTGTGCGGATGCCATATACAACGTAGTAATATGTAGTAAGTTCGTAGCAGCGTAGCCGTTCTGTTCTTTTATGTAGCTCACAAAAAATATTACAATGTATTTCTACTATCGCTAGAGTTTTCTAAGCCTCCGCATGAAAATAGCACACATTTATGGGCGGGTTGTTCTGTTCCGAGCAATAAAATGACGTCACTGCGGAGTTATTTGATGTAAAGCGAGCATGTCGCGTGTAAAAACAATTAAACTTGCACAATGAAAGCTCGCATAGCCACAGACTAGAGTGTAATTACTGCTGGATGTCACAGATCAGCTGATAGTTACTACCGAGCTAAGCTATTGTGCCGAGAGTATTAATCGAATAAGTCCCGGGTGCTGGTGTGGGTGTTAATCTGTGTAATATAAACCCAACTGTTTCCCTGTATGGTTGTCCAAAATGGATTTGACAGTTTTTCTGACATGAGTGGGAATTTGGTCATTTCTGTCAAGTTGTTTATGATAGGCCTGTTGATAAGACAGTATAAATTAAGTATTTAACACGTGAGTAAATTTTATTATACTTGGGTATATTTTCGTTGTTAATTTTCATACGAATTACGATAATTTTAAACTATTTTTGTATTAAACTGTGGTCAATTTTGTTGATATTTAGTTGTTCATGAGACAGTCCCTCACAGTCCCGGGTTTGTGCCGACCAGCAGCACGCCGCCGCCGCCGCGCGCCCGCCGGTTCGGTGTGTTGATACAGGGGCGCGGATAGTCGGCCGAGTGAGTTAATTAACTGGCAGCGTGTAAGGCGACGCTCACGGCTCTCTAATTGCGCGATTATTCCTCCGCGACGCCTAACTGCTGGATGAAATTTAATTAAAGTTTGTTGTTCAAATAGATTTAATTAAAGTAATGTTATACGGAGCGCCGACGCCGCGCGAGCCTCAATCCGAGTGAGTGCTGCGCAACTTTTCTAATTCATTACTTGTGAAAGCGTTCCCGTGAAGGCGAGCACTCTTAATAATTTGTATTGTGTAGTTATGGTCGTTTTAGTCCCGCCGAGCTCGCATCCTCGCCTGGACTATCTCCGCCTCCAATTACGCTAATGGACGCGCGATTTAATCATAGAATTAAATCGATATCCGTAATCTTACACGAATGACATTTTTAAGCCCCGCGCGGGTACTGAATTATTCATAAATTAATATTAAACAACTAGTAGATATTTATCCATTAGCGCGACAGCCGTGCCGTTGGAAATTACATCGAAACGGTCTCTCGAATACAAATGCACCGTTAAAAGCCACATTAAGATAAAAGCTGTGCGCCATAATTCTTATTAATTATTAATAGGATTGTCAATTAAGACGAAATAGCTTTCGGAAGACCTGAAAATAGGAAATGTTTATCCAGAGGGAAAATAACGATTGTGCGATGATTCGCTAGTAAGCGACGAACGATGTTCGCGTCAATTACGCCTAATGGAAAACTTAAATTATGATAAAAGCTAAAGAGCTCGCGGCGGATGCTGGCTATCCGGCTAATGACAAGCTCGGTCTTCCGGCGGCTCTACCTTACGTAACTAAATAAACTAGCTTCTCAATTAATTAACCGAAGTGCGATTTAGATCTATTTTGTCATAGAACAACGAAGGAAGTAATTGGAAATGTCGATAGTAATATTATCCGGCCTAGATAGCGTCATGGTTGCGGTGTTTGAGATTGGTATTCATTAATTTGTGATGAAAAACCGCCACAGCCCACAAGTGTGCTAGGTAGTAGGTACGTGTGTGGCAGCGGGCGGCGGGCTGGTTTGGGCCCGCCGGCGCACAAAGCCTGACGTCGGGCCGCTTTCAGCCGATTACGCGCGACGCGAGCCTAATTTGATTGCCGCTCGCCATCAATTACCTCTCCACCTTCCACCGCATTTTATTTACCTCCAGTCTTCCAGAATACTCCCCGCTCTTTGACTTTTCGATTATTTATCAAACACTACGATTTATTGCTATTGTTTCCAACTTTATTTTTCTCGTAGATTGTTTGTTCTTCTGATTTGCTGTTGTCGTTTTCGAATCGTAGATATAATTCGGTTCGACTCGATATGTTCATTTGCTCCAGCATTTAGGTCAGCGTCGTTACTTCTTCCATATCTACTTTAAACATTCTTGTATCGAAAAGTCATTTAGATTTTATTTACTCACTCGAGGAAAATGGTTTTTCAATCAATGAACAGTGATTGCCTTTAAATGGTTCGTATGAAATATTCAGTATAACAATTTCAATGCGGAGACGTGATATTGTCACTCCGTTTTCGAACACGCAAAGCAATCGTTGTATGGCGAACGTGATGTAAATAAAGAGTGCGTAGCGTTGTCTGCCAGTCAATTTCCTTGATGAACTCACAATTACGGAAATTGGAAGTGGTGGGCTTCTCCCCCCCGGGCTGGCTCTGCACCTCCTGCCTAGAAACTCTGCTTACTCTGATTTACCGCGTACCCAAATAACATTTTACGGTCTTCGTGACTTCATTTACACAACAAAAAAACACGTCTCATAACGCACGCCATACCAAAAATATAATTAAATTTTACAACGCTCCGTCGAGTCGAGTCGGTGTCAATTAAACTCTTATGACAAGCATCCCGTTTCAAACGCTAATGAGAAGCATATGGAGACACATTGGAACCGGTTATATTGTCGTGTCTTTTTGTTATAGTGGAGTATCGCGCGGGAGCGTATCCTTATTGAAATCTTTACTGGCTTCATTGTTCCATTCTCAATTTGGGCGTCCTTGCAAGTTTACGCATCTCTTTCACGAGTAAATTGCTCTGCTCCGTCGGAGGAGTCATAAAGAAAATTGCTATACAGTTGATAAATAATTTATCTGAAAGGCCGCCCCAGTCACCGAACCAGGCCGGGAGCATGTAGCATTGCCTCCTACCTAATATTACTTTCCTTTTGTACAATTTTGCAACAGGGCCGTTCGCACGTTCCCTTGCTTTTATGGGCAATAAGTGGAACGCAATTATATTTATGGAGGAAGAATGGTTAGGAAACTAATTTAGCCAAGTATCATTTTCATGGAGGTATGTTGGCATTTTACCTAATGAGTGCCTACGGTTGCGCACCCATGCTGTTATTCAATTACGTGCGCCCGCTAATTTAATTATTTATGACGGTTTTGGGTACTTATTTCGTGGTATTACTATGTTTTATGTAGTTATATATCATAACTACATATTGCAACGTTGTATGGTAACGTACAAAGTCATTTTTCAACATCCTGTTTTCGTAAAAATCTTTAAATTCCCTACCAAAACAGTAACAGTAAACCTTGCTCTTCCCTCGTTAATTAGAGGGAAAAACAAAATGCCTGATCGAGATTCGTCTCGTAATTGGAGCATCGTGATGACGTAGTTAATTAGGAAAGTTAGCTATTCAGTTTTCTGAGGCGATGTGTCTAATTAGTGCTCGCAACCTCTCATTACCTCTCGCTTTTAATTAACCGAGCCAAATAACATCATTACAGACCTTTAACTTTATCAAGACGTAGTTTTAGATTGAAGTTGTGTTTTCAAGTTGAGCAACACCATGGGTGATGCGTAACTATTGATACCAGAGATTGTGGACTGTGGTGACACGTTAAATTGTAAATTCTGTCAGTTGTCCATATAACAGCCGTTGTCAAGACTTTAGTTTTGTTTGGAAACTCTCGACTAAGCTGTATGTTATTGGTCGGTAGAATATAATATATTTAATTACTGTCACTCCAAGCTACCTACTCTGCCTCCTCCCAGCTCCAAAGGCCTGTAATTAGACCACGTTTCTGCCCTGTAATCCACCTGACTGTTAATTAATACAGCTGAATAAACAAACGCCAGTACCGTGGAGATTAACAATTCCGTGTACAAGCCCCTTATTATGTACGACCCCGGGATATTAGTGTGAATGCCTGATGTTATTGTTGGAAATTAATGGTGCTACAGCTGGCTATGATAATGTGGAGGTAGGACTTATGAGCGTATGGTGAGTTAAATCTTTTAATTTGCCATGACTCATTCATCATATTCATATTGACTCTTGGATGTTTTAATATTTTTATCAGAAGTCTGATGAGTCACTGTGTCGCTACCAAAAATAAAAATATATTTCAACAAACGTGTGGGTCATATATGTAATTGTTCAAAATCATTTAAAACTTTGTAATTTACAGAAAATTTAATGAAGCCAGATACTGGTTACCAAATAAAATATCTTCTTGCACCAGTTACACCACAGGACACCACTGGTTGCTAACAAAAGTCTCCGAAGTTAACAGAAATAGAACTTCCAGAACGAGTATGAGCTAATCACAGTTTATTGTTAGATAAAGGTTAGAGCAAGCTCCACTAACATTTAAAAGGTTAAAGGGTTTCATTCATTAGCTCGAGCAAATAAATATCATTTCCATAGATCACGGACGACGAGATTAGCATAATGTTACTTGAGCAGTAAGCCAATAATACAATAATACCCAATTAGTGCGTATTTATTAAACAAATGTTGGTATTGGAACTTGTAAACTTGTACAGCCAAAGTACAATAAAACTTACGATCACGTGTCTTATAAATTAAAATGCTTCGGCCGCAAAAATTAACATTAATTACAAATGAACATTGACACGTTGGCGTGTATCATAAATTGCTCCATCCAATTAAACTAGTTGGTATCGTCATGTAGCTATCGACGGGCGATCTGTAGCGGATGTGCGGATGTATCGAAGCATTAGCACTAGCAATAAACACCCGTCTCCGGCCGCGGCACACAGCGCCTGGATGTAACGTGTCAGCCGTCACCATACCAGCGAAATCAATTAGGTCCGTTTGCAAACTGCTCCAATAAATACTGCTATCGTTAATTAGAATCAATCGTGGCATTGCGACCGACTCTATTCTGAAATCAGTCCGTGTGGGCGGACGAGACTACGTTGACAGCAATTGGCTTATTAAGAAGCTAACAAAACGCAATAGTGTCTAGTTCGGTCAGATTAATTTATTTCGCCGTATCTGTGTGTACTGGCGAGTGATTGATCTGCTTGTTTTGCGAAACATTTTGGCGTGGACGTTTTATTATCTCGCAACGTACCACTAAACGTCTAGCGACTGAAATAAACTGGATTTATCTTAGATCGAATGTGTTTCGTGAATCGTGTTATTTATATAATTACCTCGGGAAAGAATTTAAATTGTTGCAATGAGTTATTTCTATTAGCTTATTGCTATTAGCTGGCATCCGACTCGTTTTCCTATTTCGTTGCCGCGAGCGGAATATAGTGAAAAATGCACGAACAAACAAATATCGCGTAATTACAATCTTGCCGGTGGAGCAGCCCTGTCGGTGCAAACATCGATTAATCTTTCGATTTGCATCGATTTGAATACTGATTGGAATTATATAGCGGAGTGCAATCGGCCAGTCACGCCCCGGGCGCGCTTGCCCCACCGACTGCTTGCTGCTGCCCGCTCGTCTCGCCTTCACTATTTACAACCTCCAATGCCCATTGATATTCTATTAATTTAATTTCTACGCTCATTAAATAATGCATATTAAATCGCCTCAATAAGATTTATACGCTTACAATAAACCGGACAGAGCTTTCTGTCAGCGGATAAATTAATTACGCGTCGTAAAAGCGATCAGCTCATTTTAGAAAAGAGTTACGGCTTTTATTTTCATCGAACGGTGTGATATTGTAAGAGCTATTTTGTGTTATGTTGTTAAGCTAATCGAATCGGGTCGTTAAAGAGGATATTAAGAAGTGGAAATCCAATTAAGATATCTTGTTTTACAAGTGAGTGTTATAGGGCCGGTGGCGGGACCGGAGCTTACGTAGGGAGAAGTAAACGAGATGAGAGGAGACGGCCAGTAGCTATCTGTAATTAGGATCGCAGCGGAAGGACGCGAGACTCCGCCACTGTCCGCTCGTGGACTGTACTCCATACCCTCATTAGTCGCTACCACCGAGATAATACGCACCGCCCACTAATTAACTCTTCGTTAAGGGTTAACCTTATCTCATTATAAATACGTGAGTACAATTATGATTTGATTCAATCCGTCGTCTTAAAACCTTAAGCTTCTCTATTTTTAATGATTTCCCTTATAAATCAACACCGCAAAAAGTGCCATGATTTGCGTCAAGTCCCGTAGAGCCCTAAGCTTGATAAGTGCGATCGGTCCGGAATGATTTGTGTCCGCAAATCCTTGACAGATGTCCGCGAGCATGTCATCATTAAAGTCCAACGGGCGTTCTTAATCTGGTCTTGACCGAGGACTTTGTAAATTAAATTGGCTCCTCTACGTACGTACGAGAACTCGACTTCTTATAGTCCCGGTAATCACCAGTTCCATATAAAAGGCTCCATTAAAACCGGCGTCAATTACCTTAATTCCATATACGTCTCGGCTCTAAACATATAATGTAACTCGCTGGCAGCGCTCTCTAATTAAATGTCATGTGCATAACATTTTCCGTATAAACAATCTTGTAGAATGCTTGCAACGGTCGAGTGCGAGTAGTGCGACAAACCTGGGACGTTGGAAAACGGGAATAAGAACCGATAATGGCATCGGACAGGGTTATAATATGTGACATGGTTATTTTATCAGCCGATTGGTAGGATGTGATCGACGGACGATATAGCCATCGCGTACTAGGTGTTACTGATGGGTTAATGTCCTCCTCCGGCTCCTCCTCGCCGCTGGACTCCCGCCGCTGCTTCTTGACGGGCGCGTCGTCCGGCGCCAGCAGCGACGCCACGTCGAACTGTCGCTTGCGTGTCTGCGGGAACCTCCCCGCGCCCCAGTACGGGATCGGCAGCGCCGTCGGCGGCGGGGACTGCGGCGGCATTACATATATGACGAGGTATTGACGCAGGCTCAGGTTACGCTAGTCGGACGCAAATTGGACTCGTATTGTGTCGAGTACTTCGTTAGAAAGGGGCACAATGAGTTCATTAGCTGCCTCTAAATTACCGCCTCGTGCAAAATGGTGAAGATGTTGTTGTTTCCTAATGAATCTGTTATTATCTTGTTTGTCTTATTTTGACTTGGCGGTTAAAGCTCTGCTCTAATTAAAATGTTACCTAAAAGCTTGATTCTCATGATTTATGTAATAGGCATGGCAGTAGATCCTATTCTATGAATAATATAATATTTAAAACTATAAAAATGATATTAAAAAAATGTACTCACTTAGCAACAAAGCTCAAACTCAGTAATCCTTGTTTAATTTAGATACAAAATTTTGAAATGCATGACGACAGCAAAAGTTCATTAAGCAAAACATGAGTCTTGATGAAAATTACTTAATGGTAAGTTGTAAGATTGGCGCCGGCGGCCCCCTCGCGCTGGAGAGGCAAAACGTGCCCAGTAATAAGGCACAACCTATTCATTAGTGTTTTGAGAAAAAGTTATTAGTGCCGCGAAGTCATGCGAGGTGGCGGCGGGCGCATGCACATGCATTTTAGCGCGCAAATTACTGGGTCAAAAAGAACACGCTCACTCCGCCGCGAGTAATTAAGGACGGCGAAATAATTCCAAAACATAACTCATATCTTATGTACGGACATGCGTATGGCGTGTCCGAGAAAATTGGTCGTTCGTGTGCGACGGATATCGCCGGTTTAACGGACACCAACCATGTTAGGAGAAACGAATGTGACTGATAAATTATAGCCCCGTTTAATGAAGAAATTTAAGCGATTATATAAAAAGTAAGCGGGCAGTTATGATAGCGTCGGCAGTGGCTTGACCGTTAATTGACAACGTGGCAGTGGAGAGTTAATAAGCGAGAGAAATGGCCGCTCCTGTAATGAGAGTTTTACGGCGGGACGCTACCCGCTCGCTCCAAGACTCATAGCGCAATTTGCTCGCGTCCCGACCTCGTTACTAATTAATTAATATCCTCATACCGACCGACTACACACAAAATAATTGCCCATTATTTAGCTTTTCTACGCGCTAATTGAAATGAAAACTTTATATAGGTACACTATCTCGCGCTTGTTTATTTCCTCCATAAACTACTGTGTCCAATAAATAAAATGTATGCAGTGTAAATATTGTAGTTATTTATCACCGGGGCTTACGTAAGTGTGGTGCTAATGAAGGCATTCATACAGCTTTTAATTAGCGAGGCAGGTCTGGGCCACACCTGTAGCGCGCTGTGTCCGCCGCTCTCGGCCGGCGGCGGCGACTGGTGGCCGATAGAACGATCGCCGACACCCGATCCTATCATTCAGCTAACGAAGCGTTCCTGATTATTAAAACGAAGTGTAGGTGCGGGGCGCGGCGGGCGGGTGTTAATTGGGCCCCCGTAGACAATACTAATAAGGCCCGTCCGTGCCTCTATCTGTCTAATTAAACGCGAAACTTGAGAGCGGCACCCTCGGCGAGGGCCTGTTTGCCGAGCGCCGCGCCGCTCCTGAATACACTCTAATAATACCGGCTAAGCGTGTTTGAGTGCCTCTTTTTCGGATCTCTGTAAACCCCCATTTAATTAGCAGTATTATGCGTCTGAGTGTCGACTCTGGCTTGTTTAATTAAGCTTAGTCAGTAACAACAATCCATTCTTGTTATAGACGTATTGTTTGCTCTCAGTGCGAATGGTTTATTGAGTTTTGTTCGTACTGTTTTATTTACTTTTGTTATGAGGATTCTGTGATTGTGTGAGGTCGCATACGATTGAATTTGCTAGATTATACTAATCTTTGTATTGTTTTTGCGTTATTTTATAAAATAACCATTATTATTACCGTAATAACCAATTATCGCACTAAAGGGCTAAAGATTTTCATAGAGCTTTTTCCTAATGACAAAACAAACGAAAAGGTGTGTTGCTGAAAAGAGTTCGGTTGTAACTCGTATAAGCATAGTTTGTGTCTACGTTTGCTACATTTTACGTTCAAAAGGATGAACCGATATAAATGACATTTTGCTCGGAGATTGTTAAGAACCTGGATTAACACAAAGGCTACTTTTTATCCCAGACAAACCCGGGTAACACCGGGAGGCGCTACTAGTATGTACATAATATAATACAGTAAACACTAGTGTTATAACGCTGGCGTCGCAGGACAGTGAAAGTAGGCGTGAAGCTGAGTTAATAACACAAGTTGCCACTTGCCAGCTACCGCACCGAGCTGTTTAAATTCCGAGAGACATCAGCTAGGTTCATACTGGTGTACAAACTGCTAAATTTTATGATGACTTAATATAACGTGTTTGAAAAAAAAAACTTTCAGTAGACTTGATAACCTCCTTTTTTGAAGTCGGTTAAAAAGGAGATAATGATTCTAAAGATTCTTTAAGCCACACAGTGACAGCCACAGTGTGATCTTGAATCGTGATTTTTAAGGTTACTGTGATTATTATCATTCGACTTGTAAATTTCTATGATTTACCAATAAACATCTGTATCCAGTAATACGATCACGTATTACTGGACTTCCACAAGTAATATAGTACACAAAACATATTGACTGAGACAAAACGTGTGAGAATTGTTAGCATTAATTGGTCAATCGTCATAGGAAACTACAAAACTTAGCAATCATATTGTATCTAAATCTTGTAACTAATCCAAAATTATAACTATCAAGGCATTTTTTGTCATTAGAATAATACGAATTTTAAAGTTTAAAGAATGGCTTTTGTGGTTTTTGACAAAATAATTTAAATAATTGCTACCATACATGTGTAATCAGCCTTACCCCGGCTCCTGTAATTACACCAAATACCGACTTAATGTTAAGGCCTTTAATAACGGAAGTTAGCAAATTAGAATTTAAATAAAAATATTTGTAAGGCAATATATAAACCATTACAAAATTGTTGTTAATAATTTAAATGTATGGCTCGCCAATATTAATATAGCAGTATACATATTCTAGTTATTGGTGTATTGGAACTTTCTAAACTATAGCCATATATATTTATAACGAGTAATGGTAACAATTTGGGCTTGTTACATGTACTTTTTATGTAATTTTGAGTAGCTATGTAAACCAACCGCATGAAAGCTGTTTAAAATTGTAATAACTCATGAGTAGGTTTAGATTGCATTACAAAACAGTATTTATATCATATCTAAAATTTCAAAATGACTACCAAAATACATATATTATTCTTGTGATGGCCACACTTCTTCATTAACTATGTTTCTATTTACATAATATTTAATCGAAATCAGCCATTTAATTCAATGTTTACATCAATATTACTAATAATAATTTATTACTTCGACAAGTTTGAGTAATATCGTACACTAGGTAATATAAAAGCGCAAATTAGTTTGTTCATTTGTTTGTTTGTTTATGTTTTAAATTAAAACGGAACGAAAGGTCCATCACTTAATGTCAGAGAATTACTTAATTAAGCAGAATTATTAATTATTTATTTACTTACTCCGCTGGCTCAGCGAACCGAAGTGAGTATTGGCTTACAAGATACAAGAGATCGCCACCGGTCCCGGTCTTGAGCCGTTCCCCGCTAGTCAGCAACTTGAAGTTCGCGCAGATCTGACTCCACGGCGTCCTTCCAGCGGTACCTCGGTTGTCCGACAGGTCGGGGGCCACTCGGGACCCAAGATAGGCTCTCTTCACGCTACGATCATCTCCCATTCTCACTAAGTGCCCCAGCCAGCAAAGAAGTGGTAGCTTTAGGACATTTATAACAACCACATATTTTGGAATCTTTGCAAAGCTGAAAAACAAAAAAAGTATTGGCATTGGTGTACTAAAATTGCCTGTACTAAAATATAAATAACCTACATGTATGCTACATGTGGCCAAAAGTGGTATGTAGAAGATACTTTTAAAAAAATATCCTCCAAAAACCGCGGTCAACAACTAGTTCAGAATATCATAACGACAGTCGGGAGTCTGGTGGATCACAAATCACTCCGCTTGAGGATAGAATAGGCAATCAGGTTGTTTTTCTAACGGACTATGAAGCTTGTGAGTGGATTAGCAATCACTTGATTGTTTGGATACTCTGTCTGTTGCTATATAGTAGCGGCGGAGTTAACAAGCTATTCTTTAAATTGAAAAAAAAAAGATATGACAATAAAAAAAATATGTGGGCTTCTTCTAGGAATACCGCGTGTATATAATCGTCCTTTCGGAGGAAGTTCGTATGAGAATGGATTATTTTGGTGTCAAGAGTTTACTAATCACCCTACAAGCCTCTTATATAGCTTAAAAACTGACTTAGTTTGACAGCAATTGCTTGACTGACAGAAACTATTTTTAAATAAGTATTTTGTTAAAACTACTGAGTGTAGGTAGTATATGAGTTTTTAGTCTTCGATTTATTAATATTTGTTATCTTTTATTTAGTTATCATGTCTGTATGATATTTGACATTGAAATGCTTATGTGATAATGTACTTACTAAATTATGAGTATATATGCAGTATTACTATAAAAATGTAATATTTATTATTGCATAAATTTTATTGTATATGTATAAATTAAATTAATATTTTGATTGAGGTTAAAGATAGACTCTTTTGAGGAAGCTTAATCAAATACAATACTGTACAATCTAATTTATGGTAGGTATCTATCTATACCTAATCTGTTTATGTATATTTTACCAACCAATGTACACCATCTATGGCATATTTACCGAGAACCAAGCACTCAGCTGATGTGGCGTTGACACATCCGTTAATGCTTCCCATTTCCGACACAACACTTAGTACAAGTATTCTGTGACTCCACAGAATAAATAATAGTATTATATGATCCCTAATGCGAAGTGGGTGATGGCTTGACCAAAATATTTATACATGTACAATATGTACATACATATCTATACGGCATGTTATGGCTTATTCCTATGAGCCCATGGCGTAGTAAAGATTTATAGATAAATTTGGAACTAAATCACGACAAGAGAAAATCAACAATAAAAAAAAATAGATTTTTTTTCTCCGTGAATAATGCTAGGAAGCTGAAAAAAGCTTTAAAAGCTTGAAATAGTATAATGCAAAAATACTCGTAATGTCGGGTTTAAGATACTTCGATATTGAAATAACGAAAAAAGAATTTAGCTACAATCGAAAAAGATTATTTTAAAAATTTACATGATAAAATAAATAATAAATAAATATTAGCGCCATCTAGAACCACACCAAGCAACTGCAGTTTACGCTAGCATTTCGTGATAGTATGTGTCCAGAAAGTGACATAGGGTAATTTTTAACCTTGAAATAGCACGAGGTATTACTAGCACACTAATAAAACACATTTAAAAACCACAATCCCTTTACCTCCTATGATTTAGTTGAATATATCGCCCTCGCCACCCCTAGTCGGCATTCATTGCAGGTACCGAGCGATAATTACCAAAGGAGGGTAGTTGTTTCCAAGCAATGCAATCAAAATTGTAATTCGCAAAAACGGCCACGAAACGTCGGGGGAGAGGGTACGTTCTCCCGCGGTTTGTAGGCTAGGAAACACGTGTTCGTTTTGTTACTAATCGAATCAAAGTTTGCTTAGTACCTATGGTTCTGGATGGAGCAGTGTGAAATGTCCCGGTTTTTTTAAAATATATTATGAAGATATTTGGTATAGATTTAATATCATAAAATTATAGTAGGGTTATTTCCATTTCTGTTTCCGTTTTCCAATTTAGGCAGTGGATTTTTGCAACGAAAGTGTCTCTAAATGAAGAAAGTACCTAAGAAAAAATACTGTTTACTGTTTGTATGAATATTTCGATGGTAACTGACCACTACTCTTTCTGGCGTTTTTTTACATTATTAACAGTAAGTTAATGAACTTTACTATATGTAGGTATACAATACACACACACAATTCTCAAAAATCTACAATACGATATCTCTATTTTATCTATTACTAGCTGACCCGGCGAACTCTATTCCGCCCTAGATGCAATAAATAAACAGATTTAGAATTTTATTCAATTCAATTCAAAAAAACTGGGGAAAAAGTATCCTATGTCCGTCTCCTAGTTTTAAGCTACCTCAGCTAAGTTCAGCCGTTCTTGAGTTATAAATGGTGTAACTAACACCACTTTCTTTTACAGATATATAGATTAACCTGTAGTAATAGCCATCGTCCTCAGCTCTCAGACTAAATTGCATATCCCTCTATCGGTTGCCCGCTGCCTTTTTGATTGCGCATTATTCGCGTGTTTATACAGTTAGATCGCTCTCTAGATTGTTGCTATTGTGATACTGCTTTTTGCTTGCGGCCAGAGGGGGCTAAAATTAAAATTGCTTGTTTCAGCTGATGGAATGCTTTCTTTATCACAGACACTGTCTGCATCGAATGCATATTAATATAATACATATGTATATTATTTTACAAAAGTTATTGTCGATACGCATTACATTCCAGTGGAAAATTACACGAAGGAACGTGTCTTTCCGTAGGAAAACATAAATAAGTATGTCGAGTCGAGCATGATAACTGAAAACGATTGGAATACGAAACCGTCCCCCAGGTAGCAAATCTACGTCTCAATGACGTCTATTTAAAGTCATATCACGACGTAAAGACGTCATGAATTGACGTCTCAGAGGACAAGGAAAGTACGTACATTTGTCACAGCCTCACGACGTCATCTCAGGACGTTAATATGACGAATATACAAGACCGACCTATGACGTCTTCAAAGACCGAATATGTAACGTTTTTAAAAGACGTTCTTTGGACGACATTTCAAGACGTAATAATGACGACTATTGAGAATGGTCACAAGACGTCTTCGTAGGCCGATTTTGAGACGTTCTTGAAAGACGTTCTTGGAACGTTATTTCAAGACGTAAAAATAACCCCTATTAAAGACGTATCTACGACGTCTTCGTAGGTTGTATTTTGTGACGCTCTGGGGGAATTAAAACCCATGCTGTAGGTCACGATAGCGTTAGGTGACAGGATGTCCTCATGTCTTTCCTGAGGACTTTCTCGCGTCAGACCTGCAACATGGGCATTTTATGAAAAAAAAAAAACAAACATTTAAATACAATTACGCATCAGTGTATATTATAATACTAGGTACTTAATAATATTACATTACTAATCATGTTGTAACACACTCAGGTCACTCACTCAAACTACCAATTGTAAACATATCAGCGAAATTATACAGCTTAAACCGGCGGGGTTTCAACTCACATAGCGCCTCTCTAGCGGTGTTTTATCAATTAACTTATTAGAACTAGTTCTAGATAGTTCACCGTACCTGATCGTTCCATCCGTAGCGTTTGGCAGAGAATTTGCGATATTAACCAGAGAGGATGCAATTCGAATTCAAAACCCGACTGACTTTAACTGTTTTACTAAATTAGTAGGTATAAAACAGGGTCTGTTGTCACATGTTAGTTAAGAAAATCTGTTAACTACATTTGCTTATATGTATACAAACCATCATCAGCATCATTCATTACTTAACACTCTTAATTTCTCTTAGCTCTTTGTTAATCCCACCCTTGTAGTAAAATTAATGATGACCGGTAACAATCATGCCAATTGCCTGCTCTTTTGATTTTTTCAGTCTTTCAGATGCATGTTTGCCAGCTTCTTATGCAGTCTTCAATATCCTTATCTGTGACTCCTAAATTTGCTCTCAAAATCACTCTCAAAATTTACTTGATTATTTAATATTTCTTCGGTAGCTTCCAGTTCCTCAAATGTTTTTATTGGAAATTTGAAATCTGAAGCTAAAGTTTCTTCCATATTTTTCTTATCCAGGCTTGCTAGAATTTGGTCATTTTGCACCTTGATCTGTGATAACAATGACACTACTTTTTCTTCAAAACCTACAAAAAATACTTTTTTAGAATTTTAGAGGAATGCACCATCACATGCATAAGTATTTTTTTGCTGATAGCAAAGCCCTAAAATAGCTAAACAAAAAATACCTGTTAGTTTACAACTCTGGCTATCCGATCCATGTTTTCTGTGTCCATCAAATGTTAAAACATCTTGTTCTAAATCTGCAACAGTTAGTAATAGTAAATTGGTATTATACTTATTTTATTATTCTTGTTAATCAGTATGAAATTATATTTATCTAGATTCTAAATTTTTGATAAAGGTATGGATGGCATATTTTAAGAAGTACTTTTTTTTAACAAAAATGAATACAACCAACTTCAATAGCATTACTAAACAGTAAACCAAGAAACCCCACTATACAAATTAATCAATAGAAAAGATTATACAAAGATGTGCAGTATCTAAATACATAATTGTCCATATCTTAAAAAACATTTATTTATTTTGATTTAACTTGCACTGTTCTCTGAGTTGAAGTAAATGTAAACTGATTAAAAAGGTATGATCACAAAGCCATCACTACTTTCTGAGGAATTCATGGACAAACATACATACCTACACCTATGAAATGTTGTATATTCATTGCATATTTGAAATGTATATTCTCAAGGGCTTTTGGCATTTTCATTATTTTATTCAGTGACATTAATTTATTCATTTTATTACACCAATGTAACGTTGGTACACACACATGCAAACTTCAGAAAAATGTAATTAAGGTTAGTGCAGTAAGTATTGGCATGAGAATGTTAGGTATCCATGATCAGATCAGTAAGTTTGATTGATCTGACAATGGCCATTATTTAGTGTAACTGGTTAAATTATATTGAGAATGGGGATACTTACATAAAGTTATCATAAAAATACTGCATGTCAAATAGTAGTAACATTGGACATGCAGTATTGCCTATAGCACAGAAAATAACATAGGTGTACTACAGGTAAATACAAACCAGTATCTTAAAAGATTATGTGCACCTCATAGAGTTCCCATTTGTCATCAGGTGACGTTCTGTCATGGTGCAGGCGTTCGAACGCCTTCGAATTTGTTACTGGCGGCCAATAAACTTCACATTTTCTTGGCGTTATCCAGTGTTTTGCGACAACGGATATTGAGCCCCCGTCTCCGTCGCATTCTTTGAATTGCACGACTGCGTACATTTATTTGTTACTTGCTGTTGATAACCAGGTGTATATAGTAAAACCAATTCGTTGAACACAGCTACGTTAGGTATAATGTATACCAAATACCAATCTAAAGAAGCAACAGAACTGAAATCGTAAACAACCAAAACAGACACTGAAAAATGAATTCACAATCACGAAGTAGTAAGTAGGTACGATTCATGTACGAGTAAGTATAAAAAAATATCACTTTCACAATTTTCTGGCCCAAACAACGCCGACCCGATCGAGTCGACCGACCGTGCATGACATTAAATTTGGAGGGATACCTATTAGGACAGTGACAGTCAATTTTTTTCTTTTTTTTTCTTTTTGTTAATGGCTTCGCACGATTAGTGCATTTAGCCAGTGTCAAGTATGTACTATAACATTTTCAAGTTTATATATGTTCTCCGATTTCTCCATTAATTGTGGACGGATTAAGGAAAATACTTTTTTGTTTTAATTAAAAAATATTAAACTAACATGTAACTATATTTTGTTATAAAAAAATTGAGTTTGAGTTTGTTTGAAAGAATTATACTCCCCTAGTGGAACCATTATAAATTTCCTCAAAATCGGTTCAGTAGTGCTGTCAAGTGGAATACATTTTGTAGAAACATTATTAGAAGTTACTATGGAGTTTTATACGTAGGTAGGTACCTTTCCTTATCTAACCTATTAGCACCAATAACTGCTTACGACAGTCAACGACTGTGAATTGAAGTCAAAGGGAGGTCACTTTTGTACCTACTACTTTGGGATGAATGGGTATGTACTGTGAAATGACATCTCACAGACATAAGACAGACGTATTTCTAGGGTATATATACCTACCCAATAAATACGTTGTCTTTAATTATGGTACGTCCTGATATTGACACTAAATGGACGTCAATAAAACGTCCACTTTGTGGCGAATATGGTACGTCCTGATATTGACCTTAAATGGACGTAAGTAAAACGTTAACTTTGTGGCGAATATGGTACGTTTTGATACTGACCTTAAATGGACGTCAGTAAAACGTACACCTTGTGGCGAATATGGTACGTCCTGTTATTGACCCTAAATGGACGTCAGTAAAACGTCCACTTTGTGCCGAATATGGTACGTCCTGATAATGACCTTACATGGACGTCATTAAAACGTCCACTTTATGGCGAGTATGGTACGTCCTAATAATTACCTTAAATGGACGTCAGTAAAACGTCCACTTTGTGGCGAGTATGGTACGTCCTGATAATGACCTTAAATGGACGTCAATAAAACGTCCACTTTGTGGCGAGTATGGTACGTCCTGATAATGACCTTAAATGGACGTCAATAAAACGTCAGTTTTATAGTGAATATGGGACGTCGAGATACTGACTTTAAATTTACGTACATAAGACGTCATCGACGACGAATTTACGACCGACCCTATTATGACCTAAGAGTGACGTCGTTTATACGTCGCTGACGTCACTTTGCTACCTGGGCCGTTGATTGAATACGAAATTGGCAGCGTAATTGAAAAACTTGCCGCGGCTTGTTTTGTCATTATAAAATTAGGAGTTTAAAAAGTTAGGAAATTGTAATGTCTCGTTCAGAATTATTGTATCAAAGTTGCTTAATCCAAAAATTGAGGAGGCCGGGCTATCTCGCCACGCGGCGGCCAGCGGGCGACGGGCGCGGGCGGCGTGGCGCGAGCGGCGAGCGCCCGCCATTCATCTCCCCGGCGCATTTATACATTACTCACGGCTCAAGTATCCGATTATATAACACGCAAAATTTCAATTACAACTTGTAATTAGTTTTTCGAGAGTTTTTCTTTCAGGAAGGGGGAGGGTGGTGCTCGCGAGCGAGAGCCCCGACGTGCCGTCTCCGTCCCGCGCGGACCAATGCAACCCTGAGTAATGTCCATGCCACTTATTTGATTATTTTTATGCAATCTGCGCGGGGAAATGAAGGATTTATTTCCTGCATACCGTTGTTAATTAATTTTTTACGAAGTCTGAGCGTTTTGTACCGACTTCATTAACTGTTTTGAACTTTCAATTTATACGCGAATTAGGAATGCAAAATGGAAACGCTGTAATTGAATTTTAATTATATAGCTACATAATGAATTAATTATTTATGTGTTGTACGTAGATTCCATTTGATTAAAACAGGCAAATGATTATGTTTTAGAGTTAATTGGTTTTAGTGCTCGGATCTAATCAAAATTTAATAATAGCTATAATCGATGATTCAATCTCTTCTAAAGGTACCAGCCTATACAATCCTATCCAGCTGTTTCCAGAATCGATTAGCACATTCTACATGTTTTTTAACTGCATAAAAACGGCAACCACACTCATACTCTATTCATTATTAATGAAAAATATTTGTATTGTATTTGTATTCCCTAACCACCCTAACCTCAAGTAAATAACAAGAACACATCACCCAAATACTGAGTACCGCACAAATACCAGCTAAGTAAGTGTTGTATTGTGCACGTCTCGTCCGAGCCTGGCAGTTGCCCCACTAATGCACGAGCCAGGGAATTAATGGCAGGAATAATGGCGATCCCATTATGGATTGCCGCCAACATACTTTAGCCATGAAAAGAACCGAAAGTTACATTTGCGATACTCTGAATACTGAACGCTCTTGGACGCCTTCCCCGCTTCCCCCTCGGAGCATGGGATGGATGGAGTCGCTTTTAAATAATGTAAAGGTTAAATAAACAAGCTTTATAAGACAAAAGCTTGCCATGGATTTTAGTGGGATTGGATTGACTAGTTAATTTAGTTCTAGCGTTAATCTAGTATTACATATATGTAGATTGAGTAAATGTAATTGTTTTTTGGCTATGTTACTCATGTTTAGTTTAAAGCTCCTAAATTTCAATTGAATAAAAAAGCTTACATAATGTAAATAAGATTCTAAACTAAGATAAAAATAAATTAAATCTAGTATTAATAGTATATTATGCAACTAGTGAATAAAGGACGGATTTAAAGCGAGGGCCGTAGATGAGTCACGAGCAAGTGAAGGATTCTAATGATTGAATCACGAGCGCAGCGAGTGATTCAACTGTTAGAATCCTGAACGATGCGAGTGATTCATGGCCCTCGATATAAATTCGTACTTTATTCAGGAGTTGCATACTATACTTTATACCATGACTACGAGAAAAGACATAAGTAATTTAAGCGAAAATAGAAATTTAATCAAGAAATAAGAATTGTAACATTAATTGAAATGGACATTAAAATTAGAGCAATGACTGAAATTAAGCGTAATTTTCTTATTATTATCATTAGGGTGGTCATGGTCAACTTGTGAAACAATATTTATTAATCTAATGCCAAACTCCTTGTCGCAAATATCGACCAATCAAATCTCGAGAATTTATTTGCACCAAAGAGTTTTGAATTTCGTATCTTAGCGCAAGGAGTTTGTGTAAGCATTGAAAATTTGAAATAGAGACCGGATATACCTATTTTTGTGTTCCAAATTCAAACACCAAAATAATGAATAAAAACAACCACCAGTGATTAAAAGGCCTTTTTATTCACTGTTTTGCGTGAATAAAATAAGCTTTTCAGAGTAGGTATGGTATAATTTTTTTTTAGGTGATAAAAGAGAGCGCCCATGTCACTGACTATTTAAATTATTTAGTTTTATCTTCTTACTAAAATCACAAACAAAATAGACGAAAACAATCTTTACATAAAAAGACAATACTACGTTCACTTACGACTTTGTCACGAAATCTCTGTTTCTATAAGCTACGTGACATTTCACAAATAGTAAATCAGAGAAATAAGCTTTGAAAAATTGGTCGTAATAACAGGATACATCTCAAGTACTTAAGAAAAATCAGTCATAAACAAAATGGTGAAATTAAAACACCAACCAAAGAAATATTTTATTAACGATTTCATTATAACTATACCGACTCGAAAGATTTCCTGTCCCTTTGTCACCGCCTTTCATGTGAAAGTTTTAGAACGGAAAAGTCTTTTAAAACTGCTTTCAAGAAAATTAAGGCATTAATGGTCGCAGTGCTAAGAGCGATCTCAGAGAGTGCAACGTTGTTGTTAGCTCTAATGCTGTCAAAGTGCATCTATGTACTCGTATCTATAGCTGTATAATCCATTCAAAATTAACACTCAGATATATATTACTCTAAGTAATTTATAAACATGCAAGTTACATAAATGTACAAATAAGTTAAAAAATCCACATATTGTGTTGATTTTTGGGATTTGGAGTAGATAGTAAGTAAACAGAGATAAGCAGAGACACAGATAAACAGACAAAAATTATAAAAACTGCTGAAGCGAGTTTTATTATTAATTTAAAGTATACCTAAACATTTTTTTTCTAATATTTTTTATGTCTATATTTTTGACCCTCTTCAGCTTTATTGTTTGTATAGATCTGTGGAATCCCAAAACTCTATCGAGACATAATTAAACAAAGATTTTTTTTCCACTATTAGCTAAAAAAATGCATTCAGGTTCCTAATCCTATATTAGTGGGAGACTTAGTTCTGATAAGATGGGTTCCAATTTTAATTTGGCAGTGTTGGCCTTTCGGCAGTGTCTTGTTTACCGCAGCGGAAGGCACCGTCACGTCTTCGTGCCGTCCCGGACCCGTTCCCTTCAACCTGGCGATATCATTTTTAACAGACTCCCCATACGAAATAGTTTGCAAAATATTCTGGAGATATGAATAAAAAAAGTATCCGATTTTATCTGACGAAACGAGTCTTCCGTGAAAGGACCTGGAGGTCCAGCACGATGTATGTGTCTTAGAGCTAAGAGGCATATCCTCCTGAAGAATACAGCAAAAGAGTGACGATCCTCAAAAATAAGTAATACAACTCAAGGATGAGTATAAAAATCATTAACCGTATGCGAGTGACAAAATCTTGTGTCAAGAGTAGCCATCCTAAATTATCTGACTTGTTCTAACGATTGCATTGCTGTAATAGGTAAACAACCGAAACTTACAGTTTGACAAGGTGATGTGAAATTTTGTTGAATAAAAATCGTTTTCAGATTAGATACAATGCAAAAACAAGTGATACTCGTAGATCAAACAGGTATATTAAGTTATTTGACCGCATCTTGTTGATCCATCAAAGCGGCACGGCGGCGTGCTTAAAAGTCTGATGTTTTTTAGTTCAGTAAGTAGTTATGATTAGGAGTTTCTGGATTATTTTGCCTCTGCAGCAACCCGAGGCACCACTAATTGGCAATTTGTTCGATCCTTAGATCCGACATAATGATGCGAGTTCGTTTATTTAAATGATTCGACGGAAAGTGCGCGGGACATGAAGCTTGTCAAAGAAGTGTTAACAGGAAGCCACCTTGGAAATCTGCACACTTTGGTCTAAGGGCCAATTGAGCTGAACTTGGCAGAACGTCAGGTAGATGATGATTTATATATCAGGCCATGATCATACCTAGTTAATCTACCTACTTAGAGAGTGATCTACCTATACTACGTAATCTATTTATATTTATACTCCACTTATAGAGGGAAACCTAGTTATACTTATAGTTGCGGAGATCTGATAACAGCGTTGTTTAACCAGTACTTTGCCAAATCAAGCGGAAACCTATAAAATGTCAAAAAAAAAATTAATTGTCTAAGAAGAACCACAGGTCTTATTTAATTGTGAATTTATATACCTACATAAATATGTATTAGACTTGCTTGGCTTCACATCAGGCTAGGTATAATCAGCCGTGATCCTGTCAAGCCTAAAAAGTATATACCTAATTGGCTAGAAAATTTATGTACTAAAAATGTAGTGCGACATAACACGTAAGTTTAAAATATTGTAGTAGCCGAGTGTATATTTCTCCGTAGGTACTTATAGTAAATCAAGGCCAGGGTAATGGCCCATTCGCGAGGCATCCGAAGGCTGGAGTTTGTTTGTAACTCGCTTAATTGCATGTTTCTATATAATTGCTCGGTTATTTTTGATATTTATAAAAGTTGTTCCAATTTAAATTTCCTTCTTATTTTCTTGAAGGCTGTCAGACCATAATTGAAAATTTGGAATGATATCCATTACGGTTAATTGTTTTTAAAAGCTTAATTACAGAGTCTCATGTTAAAAATGTCGTTGCATATAAGAACATGACATGTCTTCGCCGTGTCAATTTATAAGATATATAATGAAAGAGAATGGTGCCTTCGAAAACTAGAAGTCATGGTTTAAAACCTGTCGGCACCAGAGTTCGCCATTTTTATACAAAGTTACTTACGCTAAGACTTCTAATTTCATAGATGATGTTTTTGCCTGACGAAAATATTTGATAAATAAGCCGTTTTCTTTATTAACATTGGTACAATAAACAAGTCGAGACCATTTCCTATTCCATACAAGCTCCACTTTAATTCAGTCTCCAGGCTATTAGCTCTAGTTTTTAATTAAAGCCCTACATAAAGGACCTATTAAGGCAACTTTCGAAATGACTAATAACCTATTTAATGAGCGCGGCAATGAAGTTCACTGAATGGGCTGAATCCATCGGCTTCCTTAATGGTCGTCTGCGGTATTTTCGTTAATTAAACGCAAACAAAGACGGTTGGCACTCGGCTGCGATCAAACACATTAGTGAAGATTCGCAGCCACTTAATGCTGCTTCCTCACAACGCTATATGGCATGCACTTAATGTTTTTGCCGCTTATATCGTAAAAAGTCGAGTGAACTCGGAATTGGCAAATAGTGCCGATAGTTGTTTATTTTTTCGTGTTTGTACGAGTATCTAGTCACACATTGTTGCCTTCTTTTTATGGTGCGACGTTTCAAACCGAGTTACATTGAATGAGTGTGCACAGTGCCTATATACTCTTTGTGTACATGTTATAATAAGTATTTTGTAAAAGTATAATGGGTCTGAGTTACGACAGTAACAATTCTTCCCAGAAATATATCCCCGAAAGCAAACAGACTAAGTATTTCCGCTGAAAGAGTGCACGACCTCCATTAAGCCAGTTCGCCACTTAGGAACCTATAAAAAAGCCACAATACAAAAAGGCGACACTCAAATCTGAGAGCTTCCTAATGAAAAGCACTCACCTCGCGGGCCGGTAACTAAATTAACTTGTCAATGAACGCACTTGACATAAAATGTAAAAGTTCAAAGTAAGTTTGTGTGGGGCACATCAATTACGGGTGCGAAGTTTGCGGCTGGCGGTGCAGCGCCCCGTGAAAGTCGATTACGAAGGTCATTAGTCTTCAGTGGCGGACTAATTAATACAGCGTTTTGAATAAAGCCGCCGGATAAGATTCCTCGCGGACCGGCTCCGACGAAAAATCAGAAATTTAATTAAAAAAGTTTAAGTGAGTTTTCACGGAGCGTGCGCCTCGGCTTCCAATAACTCACGCAAATTCTATTCTTTCTTGGCGAAATTTTTAAATCAACCATAAACATTAATTAGCCGGCTTTAATTTCGATACTGACATTGGGATTCGCTCTTCTGAAGTTAGCAATTTCAACGCGGTATTCCGTTACATAAATGAAAATTACGGAAATTGTATCCTTGATTAAAAACAACAGCCACTGGTAGACAATTATTTGAGGGCCTACTGAAGTTAAGCTTGCTATAAAACTACGCCAGTGCTCGTATTGTAGTGAGCATGGTTGGGAGGCGGCTGCTTTAGCGGCCTAATTGCGTGCGCCTGCGCCATCATCACCAGAGTTCCTCGGAGCCGCGCACACATTTTTGTGAGCTCATTAAAATTACATTACAGCTCTTATTTAAACAGCAAACAACTAAACGACTCTCGTTAATGCGTCTCGCCGCCGGGAATTTTATGGACAGCCCGCATCGCGAACGAGTTTGTAACAAAAGTATAAAAAAACATTAAGAGCGAAAGTCGTAAAAGGTCCACTTTAATTGTACGTGTATCAGAATGGAGTTTGCTTGTAGATTAATTAATGATTTTGCTTGTTAATTAACCATGCCATTACTCAAGACATTCTGAGTCTGCTTAGTTACTTATACAGCGGACGCGGCTGTAATCATTAGGCATATTAAATTAGATCAAGAATATTAATTCCAGTTATCTTTTTATCTTGTTTTCTTCTCGCCCGGTTACGGTGATAAACTAGTAAAGCCATGTCCATAAGTTTCTACGGACATAATCACTTACGCTTTTTGTTTGACATCGTAATGTATTTTTAAAACGATTTTAAACAGATTCTTGTGTCCGTGCTCAGTCCTTTTGCTTGCCTATTAGCGTTGAGCTGCTGGAAGGTGTACATACGGACAGACTAAAAAACTTCAAACCTGTTTAACTATACCATTTCATGTTACATTTTGGGGCTTATAAAACTTTCTTTTAAAAAAATAATTCATTGAGTTTACTGAAAATGACGACTATTAAATAAAGTTCTTCTTTGTATAGCTACTTATTTATTACTATTATATTAATCTCGTAAATTCTTTCCGATTTCAGTGTTTATATATGAACTTACTACTTTGATTGATCAATGAATAAACGATTTAATATTGATTTATTTGAGTAAAACATGTAAAAAGCTCTCTGTCCAATGGAAAACTTAACTTGTGCCTGGAAGAGATCGCTCTACGCGATAAGGCCGCCCAATGTACCTAGGTAATGTTTCTGTATATTATCGTAATTTTGTATTTTTGTTTTCTGGTGTACAATAAAGCTGTATTGATTGATTGAAAACTTAGAGGTATTTTACTGAATTGGTAATTATAGTATTGGAGTAATTATTAAAAAAAGTTCTACGTCCTTGTTTATATTTTATCTGAACTTACCCAAAGAAGCAAATATGCCTGTAATATTGTTAACTAGATTTCTAAAGTAAATCGTGAATGATTTTGGCTTACAAAGTGTCCAAAAAAGCTTTTATTTTCCTGTTTTCAAATCGATTTGGGTTTTTATAATGAAAACAATCAAACAATCGCAAGTTAATCATTAAATAAATATATTTATTTACAATAATAACGGCAAATGAAACAAACAGTCTGTCGATGTTCATGAAAGTTGGAAATATTCTATCAGCTCTATTATTGGTATTTAAACATTTATTACGAAACATTTTTGCCATTATTTCTAGTAACGACAGTCAAATTTACATTATAAATACAGTTTTAGTATAGAAATCTTTTTATTAAAAGTTTATTTTATTTATAATACATTTATCATTAAAATGACATGCGCGCTTTTGTTTTGCTTCACAATGTAAGAAAGAAAAAAAACTAAACTTATTTCATTTCTAATGACTTCATTTTTCGCTTCAATGAATAATAATGAACAGTCAAGTGTAATATTTATTTATCATTACATAATTTCTCGAATTAGATAATTGTGAAACAAAAGCATTTAATTATAATTTATTTAGTAACAGAATTGATTTATGTAGCGGATATTTTATAATTTCTGAATTGTACATTTGTGTAGTTAGTATGCGCAAACATATTTCGCTTGTTGGCAGAAACATAATTAATTATATAAATTGAAAATGTCTTATCGCCAATAATTCTAAACTGTTTACAATCCATCTCATATCCACTTCTCAGTTATTAATATTGATTGCAAACTTTCAACCATAGATAGAGAAAAGAACTGGACCTGTGTTCGTGTAAAATTACAGGCGATCATACATTTAAGAACAGTAAAGGTTAATTAATAATAAGTATTTACACAAAAGTACTTATCTAGCCATTGCACCGCTCCAAAGAACCTATGTAATGTTTTGTCGACACAAAAATTAAATTCCAATACTTAGTCAATTTTGAAGCTTCACATGATTGAATTAAAAATGAAATTAATAAAGGAATTTAATTTCAAAATGTCACCACGTTTACAACCCTCGAATACCACTTTTGAAGAAATCTGTATTTTTCCTAACACTTAACAGATTTTTCTATACAAAATTAGAGATAGGTACACATAAACCATAACAGAACCAACGAAACTTATCTTTGGTAAATATAAAATTAAAAGTAAAGAACTAAACCATGCAATAACTTCATACCTTGTATGATAACAATATTACGTTTCCTAAGGTACGCACCGCACATACGTACAAATTCATAACAATGAGATCCATTTTAAATTACAATTTTTTAATCCGAGTTTCAATCGTTTTATGACCAGAGTTCGAATTGGAAAAAACGGGTCAGAGCCCAACGGGAATGCGAGATATTGCTTTGTTTTAACGAGAGAAGTTTAGTACATACATCGTATTACAGATTTTCTCATTGCCTTTCTTTAGACATAATGATGTAACAGCTGTAATTAATTTCGAGTCAACTAAATAATATGAGTCATGTCATTTCTGGCGACCCCGGTGAGTTTCAACCCGCAACCAACAACACAAAAGTCAGAGCAGCAGCTAAATTGGCACGTGTTGTGAATATATCGATAGTAACATTTCATTTGACACATTACGCATCAACTGACAAACGAAATCCATTAATGATAACCGGTCAATTAGCCACTTAGGCCGGTTACATAAACTGTCACCGAAATTTTCCAATGATGGAAATATCATGTTAATCCGACAAAACTTTTAGGCCAACTTTCTAAATGTCAAACGGAATCGACAAATCAAGGTACCTAATATGTATGTAAATGCAGATGTGATAGCTTTCTATTGTTTATTTTAAAGTACGGGCGTGTCTAAATTGGCTAAGCGCAAGTCGTGGTAGAGAAGCGAGAGCACGGCCGACCCACGCGCGGTATCTTACATGTAAACAAGTGCTCAAATCGTATACATAATGGAAATATCGTGTTCTAACAACGTTATCGCGGCTCATCCCGGACACTTTGTAAAGTGGCCCGCCCCGGCCCGCGCGCTAGGCCCCGGCCATGGCGGCGCAAGGCATCGAACCAACTGGCATACAAACTTTAAATTTACTTGAAGGTTTTCTTTTCTTTTATATTATCTGTTATATGTATGTTAACTTGAACACTCTGTTATTTGTTTAATGGCTGCATTGTCACTCAAATCTTTACTTTTCTCAAATACAAAATCGGATCCGCACATCGGATCTAAGAGTCAGTTCTGAACGCGCCCTATTGTTCCTCGTAATATAAATTTCCCGCGATGTAATTCTGCACTTAGCCGGTTTTACATTCGATACATGACCGCGGCGAGCGCTCGCTGATATCTTTGAGATTCTAGAACAGACATTATCGAAAACTTATTACAAAATAAAGCCTTACAAAGATTCTATAGAGTCGTCCCGTCTTAATGCACAAACCTTACTTAGTTTGGAGCTTATGTGAAGCAAGGGTCAGAGATAGACTGCAACTCTAACTTGAGTTCAACGTTTTAAGATTTATGACAGAAAATAAAAGAAAGCAAAATGTACCTCTTGAATCGAATAGTACTAGAACACTTTAATCAGGTACATTAAACACACGTTGGTCAAAATTTAACCAATCATCGTCGTCAAAAAAGAAACTCTCGCAAACCCTTGCCTCACTTCGGCCATGCTTGCCCAAGGTTCTTGTTTATGCATTAGTGGCAGACGTCTCGGTATACACGTGATGTAGAGCTGAGGAGTGATGCAGGAGCGGGCGCGGGCGGCGGACTGCGCCGGCGCCTCGCCACACTCAGTGAGGCTTCACCTGAGGACAAACATGTCTTTATAAGTATGTTGTGCTAATTGAATTCAGGCTTAATTTACTAGTTTTCTAGGTTTTTTTTAAATTATTCTTTCCAGGTAAGCCACATTGAGATAGACAAAAGTGAAACGCGTCCGTTACCGGATCTTCTTCGGATGCATCCACGGTGGTATAGGGGGATAAATTTGCGTCTGCAATCGTTGTCTTCACATACTTCCGCTGACGTATAGATGGGCTAATCATATAGCACAATGTCCTAGTCTGCAGTAATGCTTAACATCAGACGGGCTGTAGTCAAACCAATACCATTTTAAAGAAGAAATCTCACCGAGGCAGGTGTGCGGCGCGCCCGGTGCGGTCATCGCGCGGAGTCGCACACGTCTGCGTCCGGCGGGCTGCCGTACCCGCTGGACGCGTCGTCTGCGCCCGCGCATCCATTGCCATCCTTGTCCAGCGCTGGACCCGCCGCTGCGGCCGCGCAACCCACGCCGCCCACGTACCCACCACCGCTCGGTGACTGGAACAAGGATAAAAGATGCTTGCTTAATATTATATGCTTTAATACAACTCAATTAAAGTAAAAATGACAGTATCAAGCTGCAACAAAAGTATAGTTCTAGATTGACACTATGTAGACAATGTTTACACACCAGTCAAGCCTAAGCTTTTTCAGTTTCACTCTATACTTATTTTAATAAACCTCCATGTCTAGTTTGGAAAAAATAGAACATAAATTGATCGAAAAATCAAACCTACACTTACTTGATTGCATCAAATACTATCAAAACTAAAGCAAATAAGTGATTTAAATTCCGGCCTCGAGCCGCGTAAAGGCTCCGACAGTAGAGTTCAGTAGACCCTGCGCAATCAAAAAGTCGATTAGAAATGTCGTGCGGCTGAGCGGCCCTCCTTGCGAGCGACTCATAAAATGAAATAGATTCCCCCACATTCGCATTCCGACAAGCGTTCGTACGAGAAAGATTAATGATCACAAAAGAAACATAATAAAGAGGAGATAGAATCTCCCACTAACAGTGTCCTTGTGGGAGTTATTTACTCCACTGAGTCGACTTTTTCACGAGCCCTTTATTTTCGGCGGAGACGCTCGAAAGCGTTTGTTGTGATGAGACACGAAGTTAGTATTTTTGGGCCAATTAGCCAATTTGGTAGGTCTTGTTTTTTACTCATTGAAAAAGAAATATTAATACAAAAGTAGGCACTACCTTGTAGGTCCAATTAAGGCTTTTTATGTGCAATTTCAACTTATTTTTCTGTCAGAATATAATCGCTTTACAAGTTTCCAATCGCTCGTATTACCAGCAACAAATTGCAGTTTACGGTTATTACAGCACAAATAATTCAGAAACAAACTTTAGTTATGCTTTGGCGGTAATAACAGTTTTTCCATACAGGTTTGCGATCCCACGGCCGGTATAGGTCCACGTCAGTTAGAAACCATAGGACACGTGTCTGTATAACATATTATATTGATACCTGGTGGGAAGCACAACGTGAAGTCTTCATTAAAGAAAATTATAGAGGCCACTGAGTGGTCGAGTATGATGTATAAATAGGCTCTAAAGAGGGCAATCGATACTCATAGAGCTCTTTTCTATGATGAATACATAAAGGGCGTCTAGACAAAGAAAATGACGCATAATCTGTTTGTTATTATTATCTGTTCCCATGTGGGATAAAATGTAGACACCACATTAGTCCAGGGTTTATTCACATTTTAACATTTTAGTTGTATTATTAGCATTGGTATTAACATTTTAGTGTTTGAGCATGGTGTAGGAACAAACAGAGATAGTTCAATATAAACTGTATCCTTTGTAAATAAATCATAGATCTGATAATTTATCTAATAAAAGTGCACAAGGAGTTAATGTTATAGGTACATGTTTTGCCAGTCTCTTATAATAAGACAATATCTCCTTAATCAACGTGTTAAGGATCTTGCCATTTCGTAAAATCGTTGGGTTCTATTGAGCATATTGATATACATTATTGATACGGATGAGCCAGGACACTCAGTGACGAGAAATACGCCGCCCAGTAGCAGGGTGAGATGACGGGAAATCGTGAGGTGAGCTATACCTGCCACCCAGAACATTGTTTTTTAAATAGAACGGGTTTGCAATTCGCCATAGTTTGCCTGATAGTAAGCAAAGGCTATGGCCTAAGATGGAGCGTGCTTACCCGATAAGAACCGATTCACTCTCGCTTTGAAGAGAATAACAATACTAGGTACATGTTGACCACTTACACTCTGCCAAGAGTGTTACGACTGAGAAGAAGAAGAGGTAGGTAATTGTATGTTTACCCGTAACCCGCTGAATCGTGAGGGGAGCTACATCTGCTATCCAGAACAATACTACATGTTGACCACGACCAATCTACCAAGAGTGTTACGACTGAGAAGAAGCAGAGGTAGGTAATTGTATGTTTACTATTCTTTGTCATGTATTCATGTAACATAATAACTATGACGTAATTTACCTAAGTACCTAGTATTATATTGGGAGAAGACTCTGGCCTCGTAACACAGTCTAACGGCTACCACGAGGTCAGAGGATTCACACGTTATTGTACAATATTTACGAATTTTGTAATTGTATGTTTACCTGTAACCCGCTGACTTGCCGGCGGATGTGAGCGAGCCCGCTAGGGTTGGCAGCCATGCTAGCGAACACCAGCCTCTCTTCATAGTCGTACTCGCACAGGATCTTGTTGTCGCACAGATAGAACCTGTCGCCTACGCAGAACCTGGACATATGGAAATATTTGGTAATTACAATATGATCAATTGTAATTTTTTTATCAAAAAAGACATTTTTATTTTTGTGTGTTTTTCTTGTTTGTTGGTGTTTTTAAAAAAGTGTTATGTATCTTCCAAAGCCTTCTCTTCTCACTGCTGGGCATAGGCCTTTGAATGTGCCAGCTGAGTCGATCTTGTGCAGACCTCAGGCATATGGAACCCGAAACATAATTATAGAAAGGGTAACTTTTTATAGCATGAAATTCATAGCGTTTATAGATGTAATCAAAATCAATAAGAGCTATTTTAGATTTAGTTGCAGTCACAGTCGCCCACTGGTACAATTGGTTTTAATAAATAGGACAGCATAAATCAACGACTTCAAATGTTTTTTGGTACATTTCTATAAAGGAATAAGTGGCTTTGGCTACAATGCCTATTGCTTTATACTACTAGAAGTACATAATAGATGTACGTACCTGTGATTGCACTGTTGACAAGCGAAACACTCTAAATGGTAAACGAAGCTCTTGGCTCGCATTACCATTTCGAAGGCGGGAATGACTTTGTTGCACGCCACACAGTTGCCCGTGGCACCAAATAACCTGTTAAAAAAATAACAAGCTTGTAAAAATGAAATACTTACGACTTATAAATACCGCGACCACTTAAAACGCACGCCATATTACTTTTTAACCGAGTTATCGGTTGTAAAATACTTATAAGCGCAGAAAACTCAAATTACTTATATGGATTCCAGATTTAAAATTTTAATGGCTCTAGAAATTTAATGCCTGCGTCGATTTTATTGGGACCGACCGTAACCTAAATGTTGTCATGTAGAATAACGCGTATAAAAGCCCCTATACGTACTCGTATTGTCGTATATCATTTTCATGCGGGAGCGTCAACCCTAATTAACTAATGATAACACGATACTCTATTCCATTACCTAAATAGAAACGTCCTTACAAAAGGATTGACAGGTGTGTAGGCATCTTATTGTTCCTAAACTAGTTCTAGACTTGTTATTGCGAGAATAAGGTTGCGGAAAATCTTTTATCTTCATTTTGGCGAGACTATAGATATCTGACAACACTTCAGTCATGTATCAAAGAGGGCTTGTTAGGTTATGCTTCATAATTAAGGAGACAAATAAAGGTCATATCAAGCGGGTAGTCATTGTAAACCTACATTATAGTTACTAGGTACGTAAGACAAAGATTGGACTGGAAACTAACCTAGTAGACCAAAGTAAATACTAACGCTAGTTAAGTTTGTTCTGAAGTAACCTCAAATATCATTTTTTCAATGTTGATACGATTTAATTTGGTAGCCATTTAGATTCTTCATTTGATTTTGATAAGACGACTTATAATCATTCAATGAATACCTTAAGATCTACAAATAATTAATACTACGATAGCGGTGGACCATCTCGTGAATTATTTTTAGTCAAATATTAGTTTTATCACTTATTAATACCTATCCTATGATGAATCAATGTGCTTACCTAAGATAGTCCCTCTTGCAGAGCATCAGATCTGCTTTGTAGTAGAGTTTGGAGCCCACCTCCCCGAGCCTGCAATCGCAGCAGCCACACTTGAGGCAGTCTTCGTGCCAGAACCGCTCCATAGCCTTCAGCAGGAACCTCTCCGTGATCACCTTCCCACATTGCGCGCATAGCCTGGCACCGCCCGTGTTGCCTGTGACGCTCGCATTCAGCCCGTACTTGCTCTCTTCCTGCTGACCTGCGACAACATAGTCTCTAGTTACAAATAAATGTAAGAATTAAGATTTCGCACACTTGAGACAAACAGACAAGAATTTCAGTAAGTAATAGATTAGGGCAATATGGATTGGGAGTGTTCAAATTTGACTGGCGATGTGAAGGTATAAAGATTTATCAAATTAAGTAACTCTGTGCAAGAAAATCCAAGGATGAAGTGATATATACCAAAATTAGTGTCATTGGAGGCTCTCAAGTAATACCAAAATTGGTGTCATTGGAGGCTCTCAAGTAGGTAGGTAATTTGACAGGTACAGAAGAGTTCGAAGTAGAATTATGTCCAACTTGCCTTTAACATGTTCGATAAATAATAATTTCCTTCGGAACATGAATGCTACGTAATTATTATTAAATTTCCATTTACCTTTTAAAGGTTGAGGTATTTATGGCTTGTTCAACTTGTCGTTAAACACAGTGAATGTAAATTCCCAAAATTATTATATTATTAACTGCTCATTTCCAAAGCAATAAAAACATACTTTCCTTAAATTATTGGCTGCACTCGATACTTAAAATGTGAGCATATTGTACCTCTCGTACATGATAGTGGCATGTGAAGTAATAACAACCATTTTATAGGTTAATTAAATTACTCAATATAGAAATTGATATTTTTCGAAAGTAAAAAACGTTGATCTGATAAAGTCCACTTAATCTTAATTGTAAATTATTCGTAGAAAGGTTATTTTAAATGAAGGTAGTTAGGTTCTGCAGAACATTACGTAGGCGCGTAATTGTCTGTAATATCGCGCTCATTATGGTTATAAGCTTGTTTCAATTGTTTTCTTTCTACTACATAATTGCGTCAATTAATTCGAGCAAAGCCAAGCCGCGTGACACGCAGTAGTTACTTACTTTACTTACTCACATGCTTGCTATCGGTTGACGTCATTAAGATGCGCATACGCATTACTCTCACACACAAAAACTAGCAACATTGAAACATGCGGACTCATTATGTGCATTAACAGCACCCAATAAAACTTTATAGAACATTCACGCTCTAAAAGGCCGTGCCACGATTCTTATTTCCTTTTATACGACGTCGCGTGAACGCGTAGACAATTTGTGAGAGCGTCGGAATGGGCATGAATAAATATGCCGATGGCCATTTAGTAAACAATCAGTTTCAATTGATCGCCGTGGAGCGTAATAACAGAGCGTACGTCAAACCAATCAGGGAACCAATTGAAGGGGTAACTAGGTGGACATAACTCACGGCAATCGATCACCGCGCGTCGATAGCGATACGTCTGCTTTATTGGCGCGACGTCGCGACAATCTACTTAATTGGCCCGTATTAATGACGGTTCCTTTACTCAGATAATAAAATAATAAAGATGACGTACGGCCCTCGCCGCCGCCGGCTCCTAATTAGTGGGAACGCCGCGGGATGGAGCGGTAGGACACCGCTCGCTGGGGATTAGTACCACTTAGTGATACATTGTCGCTACGAGCATCGTCTACTTCATTATTAGCTCTTGATTGCTGTAATATAATTACGGACACCTGTGTTTATGCCACAATTAAGCATCGACGTAAGATGAGAAATCTACATTACATTCGGGTTATGTCTATTAAGCAAATTACTTGCAATGACGTAAACAAAACAATAATTAAAAGTAAAGATGAAAATAGTAGTTCATCATAATTCTGAATGTATAAACACATTGCATATGAGTCAACAAATAAAAAATAGTTATGGTCTAATTCGTTTTTAAAATAACACGATATGACTCAGTAGATAAACGGAAAAAATACGGATAATATCTGAGAATACATTTAATAGCGCTCAAAACAGAATCGAGCGTAATTAACACTTCCTCAGTTTATGATCCAATTCCATGATTATGTTACGGCGAATATGCAATCATCAAAGCAGCAGCGGACTAATTAATCTAATTAGATAATATCCGTTTAGCTCGCGTCGGGCGGGACTCGCGCGAAATGTTGAAAGTTAATCAATTTGGTGCGGTTTCCTTGTTATTCGTGGAACTTGCGCGGGCGATGTTTACTTATTTCTTGTAAAAAATTGCCTGTGTGCATATCCCGCGGAGTGTGCTGGCTCGAGCGTGCTCCGCTGCCGTGCTCTGTCCGTTTCAGACGCGCACGTTGGTAATGCGGCAATTACGTGCAGGTCCGATCTAATAGCCATCGATTAAGTGCATCATTCTCACTCTGCTCACAAGAGAGCCGCGAGCCCGACTCCATACTCTACTATATGGCTCACTCACTGATTCGAATCTCTTAATTTTCCACTCGTGTAAAGTCAACAAAAGGCGCGATAATAACATACCCCGGTCATAAATATTGTTTGGCGGGCGGAGTCACTCGGTATTATTTTCATTTTATTACCGGCGGGTAGAGAATTTGATAGAGACTTGGCTACCGCACTGGGCGGCAGTATAATTCCGCCGACACAGCCGGTCGGCCGCCGCCAACTTATTAAGGCGCCGAAATGAAAAGAAACCAGGAAATGGATGAAAAGTAATTTATTTTGGCGTGAGTGGGGCGGCAATGGCATATATTGCTGTTTTACGCCAGCTACTCG
Source organism: Macaria liturata (assembly GCA_964023185.1). Classification (NCBI taxonomy): domain Eukaryota; kingdom Metazoa; phylum Arthropoda; class Insecta; order Lepidoptera; family Geometridae; genus Macaria; species Macaria liturata. The sequence continues at coordinate 6,449,143 of OZ026806.1, read as the reverse complement.
CGGAATTCCGCTCCCGCTGCCGCCTGTGGCTTGCTGATTTCTAATTTCGCTTCAAAATTACTTCTAAACATTGTATCTAATTGGGATCTGTAATGGTTTTGTACTGGAAAATCCTTTCTGAGCGGGCACTTACAGTCATAAGGATATTCGTAAGGAAGGGTGTTGTTTAGTGGGCACGACTTATTGCGTTTCCTCTGGGTTGGTCCGTTAGGTTCCCATAAGGCCATGGTTTCATTAGTAAAGAACGTCACATTGACTATTCATAGTTCCAGTTAGTTCGATCTCTATCGAGCCTTGTCTTGCTCGCAAGCGCTTGTTGGAAACTCTTTATGGTCTAATCGATTTTTTACCGCTCGTGCCATTATAAAGTAAGCTGATTATGCTGTGTATAAACATGCTGGTTTCTAGACATTTGCATCAATATTTGTAGTAAACTGTTCGACTAGTTCTGGGGCAGATCCGAGCATCTTTTTTATGAAGTTAGGTTTTATTAAACAACCATCAATGAGACTTGGAACCGGAGGAGGCTACTTTAAAGCAATGTGAGCTGATGTTATTCCAAAATTTGAATATGAACTTAATTCATTGAGATTTGCTACATAATATTTACCGTGTTAGCAATATAACCATTGCTTGAAATATTTGTATTTACTCAATTAGAACCTTTTGATTCGTGGTTGGTACTTTAGAGAATCAATATCATTACGTTGTTTTTCCCCAAGAGGTTGCTTTAACACATTATTGTACAAGTTCCGAGCAAATACCATTTAAACGGAGTATATTCGTTTTCATTACCAAAGCAAATAATCACACGTATAATCTAAAGTGCGTTACTAATGGATTTGTATAATGATTGTGGTTGCAGCTGTTCTAAATGATCGCGTACGTACGAATAAATTATAGTAACATAGTGAGAGAGATGCTTTGATTTTTATTAACCTGTTCAATCTTAGTAAACTTCTGAATAAAATTAGTAGATGACCAGAGTAGATGTGGTGTAATAGAGATATGTATGGGGTTATTTTCGTAACGTACAGTTTTAGTTCTGTCTAAATCAACGTCGAAAAAACATGAATAGTTAAGACGTATTGAAAACTGTTACAAATATACTAACAATACAAAGAACTGATTACTGTAACGTAAACTAAGAACAATTAAACTCAAGGTATCTGCATCAGTAATAAAACATACTAAATTAAATTTATAGTAAGGTAATTCACCGTGGGCTTGCAGACTACTAGTTTAGTTTAGTCGCGTCGGTCACTCATTAAACAATGGAGTTGATTGCGCACTCGCGATACCCATTATGCGGGCTGTAATTAGATTGAACCAAATACTGGCTAGGGCTGCCACTGACAGTTTAGATGACGACAAAAGGAATATCAGGTGATACACGAAAAAAAAACATGTATAATTTTTATTTTGAGACCTAAAATTTGTTGATTTTGTCAAATATTTTATGTTTAAGTTTAGTTTGGTAATTTCTTGAAATTCTGATTAATAAAAAAGTTACTATTACATAAAAATATGATAATGTCACAAGATTTTGTAAATTTATTTACTTTATTACTCTGTATTTTATAAAAATAAATAAATTATAAAAATCCTTATTCAAAAGTCACATCGTTCTGTATAAGTCGGACCGTGTAAAAGCATCTACAATGATTTATGGACAAGGACAGTATTGTTTGATATTAAAACCCGAAATATGAGTGGTCCATACGAAGCGGTTGCATCATATTAACGTTATTAAAAGTATATAGTCGGACATGTCTGTCCTTACAATATCCCCTACCTTGTTAACATTTCGTTATTAAAAAAGTACGAGACTTTGTCATCAGGGAAGTTAGTTTTTTTTAATTAAAATTATGAAATTGATATTGCTTTTACGCCGGTACTCGCTTCCCGGCCTTGTGAAAGTTTAAATTAATTTTTGAATTAAGCCTAATGGCAGTGGTAAACGGTTCTAAGAAAAGAGTTTCTTGCAATTAAAATTTCAATTAGGCGCCTTTAATTGGAGGAGAGATTAGTTCTGTCAGTTTTATTCTGTTTGTTAATTAAATGTTTACGAATGCTAGTGATAGCAAATTTACTAATTTCAAAATTTTAACTGTTAATTAGAAAAACATTTAAATTGTAGAAATATGTTACCAAAAATGAATGTATAAATGTATAATGCTGGTTATAATAAATTGGATGTGGCTTCAATTGTAGATATACAAACACTACAAACCCGACTGTTTTCCCGTGATGTATCTGTTTGTTATTGTTTCCAGCGTGGCCGCGCGGGACTACATTTCCTCCGCGCCGCCACAAACGACAATCAAACGTACACCAGTCGAGACAATCTACGTCATAATTTATTTTCTGAGAGAAAGGCTCCGGGCGAAACTTAAGCCTGACATAAGTGGGCAATAAACTTCAGCCAATTTGGAGATTCGCATCTGGAGGCTCTTATTAAAGCCCGAAAGTTAGTCCTTTTCATCCATCACTCGTAATACGTGTGTGAGTTATTGTATGAAAAATTGAAGAATAAATTGAGTCGCTGCAGCAGCGGCGAGACATAAATCCCAACTGAGCCCTCAATATTGTTTTAAAGGGGAAGTGGCCATAAATTTTATCAGGGCGGCCCAGAGCAGCGAGCCGCTCTCGCCACGCTCTCGCCCGCCGGAGCGCCCGCCTCGACCCGCCCCAGTCCCAGCCCGCACTGTCGCCGCAATTTTCCGCCTTTGCTCCTGCTGCATTCGATGCTCATGCGAATTTGCTGTATTATTCTTACCAAATTGAAACCGTTCTAGTGGCTAAATACGTGACCGACATGCGAACGAAGCGCTCCCTAAAGCGGCTGCTGCGCTACAAAATATACAAATTTCACACTCGACAGTATCACATGAATAGTGTGAAAACTTCTTTATTTTATAAGAAAAGAAACGTAACATGTTGCAATTTAGCCGACACGGATGGCTCGACAAAGAGCAATGTTTCACATAAAGTGTAAGCGAAAACACGGATCCGATGCAGTAAAAGGATATTCGATTTTCCATCACGTCGAATAGCTTAATAGCCGTAACAACGTAAAATACGATTTTGATTACGATAAAGGCTTATGAAATGTTGCGCAGAAGACGGGGCGAGGTAGGTCGCAGATTTATTGTAATTCGTCGGCGCCGTGATTCGACAAGATCCCTTACAAGTTTGCCGGTTTATTCGTTCGTAGGTAGACATTGCGGAGCACAATAAAAAATCGCTTATTTTTATCAATACGATCTGGGTGTCGGACATTTCGCATAAATGTGATATTGCAATATCGTTCGTCCCCTTTTTAATATCGCGACGGACGCTGGCGGGCGGTTTATGGCGCAACCCTTCCGACGTTTTATTTCGCGACCTGTTTGTCCTAATATTATGAAAAAATTGACGTCAGCAAAACGAAAATGTCGGCTGCTTACATTTTTTGTGTCATAAAGTTGTGCCCTGATTTACTTTTTACTGGTGCCCTTAAAATATGGCCTCGTTTGGTTCGCCACAGGCCTCACAATATTGGATCAGAATCAGAGAATGGTAGACTTACTCGTGTTGTCAGGTTTGTGCATGGCCGGAGGGTCGCGGATCATGGTGAGGCCGTCACTCTCGCATCCCAACGACTTGATAGTTCTGGAACAAATACAAACAACCGAATAAGTATGGGACATCTATTGTAATCTTTTATCACAGGTCAACATCATCATCATCATCCACAGCCCTTGGGATCCCACCGCTGGGCATAGGCCTCCCTTTGTATGTGCCATCTGCGTCGATCTTGTGCAGACCTCATTAATATATGTACTCAATACATAACCAATGTTCAAATTAAAAGTAAATATCCGTTGGGTATATAAAGTGAAATATTTTTTTATGTTTCATTCAGTTTAATTAGGTTAATTAAAATAGTTTTATGTCGTTAAGTTGGCCATAGTTATTTTCATTATTCAATTATAATGCGATAACTAAATTAGTCATTGTAAGAAAATTGTGTTTTAAAGAGTTTTTATTGAAATGAGGTGAAATTTAAAGCAGTTGCGTAAAAATAAGTAATTAACTTTTGTTAGTAATATCAAATTAGTCGGTAACATTATTCATTTGAAATAACAGTAAATTAACATTGAGATAATCTCACGTTTCTTCACATAATTACGAAAGTGAGACATGTTTGTTACGCTATTTGAATAAATATAACATAGAAAAGATTTATTCATAAAAATAGTTAACACGAGCTCTTTGCATAATTCATAAAGTCGAGCCCGCCGCGCCGCTGCGCTGTAGCATTATTCCAAGATCAACTAGACAAAAATATAGGCAGCTTATTAATTATATTATTATGAGTTACCCTTTAATATAAAGAAATGGAAAATTTTCTCTTAGGTGTCTCTCTTGAGTCGTATTCCTCATGACTGAGGGTCGTGACTCCTCCGCAGAATTAATTCGTTAATGGAGTTTTCTTGGGCAGATACATATATCGCGGTGGGCGCCCAGGTCCTTCCACGGAAGACACATGTCCTCGGATATTGTGTCTCTTAGGTAAAAACAAAAAAGGCTGAAACTCTTTTTGAATATGAATGTAGATTGAGAGTAACGAAACGACAACGAAATGCATTCGAAATCGGATAGAAGCTTTTAGGGCGATTATTCGGCAGCAATTGGCTCGTATATTTCGAATCCAATTTTATTCGGAAAGGAAATTCCCTGAAAGCTGGAGGTAATACGACGGACAGTAGCAGCATGCGTCTCGCAACCAAACCTCATTAGAATAAACGATATCCTCTCCTTACGTCCACTCCGCGCGAGAACTTATTACTCCTACAAACTACCGTCAAACGGCACCAACAGCCTCATGCCATACGATTATCCACCTTAGTTCCGTCTACATAGGTCTCACTTTCCAATTCCCACCAAGCTCAGAATGTTCACAGTAATTTTCTGCCTTACAAATGCGATATAGAGTCGAGTTTCAAACACGGAGCGAACAACAAACGCACTATCAGATGGTATTTCTTGAAGGTTGAGCTGAGACGTCCATGCAAAGCTGTAAATTGAAACTAAGGGGAGGCAGTGACATATTTAGATACTCGATATTTGACACTTGGTTTATTATAGCTACAACGCTACTTAATTACATTATCGTATGCGTACAGCAAAGAACCTATGCAGTGTTTTTACGAGTTTCTCTTTAGGAAACTTTCTTTAATCATTTCGTTATAGAATTAAATATCTAAGACTATGGAAACATGTAAATTCAGTCTAAAAGAACAGTTTAGGTTAAATGTTATGTGCGAGTATGATAAATCGAGCTTCGATCAAAAACAACTAATCCGGTAATATTGTTGTTTTCTTATGAAACCGAAATCCGGTATTATTGTAATTTTTAAAACACAATTATTTGATGTCATATTTTATGATTGTGCATGCCACTTATGGATTGGTTAAGTAAGATTAAGCTTTAAAACTTTCTTGGATATAAAAGGACCACCAAAGAAGACATCGATGGTTGATCGTAAATAAGACGATTTCAAGAATACTGGTTGGATCCGAAGATATCCTTATTTGTATTTATTATTGCCTTCTTAAACTTGAATTCACATTTACTGTAATGCAAACCCAACTGTTATTCTGATGGATACATTTTATCAGTAGATTGCGGACGTAACTATCCATTTCTTTATGCGTAATTTGAATATCTTTTGAATAATTCTTTGCACGTCTTTTTTTTTATCTTTATTTTACTACCTACCTAACTAGGTAGCATTATAAATTTATAGTAATTATGCATGCATATTGGATATTTATTTTTTATGAAAACTAAGCTTAGAGGAAATGATTCAATAAAACATAATACAATCTTATTTAATTTCAAATAATTAATATAAACATTCGAAGCTTGATTGCTTATAAGTATTAATATTATGCATTAATCTTTTAATTTTATTCGATTATAACTACGCAATAACATTAATATTTATTGTGAAGGCGCACCTTCATCACATGTTTTATTTATAAAAACAAATATGCAGAACCATAAATAGTCAAATTCACGCGCGTCCGTAGCGATTTCAGTGCGATAAAATATTTTGATTTAGTTAAAATTGTGGGTGGTATAAAACCGAATATGCTATCAAACTCAAACGGAATGAATTTTTTTATACCCGCATTGGAATTGCCATCAGCACCTGTTACAAAGGCGGCTATGAAATTACCCGCGACATCCGCGGCGGCGCGCCTGCCTCCATAAATACGGTATTCGTTATGCATTTCTCATATTCATGAATCCGTTTTATTGGCCCCAATAAAATATGAACATCTCAGAATGGATATGAGAGAACGGGCAAATCTAATATGGATTGCTTGCGCCGGATTCGGTCAGATTGGCGGCGAGCAGCAGCTGAGCTCGCCCGACGTGCCGGGCCGGGGTGCCATCCACCTGAAAATTAAATCTGTGCTCTGCCTTGTTACACCGACTCCAACTTCATTTATATTAGATCTGCGATCACTTGATGGCGACGTATTTATTAAGACGGTGTCTTGAGTTTATTGGTGGCAGACAATGCCGGCGGGCACAATGGGCAGTAATCTGTCGGCTCGTGTTAAGGCGGAGTGACGGACGAGGCGCGCCGGATAATGCGAATTTAAAGGGCCGAACTCCACTAAACCTGCCGCAGAAAGGACACTGCTCCGACGACGTGTCAAAAATTCAACAGAGCACCGGGATAAGTGGAATGGATGGCGGGCGACGCAGCCCCGGATAAAATATTCCACGTCAAATCGTACGTCACTGGCTCTCGACTTGTTCTCGGTGAGAGTGCTTCGCGGAACTCTCTTATTTATTCGCTTTTATGTCAGCTATAGCTCGGCTCTTTTGTGCCCTTTTCGATTTACAAGCGCCCGTCGGGGTGTTTTATAATGCGAGAGTGCGTGATAATGTTAATTTTATTCGCTTGTTATGCGATCACGGCGTAGTGCGCTCGCTCCGCCTACCGAACTCCACGCTCCGATATAAATCCCGCGGCCACTCATAAAGGCTTTCGGATTAGCGCACCTCCCTAACCGTGACTGATGCATCGCTAATGGAACGAGAGTAGTCCATTAAATTAAAGTAAGCATTCCAGTAATTCGGGGAGTGCGGCAGAAACCCATTTAGGCACTATCGAGGTAGGGTCACTGTCGGCGGCTATCGTAGGTATCTCCATTATTGCTACGTTATCAGCGCGATCAATTAAGCAGCATTAGGTTAAAATTCACCCCTCCATCAATTACGAGGCAGCCCGGTCTCGTCAAACACGGCGCTAGCAAATATGGACATGCCATACTACTCGCACCTACTATGTGAATCATTATATTAATATTTTTAAGTACAGTTTGTTGGCCTGCATGCGCTTGATTTAATAGCTATTTACAAGTAAGGCATGTTGCGTTAGTATTTCCACATTAACCGAGCTAATATAATCCGTCAGACACCCTTTGACTCCTCGCTGATCGAATTCATTATTCACCGGCAGAGAGCAATTAAAGCTCCACTAATCAATCTCAAACTTCAGGCTGAACTGAACTCTAATCAAGAAAACTCCTATTCCGTGAAAGCTTTCCGAACAAAATTTAACTTAATTAAAAATGTAAATTAAATTCCTAGGCGCTTCCACAAGCATCAGTCGACGCGCCGCTCGGGGCTTTTGATTGCAGCTAAAAGGTTTGGGATTAGTGCGCGAAAGAGCTTTCAGTGCATTTGTAGAGCTTTTAAGTGGGAAGCTTTCGCTTAAGATACTTACATACAATGTAAATTTTATGTAGATACCTACTGTCTTGTTAATGTTTTCAGTGCTGTACAGAATTAAATGTGCTTTTGTACTGAAAGCAGAATATTTCCAGTTACATGTTACGTCAGTTGTTTAAAGTCGCGTGTAATTAAGTTTATTCAGCGCCTGTAATAGACGATATTAGTGCGGACAAACAGCGCTAAACGAAGGGGTTGCGGAGCGGGAGAGGGTGGCCTGACCAAGGAACTTCGGTGTCCGGAAATAAACCGCCCGTAAAATTGACAATTCCGAGGGAGCCCGGCGCCGAGCTCCGTCCATTTCGACGCCGGCCCGTCGGCCCTCGGCCCTCTGTGTTTAACAGCTATCGCATGTCACCGCTTCATCTCGCGTCCCACGCTTTGCAAACTTAAACAAACAAACGCATAAACATCATACATGCAACGCATGTGTAACTTAAAATACTTATTTAAATAAAACGAGCACGGAGCGCTTCGAGCGGCCCACGTCAGCAATATGCGCATTGCCATCTGGGTCGGCGCCAAAACAATCACTGTTATTCACTACTTAGCTCCCATACAGTAAATTACTTTTTGTATAACGCTCACATCGTCTGGCGTCACATTCCTATAACAATTTCTGCCGAAACAAGAAGCAGATTGAAAAGGAGCTAAGCGCGTTTACGAAATCATGTAAAAGAAAATTGGGTTAGATATTATCGCGAGCAGCACACGCAGATAACACACGCATAACCCATCCAATCACAAGGAGCAGCGAGCAGAAAGCTTATTATCGGGACGCTGCGCGGCGTCTGCGGGTAATGAGCCCCCGGTCCGGCCGGCTGGTCCGGCGGACCGTGCGCCGGCTGGACGTCGCCCGGCGCCGGACCGCACGCGCACGGACGCCAGATCGACCCCGCGCGCGCTTTTTGAGCTGAGATCATCGCGACGCTCATCCGTGAAATTGATTCCCGAGAAAAGGAAAGACTAAAAGATAAATAAAAAGGAAATAGGAAAACACAAGCTAAGATTTGGCGTGAAATTGTTTTTCAGCGCCCGCCCACCGACGACGCGCCGCGGCCCGGCTCGGGAATTTACCAATTACAGGCTGTGAATGTATCTACTTGATTACGTAATGGATCTTCACACTGCAAAACGTTTTAAGTTTTAACTTTTACTTTTCATATAAGTTAAATGAAGCGATGAACTTTACTTATGAAATTAAAACACACAAAGACGAATAAAACTTACTACCTACACTACAAAAATGTTTAGTCCAAACGAGCCACACAAAGGAATTACAATTATCATTCACCAAGCAATACAATAACATAACTAAGATAGCACAAATACGTCGGATAAAGCCAATAACTATCTAACGAATCGTTCGAATTGGGATCTTAAAACACTGTGACATCTCATCCACTACGTGATCCATTTGCCGAAGTAAGAAGCAATCTCATTCAATACCCCTCCCCCCTCGGACCTAGGGTTGCCACTCGCTTGCTCAGTCGAACCAAATAGAAAAGTCTTATTGCAAAGAAAGGCAATTGAAAATAATCAACATTATGCAATGTGAGCTGTAATGTTAACCATGGTGATAAATAACAGACACAAATATACCCTGTAAATTCACAAAATAAGATCAGATACATAATACCATTTATTTCCACATTCTGATCAGTCAATCGCCATGTATGCGTGATAAGACTCTTATTAATCTCTGCAGGCCATAATATGGTTAACGGGGAATGATGGGTGTAAAAAGTATGTAAATACTTACTTTTTACTTTTTAAACAATATTTTATGTCAGAAAAACGACGATCTTTAGGAGGTTTCTATGGGTTAAGTTGTCCATGTCCCTCGCTAACAATGCAATACTTTGTGCGCTCCGTATCACGGAACGCAATAAAACTTTACATTCCTCTTTAACTACTTCCCCGTAGTTATCAGCGTCTGATACCGAAGGGGTATTACCGCCCGTTGTTTGCACCTGACTATTCTTTTATTAAACTCTCAAACTTTCCCCAAGAGCCTCTTGAAGTTTCGTATTAGCGAATTTAAATTAACTGCTTATCTTTTTAGTAACGGCCTCCCATAGATATATGTACAGTGATTTCAGATATATACAATATATACCTACACTTTGTGATATACCTATAATAACAATTAAGTAAAATGTAAAATAACCAAAAATATGTAGCATAATAAGGTTAGAGATAGCGTCAGAACCTCAATGAAACTAGATTCAATTCATTCAACGCACCAAGGATATAACAGTCCAATGTTTGTAATCATATGTTTTAATTTTTTTATTTTTTATTTTTATAGACAACCAAAAAAAGCATTTTTTACAAAATAAAGTTATCCAAGACACAACTGGCAGCCCTGTGTAAGAAACTCGTATCGCTTTCTCGATTGTATTAGATTCAGCTGCCCTTTTCATCTACATGTCGTCGGAGGGTCGAATGGTGGATACGCCTCCCAGCGACGTTGCGAGTCTGTGACCGATCGGACTTGTGTGATTGCCTCTTAAATAAAACTATTCATAGCGGTTATGAGACGCTCTTAAATTGTGATGTTCTGTTGTTTTTTATTAGACTAATGCGAAAACTATTGGTGTAAAACTTGTTTAAAAATAAACAAACATACTCTGATACATAACAATTTACCATCTACCTTTAACATTATACAAGAACGCACAAAAACAAGAAACACCAATGAAAGCAATCACTAAGCGCAAATTTATAGGTCAAAATAAATAAAGTATCTTCCCCAATTTAGTTTGTCAAAAAGCCCGTGATTGGATTTAGAAGTGGGGTCACCAAAGCCGACAAAACATTTTGAACGAAAAGCTCATCTGTATTTTGGTGAAAAAACTATGAATATGATTATCCACACGATTCCAAAGGCCATCATCCAATAAACCTGGTAGGTACGAGTACCAAAGGTATCAAATCTTTTTCGTCCGTAGTGAAATTGAATATTTATCCGGCCAGTATCTCTATTCCGGAACAATTTTTATGTAGGGGGAGTACAATCTGAAGGTATTCGGGACTTCGGGAGGGCCACTCGCAAGATATTGCCAAATACCTGCCTACATTACCGTTATTGGCTCGCGACGTTGCGTGCCCGATTTGATCCTATCTGCGATCATTCCGGTATTATTCAATGTTTCTCAATGTAATTCCATTAGACTTCTTTATTCATAGCGACAGGCACATATTTAAATACTGTTTTGTATTCCAATTTATCGGTTTGTTTTGTTCCTACTTTTGCAGTTTGACTAGCTCCACCCTCAACTTTGTTAGCTTTACAATGCCAGCCAATCAGTTGTATATTGCGCTTCGGAAGCGTTTTCGAATAAAACTTTCTAGATTGATTTTAGCCACAGGTGAATAGAATAAGACGGCGCAAATACTTGTGTCAATATTTAAATGCTATAAATTGTAAAATTATTCGACTGTAAACTGTAAAATGCAGAAATTAAAGACAAATTGTCAAGATACGTTGTAGCGTGGCGACCCTACATAAGTCGGTAGGCACAGTCCACTGACATGCCTATGCTAATCGGATAATTCTAATTTAGGCGATGTTATGGCATTATTTATGGGACTTAAGTGTGCATCGTGCGTATTTCACATTGGAAATGTTTTACAACTTAACCTTAAGTTCAACTGTATACCGTCTTTGACAGGTTTAAATGAGATTTTATAAATTTATTAAAGAAACAGCCAGTTTTGTATTCGATATTGTTATTATATATTATATTTATTAACGTAATCAATTAACCAAGAGGAACGTAAGAAATAAATATTTAAATGGTGCTATACCAGGCTTTATCGAAATAATCATGGCAGCTGAAGTAGGTAAGCTATAATAATATTAAAAACGTCAAATATATCAAAATAAATATATTTTTTAGATATATTATTCACTAAAACCAGCGCTATACGTGTTATGAATAAGACGGCAATAATTTACCTCACTTACATAAACTGACATTTATAAAAGTCAGGGCAATTTGTGAAAATGACTGGACAAATAGTCAATTAAGCGACTAAAGTTCCCTGTTAATTGAAGTATGCATTAAATTGTGTATATGTAATTATGAATGACAAGGTATAAATTATTCTAACTGACAACGATGACTTGTAAATGCAACGACTTCATATACAATAGACGCCTTAATATCGCGAATAAAATAAGCCAAATTCCGAAACACAATTTATTTTCACTTATTCTACATGATGAGTAAATTATAATTATTACGTTTTTTTTTCTTTTGTTACTATTTTTCGCGATTGGACGGTGATAGTCCAAGACCGAGACTGAGAGAGAGTGTCTGCTGTTCATCCAGACGCACCCTGGTTTGAATCCGGCCCTACACCAATGACTTGTATTTTTAAGTTATGTGTGGATTTGCACTCGCTTAACGGTAAAGGAAAACATGTTTCCCGACATGTTTGAGGACCATAATATCCGAGGACATGTGTCTTCCGTGCAAGGGCCTGGGCACCCACCACGATGTATCTGCCCAAGAGAACTCCCCTAACGAATTAATTCTGCGGGGGAGTCACGACCCTCAGTCGTGAGGAAATACGACTCACACACACACAGAGAGAGAGAGAGAGAGAGAGTCCGAGACATTTACTGTTGGGGCTGTTAGTATAGTGAGCAAATGATATCACATCTCATACTAGCGTATAACAGCGAAGGTATGTGTGTTGGTTTGTTTGTTCCTCTTTCTCATCGCCACGATGTGTCGAATCATCGTGATTTATTTAGCACGGTAATAGAATATTGTCCCAAAAGTGAAGTCAACTACAGTCAGCCTACTAGTATAATATAATTGGATGTGTGTAGGTTATAGTGTCTATGGTTAAATATGCGCCTGCGTTGATCTGTTCTACTTGAATGCACTCAGATAAAGTATAAAAAAGGATCAACAATAAGAAAGAAACTTACAAGGATTCAACTTGTAAATGCAATTAATTTCTCATCAGAAAAAGTATACTCACATTTGTATTTATTTATTATTCTCCTTTTCTTATTGAATTTATCAACGTTTCAAATATTTTTTGTACTCATTTCCAATAAAAAGAAAAGCTTTAGAGGCACAATAATGTTGTTCTAACTTTATTTAATGACTGAGCAGTTTTATACTTAATATATACTCACTCGATGGCAATTATGTTTTAACAAATAATCAATTAACAGTTTTCGTTATAACTTGGTACTTAATTTTATTAAAACGTTTAGATCGAATCAATGTGTATTGTCCAAATACATCAAATGATTGGTTTATTCCGTAACCAATCGGTAATAACTTTAACAACGGGTGATTAAAACACCAATTAGCTGAAGCAATACTTTCAATTATTTCTATAATGTGCCTTTGTTTCTATATTTCCATCATTTAAATCAAAGGAAATTAGTTGAGGCTGATTGGTATGACCGACTTCATTATTGTGATTTTCCGTGCAAGTATTTAAAGTCATACCAAAAAGTCGTTATTTTAGTGAATATTGATTTGTCTAAGTAGGTAAATAAAGTTATTCTATAAAAGCACAAGCTAAACACGATTCTACAACTGGCTTCGAGGCTGTCGGCATGATTCAAATAGGAAATCGTGGAACATAAACCATAGCAAGTACTTGCCTCGTTCTTTGTTCGCATACATAAGGCTCCATGATAATTATTGGCGGGACTTGTCGTGATAGATCGTGCGATAATATTGCTTAATTAACGGTCACCGAACAACGCTTATTACGGCGCTGTTACGTTGACTTTAGCTGCAATAACTTAGCTCGCCTGCCGTAAATAAGTGTTTGTGATCGTCGGCGAGCTATTTTAATGAGGTTTAATAGTCTAGCCTACACTGACGGCTTTTAAGACCTTAATTGGTTTCTTACATGTTTAATCCGCTTAATAGTTGTTTGTCGGACATCGTACAATGCCTCCAATCCGGTTTCGGATCGCAACTCATTTCATTTGATCTCGAAATTGATTGAGCTATACTTAATATAAAACACATTCATTTTTGGGAATTAATTTCTAAATAAATATTTGGTTATCATCCTACTGTATATTTCAATTGTATTGTATAAATTATGCCATTGTATCACAGATGAAATGGCTGGGTTGAAGTGAGCGCGCAATTTAATAGCTTCATTAGACAAGAGGAGGTAATCGTTATTTATAGACAATAAATTGTTATATTCATAGTGTTGGAGCGGAAGGCGCATAAATTCGACGAGCGACTGGCGGCTGACACCTGTGATTGCATTTACAATGCTAATTCACGGCACAATATCGCCGCGTCACCGCACCGACACCGCCACCAGCCCGCGCCCGTGCCGCCTCGGCTTCTCGGTTTCACAATGCTAACTCACTATTAACACACAAAACTACTTAGCACCTCGCTCAAAATATTTGCCGTCGCCCACTTTCGTGCAACCAGTTAATGGCGTCGGGAACTCCGCCACGCAAACTCTACTTTGCACCTTTGCAATGTATCCGTAATGACGTGCGCCGAGCCGATGATTGATGATTTTAAATTCATTATTGAAAAGATAAAGCCGGGAGTGGGTCGTTACACGTCGAGATAAGCCGCCGGATAAGCGGCCGCAATCCATTACCGACCAGTTAATTGATAATTACTTTCTTCCATTACGCCGAACGAAAAACTCGGTGATTAACTCAGAATCGGTTTAACGAGCACAATGGGCTGGCGTTCAATTAAAAACCCTTGTCGAATGTCGACGGCTTCGCAGAAAAGAGGAATCGACTGACTCAATCTCGTATACATGGAATAAGGAATTACTCGCGTGCGGAAACTTTTTAATTAAATATTCACCCGTTTTGTAATTAAGACGCGATTCAATTGAACACAATGGAGTTTCGTGAGGCGCTTTCGAAAGAAATCCGAGACGGTTTTACTTTTTCAATTCATTCTGAGAGTAAAAGATGGCATAGATACAGCAATTTTTATTTAACACTGTTAGGCAATTTAGATTAATAGTTGTAGATAATATAATCTGCAGCACTCATGCACCACTTACTTTATGTTATTTGTAAAATTGCTGTATTACAACAATAGTGTCAACAAGTGCCAATATTATGTGTATGCAAGCAACTTTGCTCGCTCTGATAGCACTTCCAAATTCTAACCAAACCAAGTCAGTTTTCTCTTTCAGCAAACTTTCCGGGCAAATCATACTCGTATTTCCTATTAACCGATCTGTGAGTTTGATAAGATATGAAATTTAATAAAAGTTTGCCAAAGTAGTTCAATAAACGTCTACGTTATCTCTGTGTAATCCACAGACGGCTGTTAATCTCGGAGATATTTAATTTCGTCGTTTTAAACGAATTCCCGATTTCGCATACTCCACAATTCTCGTTTCTTGGACTGTCTATGTCTAGGTATTGTTTATTTTGATACCCTGGTATTAATTTCTTAACAGAAAAACGCGTAAACTTTCAAGGTAAAACCTACAACATCAGCTGAATTCTAGCGAAGAAGCAACGTCCAAATAGTGATATATTGACGAAGAGATTCGCTTCGAACTCTCGCATGGGCGTTATTTACAAAATATTTTCATAACTTGCATAACCCTTGCATCGTTTATCTTCAATCTGGCATGTATAATATATGCTGAATAGTCTCATGAAAATACTTTATTAAAATGTTTCCAGTAAATAAAGTTATTTTTGATTTCGCCCAGACGTCAGCGTTCTCAAAGTAGATAGACAACCCAATTTTAGGATAGCCCAGTTCTGATCTTTGTTAGAAGTGGCTGTAATGTTAAACATATCTCATGTATCTTGAAATATCACCAACCATTTTGCCCTAATACGTATGGACTATGGATGAACATATACGTATGCTTTACCAATTTTAACTATTAACACAATCAAGAAGATATTTATAACAATGTGCTAATGGTTGTAAAACGCATTGAGACGTCGCTAATGAAAATAGTTTCGGCAAACTACAAACGTTGCCGTCGCTTTTCACGGACATGTGCAAATTATAAGTAGGTTATTTTTAAAATAAATACATCCTCGATTGTGGGTGTGAATCCGATCGGGCCTTTTAGCATCATGTGAGAACGTAGGGGGAGAGGGGGTACGAGGGTCATCTGCATGAAGCGAGATGACCGCCTTCCTGTGGGACGCTGCTCCTCTACTCTATTCAATCCAGCCACTTCCTTGAGTGTCAATTTGACTCTACCACACTGAATGGTCGACTAATAGACGAGGCAAGGCGAGTGTAAGTCACGAGTAGGTCAGCGAGACAGCAGTAAAGTTAGCTCACGTCTTGGCCGTGAGATGGGAACCTGGCACTCCGGTAGCTCACTTGCTCCATAAACAGGCTTCCGTATTTTTCAATCAGAGAGCTGTCAACGCATTCTGACACCCTCATCCCATCGGCTCGCACTCGCCGAGCACCGAAATTGGTTTTCTACATTCAATCCATACAAAGTTTAATGTTATTCGTTCGCGATATCACCGGGATGCTGCCGATGTTTACCGACGCGCCAAATCATATTGGATTTGCAAAATTTTGTTTGCGGACTTTATTTCATTTCTTTGTTAGTTCAGGCCGAGAGAATGTAATTTTAGATATTGTCCCCGCTCTATGTTTTGAAATACGTACATTTTCCGCTGAGTATTTGAAAGAGCACGGTCATAAAGTGGTGCAGAGTGAACTAGGGACGTAGAAAATAATCAAGTTTGTAGGCGGGAGAGTGCAAGTTACAAATTAACCGGGCCGGATATCAGCGCGCGGCGTGGAGCGGCGCAGCCGGCGCGGTGGCAGCCACCGCGCCGCCAGCGTTTATAAATTGAAGGGCTCGGTACTTGGTACCTGCGGCTTAATACACCGCCGTTTCCGGTTCATTTCCGGGCGGCGCGCGCGGCGCCGGATATTGCTTTTAAGGTTGCGCCGCACGCCATCGCTTCACAATACACACCCGCGTAAAGTCACCTCTGGCTCTCTCCGCTCGCCGCTCGTATGCGAACCGAACGTCAATTATCCAACAACATATATTTGCATATCGTACTGTATCTTTAAACTTATTGCATACAAAAGTTTTTCATCAACGGCTGAATAAGAACCATCAATAAGTACATCTTTCTTAGCAAGGTCCCGCTCGCTGAACTTGCAGAAAACAAATTGAGGAAGCTTCACTGAAGTTGGATTAAGCACGGTTGCTTTGCTACAAATAAAAATACGAGAACATAATCCCTTTGAGCTGGTCCGGAAATTAAATTTGCCCTTAAGCTTAAAGTTTAATTAAGTAACATCACGCGAGTGCATAGCGGGTGTGGTGCGAGTGCGGGCGGGCGGCGGGCTCTGGGCGGGCGGACGTGCGATTTGATGGACACTCAATTTAAGAGCGATGCGGAAGCGGCAGCGGGCGCGGGGTGTAACGTGTGCACTTTAATTTGCACGCGAATAACGACTGTAAAGGCAATTTTGTGAACCTGCCGATTTCAATCCCACGCTCGTGTGCTGCTCCATTCAAACAGTTTCTAGCAGATTTACCTGGGATAGGTGTATTGACATGATAGTATCGTGTTATTACTTCAAGCTGCCTACTGAAATGTCGCAGGCATATAATATATAGGAAACATATGAAAATAATACGCCTATTTCGAACTAAAGTTTCCGTTAGGCATTTTTAAAACTAGTAAAGACGCATTTCTGTTTCTATAATTCCCACAATGTTTACCATATGTTCTTTAAAATATATAACCTTAAAA
Source organism: Macaria liturata (assembly GCA_964023185.1). Classification (NCBI taxonomy): domain Eukaryota; kingdom Metazoa; phylum Arthropoda; class Insecta; order Lepidoptera; family Geometridae; genus Macaria; species Macaria liturata. The sequence continues at coordinate 6,431,588 of OZ026806.1, read as the reverse complement.
GGCAATAAAACAAATATGTATAATAAATTGACGTGACATGACGAAACATGTGGTTTCAATTTGCTTGGACCACAATAACACCATTAGCACATGCAAAAACATTTTTATTTTATTTTATCTTGACGATGTTTAATGTTTTTATTATACTGTAATTTGGTTAGAGAACAATACAAAATGTATACTTATTTATAATTTAAATTACGTCAACTTTAAAAAGGTTCAAGAGTTCCTTAATTAATTGAAATTGTATTTCAATTCTCAATTACAGGAAAATTCTTTTATATGTGAACTTTGACAAACATTGCTGATAATTTAATTTATTTAAGATACTTAATATCAATTTTGATGGAGCTATTGCCACTAATTATATACAAGCAAGCTATTGCATAAGAGTCATGACTTTAGATTTAAGATACCAAGCAAAGTTATTGAATACGAACAGAATCACGCAACAAACAAAAGATGACATAAATCCGTGTAACGTAGCTACGAACATTGTAAGGTAAGTACCGGCAGCAAAGCAAAGCGAGAGTGTTATCGTCGCCCTGATTCCGAGGCATTAAATCGTTTCCATTACTTTAAGTAGAATTCGATGTTTATGTCAAACGCGCCAGCGATAATATCGCGATTTATTTTATTAACACATTCAGAACTAATGGCGGCCGACTCCGCGATGTGTCAATTTTAGAATTATTTCGCTTCACGTGATACGTGAAAAACAATTTAGTGTAGTGCATTATTGTGTCTAGATTGTGCATGTGTACACGCAACTCTACTTGAATGTATTAGGGACGGCTGATAAAAAAACCGCTCCAAAGAATATTTTATATGATTATAGCTACATACTCGTTTGTATATCGATAGTTTCGTATTAACTGGTCACATCCACCCGTATAACTAATTTGTGCTTGTTTTATCTTGACAAGAAGATTTGCATAACATTTAAAATATCTTGCTTAATAATGATGTGGGTAGATGATTAAAAATGCAAACTCCAATGCGCTATGGTAATCGCTTTTAAAAAATCACCAAAATTTTAATAAATTTCGATAAACAGACATCTCCTATTTTGATCAAAAGAGTTTAACATTTATAAACATATCAAGATATTCCATCTGATCGTTAGATGCGATTACAAATAACAATAATTAAAATGAATATACCATTAGGTAAGTTTCACCAAAAAATACTTAGCATAAAAGCTATTTTGGAAACATCAACCTACTTAGAAACCCAGAAATCGGATCAAAAGAATAATGACTTCGTTTTGCATTTATAAATGATTATTGAGATTAAGAAATTAGAATATAAATGGTGACATTCCAATTTACATCAGGTTGATTAGCCACAAATGTAACTACTTACTAATTCATGTGTAATTCTGTATTGCGTTATAATTAGATAGGTATAAAATTATAAAATCGTTAGTCAACTAATTAAACAGTTCTAAGTCGATATCATAAAAAATAAAACGATTTGTTAATTATATCTTTGATGATATATGACTATCTTTTATCTATCCACGCACTATATTTCATTTTGAATATAATTTGTCAAAAAAAAAGAAATTAAATTAAATATGATGAGGAGACAGCAAATAGCATACATAAACGCAATTCAAATTGTACATACCAGTACTACATCTTATTTTACTAACATATATGTACCTACATAGCTAGTAGGTTGTATATCAAAGGTAGGTGTCCGTGATATCCCTAGACAACTTAGCAACACAATACAATATTTCCGTCCAAATATCCATCCAATCCTTTTTAATACGATAATATGCCTCTATCTTTCGTCTGCAGTCACACACACGACCCTCGTGTGCTAATTGAATTTAAGGAATAAAATCCAATCGCCCCCGATTCTTTATTATTCAAGATCCAATTTGGATAAGGTCTGATCGGTCTGCGGGGCGAGGGGCGAGGCCCGAGAGGGGCAGTCGAGAATAAAATTGGTTTGTCACTCAAAACATAAGGTTATCTATACCTATTCGAACCTGATAAAGCGTTCGATCATTTTGTTTTAAAAATATTTTGCGACTTGAACCGGCACGTGTACGAGTAACTCAAGATCGATTACAGTGTGTAGTCTAATTAAGATATTCAAATCTACGACTCTAATGCAAACGCGCTGGTTAAAAAGCAATTAAAGAAAATGCTTGTCTTTTGAATCCATATAATTACAAACAGTAATTGAATAGGTGGATATTTGAATAATTGCAAGTCGGAGCCACCTGACAAGTTGCCATTACGAATACTGTGTGTTACATTAATTAAACAATGTCAGTGGCGATGATGTATCGTAATGCTAGCTAGGGGTGCCCTTGCTGCCTTGATGACACCGCTATCTCCGACTTGCAGTGATCAAGACTCATGGCCCGAGGCAACCCTAAGGGCAGTCAACAAATCAATATCACTAGAGCAAGACCAGACTCATAGATATTCCGATTACTCATCAATGCAGAAATTAAACCGCACAATCATGAAGAAAAGAAAATAAATTACATAAATTTGCATTGAAAATTACTCTTAACTCGCGTCAGAGATCAAAAGGACAATAGTCAACAAACAAACGAAATTACTGCCATTAAAGTTATTAATTATCTACCTCTCATTTAAATACCTAAGACAGAACAATAAAAGTGAGTAGCTAATTATATTTTAACTAGTTAGATAGTAGGTTTTAGTTACCACACAAGATGGTTAAGCATGGCGAGTGGGTGGAAGTTAGGAAAGCTAGCGTTTTTGAGTGTTGAAGCCTCTAATGGTAACAATAATTATCATTGGGCCACAGAGTTAGTACTTTTGATACGAGTTCAGATACGAGTATGAAAGATATTTTTTTGTTTTTTTTTGTAAGTACGTGTTGAAATATTGGAACTAAATATTATCATCTAGAAGTTAAATGGGTATTTGTAAAATTTTATGAGAAATCTTCCTAAAGATCATGTTAAAATCATAACCATACAAAGGCGTAACTGGCAAGAATACATATAGGCAAAATAAAATCTTAGAGTGCAGGGTGTATGTATGTATGTGTTTGAACTAGTAGATTAGAATTAATAAAACGCTGTCCTCATCAGCTTACAACTTAAACCCTGTAAATAGGTATAATAAGGAATGAGAAAAACAATGCAATCAGCGCGGACAATCGCGACCCGAGGCGCAAACGAACATAAGTACGGAATGACTTAATTGCTAAAATAATTGGGAGTTCTCGGTGAAAGGCGTTTAACGTGACTCAATGAAACAAACCCACTCATTTCAAGCAATTTACATTCAGCTGAGAAGGCTACACTGTTTTTGCTGTTTGATTCTCTTTAATCTTAAATGAATGACGGTGTAATTGACGGTAAGCCGTATTTATAGTACGGCTAATTTAAAGGAACATATTTCGAACGACATGTTCCGTCAGATTTGTACAAAAATGATGTAACTACTTATATTTTATAGATTTGTGGGAAATATGACCAATTCAATTGGACAAGTATGCAAAGAGGCGGAATAATTTTTAGAATTGAGATCAATTCAAAATTTTAAAATAAAGTACACCTAATTATAGAAAGCTAAGTTATACAACCAACATTCAACCTACAATTTTCCCTCCCAGCAAAAACCCCTGTATAAAAGCCGGCGCTAAACAGTTATTAGTTTAGCTGACATGTAGGATATTGCTAGGAGCTGATCAGTGCACGGTTGAATATGAAACGATCATTGAAAGCTCGGAAATTAAATAGCCACTCATATCCGGCCCGCGAAGGCATGTCGATCCACGACGGCTCCAACGCGAGCTGCGAAAATCAACTCTTTCACAAAGGTTTAAGGCTTATTCTACAAAATAAACTTTTTGAACCGACTTCTCACCTCCTTGGAACTAAGTTTCCAAAATAAGAGCATTGTAACCAACTAGATGTCAGCTATAGAATCTTATTTGCAGAAACTCTTTGCTGAAAACTTATAAATAATATTGTTTTGGTTAAGATGAATGAATGCTATCAATTTCAAAATAAATTTAATTACTAACCAAAATAATATCAATAAGCCATAGGCCGCACAATCTGGCAACAACAATGTTTTGTTTACTTCCGAAGCAGATAACATTTAATTGGGGCGGAGTATTTAATTTAATTGGCTCAATCAAGGTTTCGTTATGATTTACTTGGTACTCGAATAACTCGAAATAACGAGAAGTTTTTTGGAAACAAAGCTACGAAACAAAGCAAAGTTAAACGTCATTTACGAATAACAATATGTCAAGTTCGAACGCAGTTTATTTCAAAAGTTTATAAGAGTTCATTTATTACATCGTGATAAAATATGAAATTTATGTAGCGTATGTATGTATAGTGAAAAATGAGTAAATGTATGAGATTTTGTTTATTAAATCATTAAAAATTATTAAATGTATGTAGCGCTTAAATGACTATGTTATTTATTTGGATAAATACAGTTATTTTGACTTCTATTTTTGACATCCGATTGAATCATATGTATAAATAATCGACAATACAATTATTATCTAATTTAATAAACAGTTCTTACTGTGACATATTATATGTTTATTGCTAAGCATTTTTTGTATGTATTTAGCAATTTCGCAATGCCCAGACGCACACGCAGTGCGCGTGGGGGATCCATCATTACTGCAATCAATTTCATTCGCACACCAATCAGTATTTTTCTTAATTGCATCAACTAGTGCTTTCCCAATTAAATCTGGTCTAATGATGTGTAATAGCGTATGTAAACAACGATAACAACGTGAACAGTCACGTTGAAATTCTCGTCGTTATATTTACCGTTGTAAAGAATGGCTAATTTAATTTTTCTTGGAGACATTGTTAGTTTTAATGAACACACGACACGTGATTATAATGACCGCCCTGTTCGTTAAACAAAACAAACTTGATACAATTTAGTTAATTAAAAACATAGTATGACAAGGCATAAATAATAGCTTGTTATTGAGATTTGAGACTGCTAAATAAGCTGCCAGTCCTAGGGGGATTGGTAAAACTGTCTCAGAAGTGTCACGCGAGATTCCTCTCTAACAACGCAGATATTTTCTCAGTTATTTCGGTAAAGAAATTGAAATAGCGAGCAGGTGTTCGGGAGAATTCGGAGCCTATTATAAGTAATGACGGTGAGTATACGTTTTAGAGAAAAGCTCCTGTTAGTGGAGTGGAGCCAATTAGAAGTGTTAGGAGGAGTGAAGCGCCCTCCCGCGCCGCGCCGGCAGCCGCCGGTCTCCGTCCAATTAAAGTAAGTCGCCGACGTCGCCGGAACCACCACCTCATAATTGCGTAACCACTCCAAAACAAACCTCCGCTTTTTACACCGCCGCTAACAATGGAATCATGTCAGACGCCACAAGAACTCCCCTTCATTCTATTCTTCGCCGTGTACGTTACTATTGAGTTGTTAATTAAATTCGCGCAACATAATCGCTAAGTAGTCGCTATAGCACGGCCTTAGAGGCCATTTCTGAGCGATTGTTGCGCCCGCACCGGTATTGCTTCTTGTTTAATTACAACAATAGTGCCCCTAATGAGAGTTTGCGCTAATAAGCGCTGCAGAATGTAATCAACATGCCTGGCCGGTCTAATGAGCCGAGTTCCTGCAAAAACGAGCCACGTCGACATTTTACTGGAGATTAATTAGGCGCTCTACCTATACGCCAACTTAGGAACCCCAGTTTCGCCGGAAGGCCTTGTTTCTAACTTGTTAGTCGTTACTTAGCATTTTTCTCGGAAAACGCAATGTTAAAAAGCCCCTCATAACACTTAGGCATCATTATGTACGCCCGCTACGTAAGTACTGCGAATCGAACACTTTTTGCGGGAGACTCTAGCGGAACACAGTCTAACGGGAGCCTTCAAATAACTCTTATTGACAACAAAGTACACAGGGCTCGGTAAACGTCGTTAACTTAAATAAGTACGTTTGATTACGTCGTAGCTAGCTACCCCATTAAAACTTAACGAGGGGCAACCCCGGGGAAAATAACTAACCCAATTTCCCTTTGCCGGGAAATCATTAAAAGTCTTAAAAGGGTCTTTTCATACATTTTTTACCCCGGAGCGTACGTGCAAATAAACACATTTTTACATACTCGAACAAACAATTCTCGTAACGAGGAGCGTAACGAGGGCGGGCCGGAGCGGTGCCGGGTGACCACCGCGCGGCGCCGCTAATTGGGAGGATACGTCCGGGCTCCGGGCCGTCTCGTTACCGGCGCGGCGCCTACCTGCCCGCGCCGGCCGCTACCAGGCCGCGGCTCCTCACACAACACACCTGATTTATTACACCCCATACATTCAAATTGACAGCCGAAACGTGGCATCCAACTAGTGCGCTCCAACTCCTTACTAGATCCTCCGGGAGAAGTAGACATCTTTCATCCGGTGGAAGCAAGGAGAAGAACATGCTGATAAAAAACTACAGACAAACTGATATTGAAATGAATATAATCAGCGAAACAAAACCATAAATCTCGCATTCACATTATATGAACGAGTTTAATCTGTGTCTATTATTATTTTGATTGGTAGGTCAATCATAACTAGAGAACCAATTATAATAAACCACGGTTAGATAATAATTGCCCTTCACAACGATAAATATTAATTTGTATTAACAATACAATGAACTCATCGTTAATCTAGGAGGTTCCGCGTCGATTTAATAGGTAAATTAATTAATAGATTTTCCAATTAGTGTAGGCAGCATAATTAATGAACGTGTGCCGTATTAGCCCGCCAGCCGGATACAATCTGATTGGAGTCGCTCCTCGCCAATTACCGACGACTACAAAACACGTCGAATTCCGCGTAATTGCTGAGAATATTACGGCACTGAACTTAATTGTTCTCGACTTAATTAATTAAGCTTTTGTTTCAAACTAACAGCAAAGTGTAGACTTGGCAATTCTAAATTGGATCTTGTAATTACCCTAGCCTCCCTTTGCTGAAACTGTCTACTACTTTCAATTAAAGGCCGAGCTTTGTTAATGAAATCAATTATAATTGGGACACAATGTGAAGCCTTTCGCATCCGCACGCTTGATTACAATGCTGGCGCTAATTAATGTATTCTTGTTGCTCGCTAATTAGAACGTCTGATTTAATTCAATTAATATTTGGCGCGTCTAAACATAAATCTGTGAGATCGGGCGGTGGCAGAGTGCGAGCGGCGGAGTGTGTTCATTACATCTGCTATTACGCAGCCACTCCGGCCGGCATTACCCTCTAATGAACTTCGTCTAATAATCGCCGAGCTTATTAACAACGCCACCTAAGCCCCGAAAATAACGAACGTGCGTAATTAGCTAACAACCAGAAGTAGCCCGGTAGGCGCTAAAACTCACTTCTCATTCAGTTTAATAATGATATTACCGTATTTTATCACCCTGGGACCGCTAACTAATGCCGTGTTTAATCATTATTCATCAAGTGGATAGTTCCATTAACTTATTATAAGTAGGTAAGTAGTTATAATAAATTATGCTTATTATATTAATTCAAAAATTTTCATTAACTTTATAAGGACGAGTTCTTGATATCTGAATAATGGATATTTTAAAAGGCATTATATAAACACAATTTATTTGGAGATAAAATGAGCTCGGGCATTAATTAGGCAAATGTGTGTGTTTGAGTAGATTTTCTTGTAGACAATTAATTTATTTTTGTTTTATCATTACTCCAGTGACCTGGCTGATACTATTACTCAATGTGAGCTTCATTAAAGTAATGAGGCAAGTTGGCGCCTGCAGGTTATCACGAGTGACAAGACATAATACAATTTAATTATTATAAAAATCATTTATGATGGTAATAAATAGAATAGGAATAAAGTTATTATATGTAAATGAATATTTATCTATTGACAGGGTATTTTATATGGGAAGATATGTAAATAACAATGGGCACTGATTGTTGAATATGTGAATAACACTAATCGTAGAATATGTTTCTGTGAAAATCTCCATTTTTATCGAATGAGTAACCATCAACATCTTTGAGCATCACAATAAAACTATACTACAACGTACATACATTTTGATAAGCACCATTAACAGGTTTTACGTAATTTGAGTTCCAGTTTATGTTTCTTGAATGAAAGCAGGTGTGAAAGGGCACACCGCGACTCAGAACGTTAATTAAGACATACATATAAATTAGAGAAACAGGTAGAGTTCTTGTAGCTTAAGTATTATAAGGTAAGATACTATGTAAACCAGTGAAATCACACAACTTGAAATAAATTTACGTGTGTTTTTGTTTCTTTTTTGTTCTTGAAATGTTGCTATAATTCATTACAATTTATGCTATCTCTTTTTCGTCCTGAATTGTATTATAAGCCTTTAGAGGTTTCATGGTTTTTTTAACTACGGAAGTTCATAACCATCTCCATTTATCGAAGGCGGTTAAAAGCAGCTGCTGTTGATTTATCAACGCTTAGTAAAAAAACAGTAATTTGTCTCTAAATATACTTCCAAAGTAACATAATCAAGAATTTCCGCTAAATAACACTTGAATAGATTATCTATCAACATTTATCTTAAAATCTACAAAATCTTACACTAAGTTTAATATAGTATGTCTACGATAACGAGGTAAAAATTAAGTATTTATGTTCTAATTAGGTTACACTCAACAACATAATAGGAACTTGTTAGAGGTTTTTGCTGTCGCTCGTTAAAAGTTTACTTATTATTTACTTTGCAGATAACATCAGACTTACAAGTGTAGGCTAAGTAGATATAATTTTTGAATAATGTTATAACTGTATGTATGCCTACATACATTTCCTACTAATGTTTTCAATATATTATATAAGTTTATAAGTAATATACATGGTGTTTACCCTATGAAAAACAAAATCCTATGGGATGCAATTACTTAGAATTAATTACTCAGAGTTAAAATATAGGTACGAATAATATGTAAATCAAAATGTATATTTGAGTACCTACACACATATTTCTATAAATCATAAATCTCAATCATAAGCTTTATCACAACACATTTTTTACAAACAATTAGGTATTTTCGTAACCAAAATGTGAGAGCATCAGAATGAAAACACAGTAAGGCACAGATTACTAAAAAGTTACTACGTAAGTTAAGGTCCGTGCAAACTGGCGTATATTGGCGCAAGTTCCCACCGACACAGTGTCGGTCACGTATCCGCCGTAATTAAGCTATTACCCGCGCCAATCATCCATTTTTTTCAATTACAGACAGTATGCACGCACCTGTATCCAGACAAGATTTCCTGGTTTGCGGATGAAATGAAATCGATTGTAATTAATGGAAAAAAATACGCGAATATCTTTTACTTGAATATATTTATTTATGTTTTTATGACGATTAGGAGTGAGTGACAAAAGTAAATAAACAAAAGAAAAGCGACAATTAATTAACAAAATAAAAGCGTGTGTGAAAATATATTTTCAACTATAGTGGGTACTAGTAGGTAAGTTTGTGTTTGCTAATCAGTTAAATTAGGTAAAATTCAATTTGCGGAAATCCAAGTGCTTAATGGTTTCCTTTCGTTAATTTAATGGTTAACGGAAAATTAATAATTAATTGACTATTATATACTATGGGTATCTGATATTGGGGAAGTTAATTTGGATATTAATAACTTTTATCCATAAACTCTTCCTGCCAAATTCGCACTGTTATGGACAATTGGCAGAAAGTAGCTTACTTGTTGATACCAAGTATTCAAATTTCACAGTATAGGTATGGGTATACTGCAATGAATATGATGATTTGCCAAATTTATTGTGAAAACAGACTTTTACAAAAAAAAAATATTTTATAAGATTTTTTTTCATAAAACAATATTATACAAAACATACCTTTAAATGTTCCTGCGGAATACAGAACACGGTAGGAATTCCCAAAATTGTCTCAGCAATCACAACAACCAATTTCACAGTCAAAACACCAAAACTGAAACTGTTCACTGCAAATAGTCACTGATGAATTAGCGTCTTTCGGTGACCGTCCCAGCGTTGATTTGTCGCGTTATTGAAAAACGAGAAATGTTGATTGAGCGCGATGGTCGCGGGACAGATGCGATGTTTCGCCGGCTCGAGTAAAGTTTGGTGGCGGCGAGCGCGGAGTGACGCGTGCACTCCGGAGGAAGGCTCGCGGCGGAGTGAGCTCCGAGCGAGCGAGCGGGACACCCGCCGCCGCCGCCGCGCCGGGGTGGGCGAAACAACACTCTAATATAATGACAGGGTCGGAACACTTTAATACTCTAATTGAAAAAGTATACTCCACCGGCTTTTAAGTGTAATTAAGGTTACGATTTCGAATAACGTAAAAGCTTTAAGATCTCCACGTTGTGGGGATTAAGGATCTAGTTCCAGACGGGCTTTAATGAGTTTTCAGACTAACGTCCTCGAACTAAAATGTGATGGCTTTTGAAAGCATTTTAATTCAAGGTTGTCATATTTTAGACGGCTTATCAGAAACATAATTATCAGATTGTGTAATTAAAAAGCTTTCAAAAGCCGTAGCGGCGTGCTACGCGCGTAGCAAAGTTTAGTGTAAAAGCTCGTAGCAATATAAAGCGATGGAACCGGCTTCCCCGCACGCTGCGTATCGAGTATCTTCACGAAATCGATACCTAATAAAAGTAATCGGCAAGAGCATCACGTCCCACTACCGCCATACGTAGGTAAGAAATATCACAAACACAACCTCGCTAGTGGATTCCGGCCTAAATTCAATTCCACCCCTT